>OX439396.1:6863062-7437681 GCA_949319315.1 Zelleria hepariella | reverse complement strand
ACTACCCAAGTAACATTTTAGGTTGTAGAAAGGTTTTGAACAGGTTCTAGAACCTTTGTATGGAAATCTGCTCGTAAGTCTTATAACTCTCAATAAAGTTATATTAACCTTGTAATTACCTTCTGAGTGCCAAAAGGGCCCCGGTTTTAGAACCTTTCTGAGAGCTACAGCACAACCTATAGCTCAAATCCAGAACCTTTCGAACTACTTGCATAGAACCTAAATATAACCTTCACAACCTTAATTTAACGTTATTATAACCTTGCAAGACAACTTATAAGTTCTAAATTAGTCTTGGATGTAACTCTATGACAACTTAGAACCTTTTTGATGGATATGAATAAATACCTTTCCAGGACTTACAAGTTTTAAATAGCTTCTGTTTAAGATTTTTTACACAGATTCAAATACTTATTTACAATGGCGTCATTCCTTTTTCGTTCGGCCATCTTTCAAAATGGCTAGATAAGCAAAGTGTTTATAAAAATAATAAGTAGCTTGGTAAAGTCAGGAAATAATCAAAATATAGTGCGATTGGCACTTCATCGTGAAACTTTACGATAATAGTGCTGTATACAAGACGGGCCTTTCATAAGTTAAACATTTCGAATAATTTCGAAGATTTTTTAATAAAAAAAATTGGTGATCGGTGGTAAGTCACATCAGAAATCAAACTACTATTCATATAAAAAATATATATTATAAATCGTGTAGCGCATGGTATTTGATTACGCTTTATTTAATTAAAATATTGGTTTTGTTTCGTTTTTTTTTTAATTTTTTAATATTAAATATGGCTGACGTTAGGAAATTACTTGAAAGTATTATGTTTTTCCTTTTCAGAACTGTAACAGCTAAGAGCTCTTAAGGTTTTCCAAAATAAGAGCTGAAGGTAATCTCGCGGAGCTACCTCAAACGACAAGGCTGTTTTCAACGCTTCAAGGTTATTACCAGGAGTTGTCCAAGACTTACCAGTTGCGAAAACCACCACTAAGCTAAATTTGTTGCTTTTAAGTTTTGGTTGTAGGGGGACATGCGTTTGACCTTCGTTCAACAAACAGCTACAGGCTGCTCTAAGGGTGGTCATGAACTGAGATCAAAATTGAACTCTGTTTAAACTTAGTATAAAGTGAGATCAATTTTGAACTTACTTTAAACTGAGTTCAAAATTGATCTCTGTTTATATTTAGTTTAGTGAGATCAATTTTGAAGTTACTTTAACCAACTGGTATTACTGAGTACAAAATTGATATTATTATTATTCGAATCGAATCGAATCGAATCGAATCGAATCGAATCGAATCGAATCGAATCGAAACGAAACGAAACAAAACGAGTCGAATCGAATCGAATCGAATCTAAACGAATCGAATCGGCTATTGCTAGATTCATGGTACACACGACAGCACGTCAGTTGTTGTAAAATCGCCCGTAACGTAACCGAGCAAAGTGCTAGCGTGTAAGGGTCGACGTGCTGTCGTGTGTACTGATTCAAGTATCAAAACTTTAACTGCCTATATCTCCTAAACGGCTAATGCTAGACCCATGTTTATGGTACTCAAAAAAAGGGTTTAACGAGCTCTACCTGATGAAAGCAACAAAAATAATAAAAAGATGTATCAAAACTTTAACTGCCCATATCTCCTAAACGGCTAACGCTAGACCCGTGTTCATGGTACTCTAAAAAAGGGGCTCGACGAGCTCTACCTGATGAAAGAAACAAAAATAACTAGTAGTTCGCCACGAACTGTGAACTCGCGACCCCATATAAACTTAACAACCCCATCAGCGCCTACAATTCTTTAAAATGACATCCCTAAAAAGCCGACGCGAGCTACACGACCTTGCCTTCCTATACAATCTTATCAGTGGTAAAGTCAGTTGCAGCGACCTATTAGCACAAATTTCTATAACAGTCCCTTATAACAAGCCTAGAAAGCCCATAACTAAAATATTGTCTGGACCTACGTCCAAAACAAACACTGGTACTCACTCTCCTATAAATAGAATGTGTCAAAATTATGTAGTAAAACACTCAAAGATCCCGAACTTGATATATTTTCAAATTCAATAAAAGTATTCAAAAGTAAAATAAATAAATTAGTAAAGTAAAAATGTTATTTCTTCCTTGTATTCATATTATAGACATATTAATTTTGTTACAGCATTGTTAGATTTTTAACTAATTGTTGAACGAGCGAGCGAAGCGAGCGAAGTTCTCCGAGTCTACTTGAACAATCCGGCGTTTGTATGTATGTATGTATGTATGTATGTTTGTATGTTTGTATGTTTGTATGTTTGTATGTATGAATGTTCGTTCGACGATAACTTGAGTAAATGAAGTCGGATCGTCATGAAATTTGGTAGGCGGGTAAATGAGGCAAAGAGAATTTTTAAGTTCGAACATGAGCCAAATCGGTCGAGGGGTTGCTGAGATATGGGGTCGCGAGTTCGTAGTTCGGGGCGAACCACTAGTTATTTATTACTAGATGCGAAGGTTGTATACATTTACTAGTTGTGCCCGCGACTTCGTATGCGTTTTTACACATTTGACCATTCATTCAGTCGTTCCCTCAATGCTGAGGATCGTGACCATCATTGAAGTTGGCAGAGAGTAGAGTTCTCCATTGCGCTCTATCACTCGCGATGTGGATCAGTTTGTGCAGGTGTTTTTGCGTGGCTTTGGTTATAATATCCGTCCATCTAGCGGGTGGTCTGCCTCGAGCTCTCTTTCCCTCCACCTTTCCCGTCATAATTTGTTTTTCCAGGCTATCAGGTCCTATACACATTTGACATTTAATTTAAATTCGACTGTGGAGGAAAACTCAAAAGGAAGGTTTTTTTTAACCCCCGACCAACAAAGAGGGGTGTCATAAGTTTGATAGCTTTGTGTGTGTGTCTGTTTATGTGTTTATGAGGGTGTGCCTGTCTGTGTGTCTGTCTTTGTGTGCCCTAATCTAAACAATACATTTATGATTAAATATGTTTTGTTTAGATTAGGTATCGCCCGTGTAAGATACCAGGAAGCTTAGCATAAGAATTGCCTGGGAAGTATGGGGGTTTATTATGTATCTCCCTCGACGTAGAGTGGGATAGATAAAGTTATAAGCCCATCGATAAGGTCTTACCCATTCTCATGCTAAGCCAGCAAGCAAAGCATAAGGTTGGGTTAGAGCGTATCTACCGCAAATAACTCTGTCTATCCCGCTCTACGGCAAACAAAATATATTTTTTTTAATATCAAGTTGGGCTCAGTAGAGTAAATATTAAAAAAGGCACAAAAAAAAAATTCAACCTCGCGTGGGTTCAAACCCAGAAGATTTCGACCGCGACGCAACAGTACTACATTTCTAACATCGATGAACTTTGTCCGACCTCCACCGAAAACCACTCACAATTCCCTCCAGCAAGCATCATACATAAGGCTGGGTTAGAGCGTATCTATAAAGAGTGAGATACCTATTGTTTTAAACCCATAGATACGCTCTAACCCGGCCTTATGCTACGCTTGTAGAACTAACATTTTCCGCCAAAATAAAATAAAAACAAATGCCGATTTTTCATTTACAATATGCGCCCCAAATGCCAAAAGTCGTAGCGTGCTGTTATACAGAGTGTTAAAAGACCGCCAACAAAGCGGGAGACCACGTATACGTACGTATATGTATAGTCCTACTCATAAAGAACATTTTTGCCCAAGGAACTATGCCTGGGAAATCAACGGTTTCCGAGATAATAAAGTCAGACTTTTTTTTTTTTTTTTCAGAAATGTGTTCAGTATAATGTTCTTAATATACCTTCTTAAGAAGCCATATCAAATTTATGGATATTTCTCACAAAAAATCAAGTTAAAAATTGCAACCCGCAATGTTTTCGAAAAAATGTGGTTCAAAGTCGGACTTTTTTTTTTGCAGAAATATGTTCAGTATCACGTTCTTAACATACCTTCTCAAGAAGCCATATCAAAATTATGAATATTTCTTACAAAAAATGAAGTTAAAATTGCAACCCGCAATGTATTCAAAACATCGGATAGCCTAAGTTACTCCCAGAAACGTGAGTTACGACCATGTTAAGTTTGGTTGAAAACTATTCAGCGGTGTTCGCGTTTATCGTGTTCATACAGACAGACAGACAGACAGACAGACAGACAGACAGACAGACAGACATAAACCGTTTTTTTTGCATTTTTGGATTCAGTATAGTTTACTTAGTAACCCCTGCTAGTTTTTTTCTAAAAATATTCAATGTACAGAATTGACTTCGCTAGAGTTTTATTATAAGTATAGATAGATTATGGAATGTACATCAGTCCCCGTAGCATGACTTTTATCGAGGCGGATTTATCCAACAAAATGGCGGTTTATCAGCATTTTTGACGTCTAAAGTGGGTTATAAATCGTCGAGAGCGATATATAACCCACTATAAACGTCGAAAATGCTGATAAACCGCCATTTTGTTGGATAAATTCGCCTCGATAAAAGTCATGCTACCCCCGCTGGATCATCCAAATTGTGCTTATAAGTTAAGAATTTATCATGTACCATTCTGCAAATGTATCTAAATAAATAAATAAATATCTCGGCAACCCCTCGACCGATTTGGCTCATGTTCGAACTTAAAAATTCTTTTAATTTCATTTACCCGCCTACTAAATTTCATAATGATCCGACCGAATTTACTCAAGTTATCGTCGAACGAACATACATACAAACATACATACATACATACAAACATGCAAACGCCGGATTGTTCCAGTAGACTCGGAGAACTTCGCTCGCTTCGCTCGCTCGTTCAATAAAAAAGAAGTATCAAAACTTTAACTGCCCATATTTGAACGAGCGAGCGAAGTTCTCCGAGTCTACTGGAACACTCCGGCGTTTGTATGTATGTATGTATGTATGTATGAATGTTCGTTCGACGATAACTTGAGTAAATGTAGTCGGATCGTCATGAAATTTGGTAGGCGGGTAAATGAGGCAAATCGGTTGAGGGGTTACTAGACGGCCAATGCTAGACCCAAATTAGTAATTTAATTTAAATTGATTCGATTCGATTCGAATCGCATCGAATCGAATCAAATCAATATCAAATCAAATCAATACCAATAAGATACTTTCTAGGCCACGTTCTTTCGATATCTCATAGATGGCGGTAACAAAAGGTACAATGTAAGGAGTCTACTGATAGCATAGACATAATTTTTTTTATAGGCAATGATATGAACAGATCGAGCCATTAAGGTTTACTCAAAAAAGTTTACAATGTAAGCCACTGTATTGGCGTTGACAACCTAGTTGGACCACAGAGGGAAAAAGGTTGGACTAGCCATTGTTATTTCATGCGAACCACTAGTTAATAACATTTTATTATTTTTGTTGCTTTCATCAGGTAGAGCTCGTCGAACCCTTTTTTTGAGTACCATAAAAATGGGTCTAGAATTAGCCGTTTAGGAGATATGGGCAGTTAAAATTTTGATACTTGAATCAGTATGAATCTAGCAATAGCTGATTCGGTTCGATTCTATTCGTTTCGATTCGATTCGATTCGAATCGATTACATTCGATTCGATTCGATTAGATTTCATTGGATTCGATTCGATTCGAATAATAATAATATCAATTTAGAACTCAGTTTAAAGTTCAAAATTGATCTCACTAAACTAAGTTTAAACATAGATCAATTTTGAAGTCAGTTTAAAGTAAGTTCATAATTGAGCTCACTTTAAACTAAGTTTAAACTGAGTTCAATTTGGATCTCAGTTTAAGTATCGTTCATGAATACCACCCTAAGGCCCGGTTTCTGAATTGAGAATTTCACTAACCAAATGCTTAAGAATCGTTCTGTCACATTCTCTTGTGTGACATCTGCAGTGACAGAACGATACTTAAGCATTTGGTTAGTGAAATTCTCAATTCAGAAACCGGGCCTAAGGGTGGTATTCTAAAAGTATAAAAACACGTTTGTGGTAGCGATGCGCGATTATGAATGATTTGGAAAGTCGAATGATCTTAAAACACTAATGTTCATAATCGACTTCAAAATTAGCGATACACTAATCCTGATAATCGAATGAAACCACTAATTAGTAGTCGCTAATATCAAAACACTTTTTGTACTGGCTGCATAGAAGTGTCGCTAATTTACGGGCTGCCAACCTAAGCGGCTACGACGGATAACCATACTGACAACATAACAAATATAATGGGAAATGAGGTTCTTTCTTTTTGAGGTATTGCACACATAAAAAAATAATTGTAAAATAACGGTAAATAAATTAAGCCAATTAAAGTAGTAATTAAACTTACCTAATTTAATACTTAGCTAAAAACCAAATCGGTACTTTTTACGGAAGTTGCCAACCTAAACCTATCCACGGATGACAGTACTGACAACTTGACAGAAATAAGCGAATGAAATTAGCTAATAAAAACCGAATCGTTCCGATTCGCGGCGGAAATGCCCGAGTTGGCCAAATCATTCATCGGCATTGAATGATTCCCGAGTTGACCCGAGCCGAGACGGAAACGAACGACCGACTCGACAACTAATAGTAGTGGTAGGTTAGACTGTTAGTTTTAGCTACTAATCTAAACGTATCATTCGACTGTCGAATGATTGCCCGAGTCGAATGATTTCATTAGTATCATTCATAATCGCGCATCGCTAGTTTGTGGTATATGGTCCTCCCTTATTTTTCATTATTATTTGTTGTCGTATCCTCCATTATTACTCATACATTCTGTAAAAATTGGTATTTGTATTTTTTTTAGTGTGAAAAATGTTTTAATACTTTCCAAAAAAACCTTCACCAAAACATCTATTTCATAAAAAAAAACATATTAATTTAATGTGTACTTATTATCTTGAATACCCAGCTTTCCATTAGTGTCACTAAATGAAAAAAAATAGCTTCATCGATTTAAAGGAACAGCTGAAAATTACAAAAAAATAAATAGCGAAATCGAACGAAGTTTACAACTAGTAAATAATAAAAATAATAAAACTTACCGTTGTATTAATCATTCATAAATCATAACATTTTTACGCACTTTACGCTTAAAATTTCCACTCCTTTTTTTGTATCACCCTGTGTCGGTTCATTTTTCAAGACGCGTAATGCTTACAATGTATACCTATTCTTTGAAGTCGCGGAGACAACTGTCGGGTTTTGAGGATGCCTCTCAAGCTTTAAAATATTCCTGTAGGACTTGAATCATGCCTTCAGCTCAAAACAACAGCTTATTGGTTTTGATTTTCACCACACAGTCCTAATTTGTTTGCCTAGACAACTCTGATCTAACCTCAAAGTTGTAGGTAGGTTTTAGAAACTACTTATAAGCAATTTCAACTTTTCAAAACCTTATGGTAATATCAAGGTTAAAAATTTAACCTTTAGATCACACATAAGTTAAATGACAGCCTTTCCAGAACCTTATCAGTAGCTTACGACAACTATAAGATCCTGAGGCTGTAAGCTCTTGAAACACAAGTCATAATAACGTTAACGTTAACTCTTGTCAGCAACTTCAAGGTTTTAACAATAAACTATTAGTTTTAGGACTTAGTAATCATTCTCAAATACTAAATTTAACCAACTAGCAAATCATTAACCTTTGTACAACCCTTCTAAAACCTAGAGGCAATTTTTACAACCTAGGCCCAAATGAAATGTTACTTGGGCACACACGCCGCGTCGCCGTTTAGAATTTGCGTGTCTATCCACTACCGAATTCGAGTGCGCCCTGTGGATATGATACTGCTCTCCGCCATAAACCGTGGTAGTGTCTAGAAAAGAGCAATAAATTTAAGTGCCAGCAAGTTTGATAAACAGCTGCTCAGGAGGCCCAGGGGGCGGCTATGGTAGCGAGCGTTCATGTGGATAGTCTTTCTAATTTATCGCACTAAGTATTTGAGTTATAAGGGGGTTTCCGTTTGAAAAACTGTGTTAACTCGATTTATAGGCCCTGGAGTACGTATTTATTGCGATGTTGTAAGGTGAGGAAAGTGCCCCTTGAATGAATAAAAATTTGAGAACTTGTAGTAGCGGTAACTGAAAAGGAAAACATCGTTTTGGTCTGAGGCATATAGGCACCTATTACCAAACCGCAGTGGGCACACATTAAATTCTGAGAGAAGGTCGACTAAAGTCTAATTCTTTATTCAGGATAGTAAACTGACAGATGCTAACTGTCACTTTGCAAAATAATGTTGCCATATTTATTGTAATAGTGATGCATTCCACTCGTTGTGCGATTCAGCTCAGTCACAAAAAAAAGCGAAATACGAAATTCCGCATGGTAGCCCGTGCGTCAGGAATTCCGGACGGAAAAAAAACGTACGGAACGCAATATTTCCATAGATCATTTAAAAAACACAATTTTTAACGCATTTAACACTCCTCAAAAAAAGTGGACCAAATCACATTTTCTCATTACTAATTAATAAGTTTTTAGTTAATTTCATATAATAAGCTTTTCATCAATAGGCCTATAAATCGATTATATCGATTACGCAATTCGATTCATGTCAAACTTTTTGTCACCACACTATTTAATTTTCACCAGAGACTGGTCACACCGTAAACGTCAGTGTACTATCTTGAATGAAGAATTAGACTTTAGTGGAGGTTTCCCAGCTAGTGGGACATGTATATAGACTAGGTACATCTTACTTACTAGGGTCGTTCAATAAGACTAAGTAGTGAGAATGAGATATAAATTCCTTGGAAAGAAAAATATTAATAAAACACTGGCCGGAACAGCTCATACATTTGATAGAATAATTGTAAAAAAATATTGATCTTATTATTATTTTTTAATAGAAGTCATTTGTTTGCGTCGTGACGGAGCGAGGTTTAAAAAATTAAGAAAATTATATTCTTATTGGATTAAAGTGTTTTTTTATTAAGGCGCAGGTATATCCGTACTTAAGAGGAACATTTGGGGTCTATTACTCCTCCTTAATCCAGTTAGGCGTACGTAAAATCTCTAAGAAAATTTTCAGAGGCCAGAAATGCAGTGATCGCCGCCGCAGTGATTTTTAATAAGGTTCTTTTCAATTTAGAAATAAGGTAATATATCAATCTTAATCTGGAAAAAAAAATCGTTATTCTGCGTTTAATGCCCCTCGCATCTAAGTAGATATTATGTACTTAAAAATGTGCTACGCTGAACGACAAGAATATGAGCAGACAGTCCATACAACTTACGTAACTTTAAGCATAGAATAGTAGGCCAATCGATCCGTGAATAAGGATTTTAACTATAACTTTACAAAGTATAGGTAATACAACCCACCTCTTCATCGTTTATTGAGCGTTCATATACATGGTACTTCTAAAAAGAACTTCGTTGACAGTATTTTTTCTCAGTAAACATACCCAAAATAAAGGCATTATTATAAACAATAGCGAGCCAATATTTTCCACCATCCGCTCGATCTATATCGGCCATTATTTGTTACTATCAGAAGGTTACAGAACCCTTTTCCAAGCCATTTGCTCGGCGGAACCCAAAGCAAAGGCCTATTGGCAAGGCGGTGTCGATTCATTAAACCGCAGATTAACTACCTAACCCTGATTTAACATAAAATTTACTCGATGTCGAAGGTATAATTTTCGCTTAGGATGACAAAATAAATGACGAGATGGGTATTTGACAATTTTGTCATTTGACATTTGGTTTGCGTGAAAAGGAAGAGGCCTATACCCAACAGTGGGCTTTACTGATGGGCTGGATAAATAAATAGATAGCTGATGGCAAAACCTAATCTGTGGCGGTGACCGGTCCACGTCGATTGTCAGACAATAATAATTCGTTTTTATTATTGGGTTTTTCGGCCCTTAGTAGTAGTAAAATTACAAATTCTCTTACCAAAGTGTAGGAAAAGGTAGAGAACTTTTGTAAGAGTAATTGTCACTCATTTGGGTTTCGACAATATTTTTATTAAATTTATTTATATCGGCAATCAAAACATATTTATCAAAACAAAGACTCTTAAATACCAGGAACTCCCCTCGAGAAAGGTACAACCATTTATAAAGTCTTTATTAACAATTTTAATTCGTCAACTAGCTGGTCTTAAACGAAGTGATCAATCAGTAATTTAATAACAAGCGGAACTTTGCTGAAACTTGGAACAAGTATCTCTCGGGAGGAGATCCTTGGACAGTCGATGAGAAAAAGTCTCGATTAAAACTTATATTTTGAAACTAAGAGCTTTTGTAAGTAGGTTAGTTATAAGGAAACTACAAAGCTTTTTTCAAAAGAAAAAAGTGGAGTAAAAGAGGGCGCGCTTTTATCTAAAAAGAAGCTTTTATGCGTGTGGGGCTCGCGCTCTTTTTAGGAAGAAGCTTTTAAGTCTCTGATATCCGTTATTTCGAAAAAAATACATTAAACATGGCTTCATTTTATTTTAGGTACCTGCTGTGCATCTCAATTTTACGAACAAATACCCCAATAATATTTTATCTATACTCTATACTTATAATAAAACTCTAGCGAAGTCAATTCTGTACATTGAATATTTTTAGAAAAAAACTATCAGGGGTTACTAAGTAAACTATACTGAATACAAAAATGCAAAAAAATCGGTCTATGTCTGTCTGTCTGTCTGTCTGTCTGTCTGTCTGTCTGTCTGTCTGTCTGTGTGTTACCTCATCACGCGAATACCGCTGAATAGTTTTCAGTCAAATTTAGGACCGTGATAAGTCCTGGTTCTGGGAACGATCTAGGCTATCCGATGTTCAGAATACATTGCGGGTTGCAATTTTTACTTCGTTTTTTGTAAGAAATATTCATAATTTTGATATAGCTTCTTGAGAAGATATGTTAATAACGTGATACAGAATACATATCCGAAAAAAAAAATTGCATTTCCGGAAAAAAAAATCCGACTTGGAACCTCATTATCTCGGAAACAGTTGATTTCCTAGGCATAGTTCCTTGGGCAAAAATGATCGTTATGATGAGGACTATACAGGGTGTAAAAGACCGCCAACAGACCCGAAAGCCACTAGACACCAAAACAAAGTACTTTTTCGATAAATTATTGTTGGGAAATTATTTTGTTTTTTTTAGGTTATAATTTTGAAAAATATTCTTTCACGCAATGGACGTGTAACGCACAGAAGTCATATTGCGCAAGCGTAGGTATCAGATTATGTTACTTAAGCTTGAAGTGCCGATGTTTAGAATACATTGCGGGTTGCAACTTTAACGTCGTTTTTTGTAAGAAATATTCATAATTTTGATATGGCTTCTTGAAAAGGTATGTTAAGAATCCCCTGAAGCTCTGCAGCCCTCTCGCTCGCACTTTTGAACATTTTAATTTATTGTAAGAGAATGATTCAACTTTGGACGATAAAATATAGTTGCAGACATAGATAATAAAGCTATCGACATGTAGACATACTTTAAATTTCACATTTATAGTTTAAAAAATAAATTACTGAACTACTACTACTTTTAACCGAAGTTCAGTGATATTTTTTTTTATTAGTAGGAATATGAGATCAAAAGTGTCGATAGCTTTATTATCTATGTCTGCAACTATATTTTATCGTCCAAAGTTTAATCATTCTCTTACAATCAATTAAAATGTTGAAAAGTGCGAGCGAGAGGGCTGCAGAGCTTCAGGGGATTCTTAAGAACTAGATACTGAATCCATTTCTGCAAAAAAAAAGTTTTGAAAAATCCGACTTTGAACCTCATTATCTCGGAAACCGTTGATTTCCCAGGCATAGTTCCTTGGGCAAAAATGTTCCTTATGATGAGGAAAATACGTGGTTTCCCGCTTTGTTGGCGGTCTTTTAACACCCTGTATGTGGTCTCCCACTTTGTTGGCGGTCTTTTAACACCGCTCGGTATTCAATACAAGCACTCGCCGCAAACAATAATTTTGCATTCTTGCATAACAAATAACTATTGTTTACCGTTGAGCTGGATAGACAGAGTTATTAGCCATATGCTTTGCTTGCTGGCTTAGCATGAGAATGAGTAAGACCTTATCTATGGGCTTATAACTTTATCTATCCCACTCTACGTCGAGGGAGATACATATTATAAACCCACTTCCTAATCAATTCTTATGCTAAGCTTCCTGGTATCTTATCACGGGCGATACCTTAATGTAAACAATACATATTTATTATTAAATTTATAAATGTATTGTTTAGATTAGGGTTTTTATTCTATTTTATTCTATTGCTTTTTTTAAGCCCTGCTACCGCAAGTAAAGAAATAATAACATTTTAGCTTCGAATAAGCATATTTAATAAATTGCTGAACCAATTTTGACAAAACATAACTAAGAACATTCGCTAGAAAACCTGCTTTCAAATTAAAAAAAAAACCTAAAGCTTCCAAATCGTTCACCCATTTAACAGCTACGGTGCCACAGACAGACACACCCTCATAAACACTTATACAGACACACTCACAAGGCTGTCAAACTTATAACACCCCTCTTCTTTGGTCGGGGGTTTAAAAAAACCTTCCTTTTGAGTTTTCCTCCACAGTCGAATTTAAATTAAATGTCAAATGTGTAAAAACGCATACGAAGTCGCGGGCACAACTAGTTAACAATACAAGCAATACAATACAATATAGTAGCAATATACAAAATAGCAATATTGAAAATTTTATTCCTATTAATGGAAGCTTTAATTAATCTTTTAAGAAAATTATTGTAAGATAATTAATTATTTTTGTTATACAACAGGGTGTTTTCCATAAATGTATCGTTTCTATGACCACTTCTGTATTATTGTAGAGAGTAAATAGTTTCTGCTGTACATTTATTTTAAGCTTTATTTATTTGACTGTACCTGCCACCTCGGCAGCAAGTTTCAGGAAAATAACAACTTTGGCGCAAATTCAAACTTTACTATTGAATGCTGACAACTTGATAGATGTCTTTTAATATTTTTACTAGTCCCAAACTAGTTCACATTGGGTAAAACGCTTTCGTTCAATATTATTGATTTAGTTACCTATCTGTACTGAAAGAAAGGAATTTTTCGCTCCAATGGTAGGTAATAGAAATCTTTCAGACGAAGAATATACTTTGATGATAATATGGGTTCCCTTTATTGTTTATTTTAAGAGATTCCCATTTCCCAATCAAGAGATGAGAAGAGTTTTACACAATCAAGAGATGAGAATGGGAGTAAATTAGGTACCTCTTCTTCTCTATTAATAGTAGATAGATACTTCAGATATATTTTCACTATAACAATACTATAACAACTTTCATTGGCAGCGCTGGAGGCTCTAAAAACTGTGACACCAGGTGTGGCCACTACATCATACGATAACCTAACCTTTGCGTGGAAAGTGGCGTTTTTGCCTCCGTTTCAGTCGTCGGCCTCGGTTCTCTTGACGTTTTGTCCGGCTTAGGCCTCCGGCATGCACTTAAGCCGGTCGAAGGCCGGCTTCTCCAAACCCTGAAATGAAATTAAATGAAATTTATTGTGCTAGATCCATACTTATGGCTGGAAGATAGCAGCGTAGCGGGAAATTCAAAATGATTACAGTTTTTTACATTTTGTAGCTAAACTAAGCTATTTTTGTTCAGCGATTTTTCGTTCGCGGGAATAACAAAGTATTCTTTTCATTATTGTAAACAACAGAACAACAATACCAACTTGGACCCTAAACATCTCGGAAGCGCTGCAGCGATAATTAGGCTGTAGTTAAAAACATGCTCCTATCAACATGCAGGAGTATGGTCTACAACAAATTAACCTACGCAATGCCAAAGTAGATTCCAGCCTTTGAACCACAAACTGTTCCCACTTTGCAGTCATCAGTAATTTTGAACAAAGTTTACAAATTCCACCTGCCCTAAAAGTATTCATTCGCCGCGAGTCAAAGGCAATTTTTGTTGCTTGTCTGTGAAATTAGAATTTAAAAAAATAAGTTCAAGCTTTATGAAATAATGGCGCTTTATTATTTCCTTCAAATCAAGAAATAGACTATGAGCTAAGGTTTCTTCACGATAGTATCTACCACTCGCTAATTTTATTGTCTACTCAAAAAAATCACAAAGTAACTTTTCAATAAACATCTAAACATCAATTGAACTTGATCCCATTATTTTTTTACATTTTAAACTCCTCGATACAACTTTCTATCATTTCACTTTTCAACAAAAGTTTTAACGCAATAGTTTTCATCTCTAACTTTCTCTGCTTGTTCGGACTTGTAACAAATGTTCGGATGTTCACACTCAAATGCTTCCAGTGAATAAGTGCCTTACGTTCGCTGATAGAGTTTAATTTACATAAGTAGGCCCGGGAGAAATTTACCGCTACCAAATTGACGACTGCTTTTGGGATACGAAATTTATTACTCCGACTGTACGCACCAACGCGCCTACCCAGTTCTACAATAATGTTCAAAATTCTAAAATGAAGTAAAAGCAGCAAAGATTTTAAGAACTCTATTTCTTTGAATAATAACGACAATTTTAATTCAATTTATGACTAATACTGATGGCATCCCACTAATATTATAAATGCGAAAGTGAGTGAGTGATTGTGTTTGTTACTCTTTCACGCTGAAATGGGTGGATTGATTTCGCTGAACTTTGGAATGGATACAGCTTAGATACCAGAATAAAACATAGGCCACATACTACCACACTTTTACACTAAGGAGCAAAGTAAAACACGTATCCTTTTTTAGTAGTCCACGCGGACGAAGTTGTGGGCAAAAGCTATAAAGGTATAAGGACAAGTCAAAAACTTTCTAGGCGTCCTATAACGATTTGCACTCAGTGGTACCTTTTTTCTTGCAACGGATCGCTAGAGCTGCATTTACTACACAAATACCAAAAACCTGCAAAAACCTATCCGGATATAAATTGAAAACAAACGCTGGCTTACTGACGTGGGTGGCTGTAGGCCCTTTTAGCCCTTAGATTTACCCCCTCGCTAAATAAAACGGTTAGGTCACAGCGTGCGTCGCGTTAGATACGTCGTGTAGTTTTCTAACAACAGTGTTAAAGAATTTTCTTGAACAAGCGATTTTCATCGTATTTTTAATCACACTTCATACTCTTTTTGACGCATAAAACCATAATAATTATATACAAATACAAATCACTTTATTGATGCCAACTTAAAAATAGAGCTTAATATTAAAGTAATATTTAATACTTAAACAATAAGTTTAGTAATATTACAATGTAGAGAATGCTTTGGCATCAAAGGGAGCAGGCTCAGCATTAAGCTAAGCATGTAGGCACATGCAAAGCGCTGTTTTTCAGCAAGCCCCTATTTTAATCTTGTAGATACTTGTTGCTTGCCTGTTGAGGTATCAATATTATTCTAAACTAAATTAGAGATACTTATTTAAACTTTAAACTTATTCTAATACTTAAAAGAAGCAAAGATATATATGCAAAACAGCAACTCTAGGTTATGTGGTGTTTTGCGGATTGGTAGAAATAATTAAGTCAACCAACTACGTTCAATTCCGCGAACGCAAAACCACCCTACAAACGAACTAGGAGGGACCAACTATTTTTCTTTCCTAACGGCACACAACTGATTGATTGATCTGATATAATATTGATTTTCATGAAAATTGTTCCCCTCAACTAGCCCGGTAGAACGTTATCATAAATTGTATGCAAAGTTCCCGAGTGAGTGTGGTGTGTTTGTTACGTTTTCGCGCTGAAACGGTTGGATGCATTTAGATTTTTGGAACGGGGATAGGTTACATACTAATAACACATGGGCTATAAATCTGTCGCCTGGTGCTAAAAGCGCCAAACTCCGAAAGGCTGATTTTGGACAAAATCTGACTTTGGCCCTTTTAGCACCAGGCCACAGAAATTATTACTTTAGTTAGACAAAGTGTTTTGTATAAAAAAAGGTCGAACTGAGGATCGAACAGGGACAGGCCCGCGGGCGTGGGCTACCGTGCAAAAATAAAACGTACACTTGGAGATTTTCAATGAAATCGGTTTACCCGGGCCTTGTGTCTTTGACAAGTTTACGACCTCTTAATAGGAAATATTATTTGATTTTAGAAGGCTTAGCGTTAACCTTTGCTCCTCAAGCCCAGACTTTATTGGATAAATAAAGGCTGTGAAAGAAAAATGGGGAATTATAAAGTAGGGTAACTTACTAGTCATTGGACAGTTAAGCGGATTTTTTAAGCAAATATTTTTTTATAAATAAAATATCCACATGTATGACATGTCGCAGATATTTATGAATAGTTGAATAACGTATCTTACCATTGTATGTTCATTTAGCACGATAATCTAAGTATAAAGTTAAAAAAATATTGATTTCTAAAAAAGTTGAAAAAAACATAGTTATTGGACAGCATTCATAGTAACGGGACACCTATTTTGACAGTTATTGGACAGTATCTGATGCTGCTAATTATATCCAGATAAACTAATTTTGCCTAAATTGGTGGGTTTTTCTTCTTTAGAACAAAAGTCTATTTAGTTTTCGAATTGAGGACCTTGGGAATAAAAACAATAGAGAATACCTAGTATTTTTATAATTATTTAAAATATCGTAAACTTACATGACACTGTTTACCTTTAACTAAACAGTCCACTGGAGGATAATAATGTTAAGGCCGAAGAAAATAACGAAGAGGAATATGATAAAGCGAAGATTTTCTAGGAACTAAATTATCCTGCCAAAAAAAACATGTATGCATAAACTTAAAAGTTTTTTTTGGCGGCAATATATTAATTAAACAAGAAATTTACAGTTTTTTCAGAGTCATTCTCTTCATAATCGTCGTCATAATTTTCCATCCGTTCCTTATCTCCTCCAAAGCCTTTTCTACTACGAGTATCAAGGTATGGGGTCGTCTTCTTCGGAATTTTATCTGCAGAAATACAAACATTGGACATTATTTGACAGTCATTGACCGACAGTGTCCAATAACTAAATTTGTATGCAAGTTATAGTCATTGGACAGCGTCCAAAGACTGTAACAAAAACGAATAAAATTCTGGGGAAAAAAGGTTGTAATAATCACCCTTTTAGCCACTATAAAAAAGCGCAAAATCGATCATTTTGACATATTTAAGAAACTAGTGATTGGACATCGTGTCCCATGACTAGATCTCGAACATAAATAATTACAATTATTGGACATGCTTTAAAATAACCTCAGATGATTAAATACTAACAATACTCGTTGAAATCATGCGTAAAAAAGAATGTGACTTACCATAAAACAGGCGCGATTCCTTTTAGAAACTTAACAACAAACTTATTCCCGAATTGGTCCGCTCAATCCTTAAGAAAAATTTTAATATTTGTCGAAAATTCAAAAAATAGTCGCGCACAACGAAAAAAAATTTTTTTTTGTGCCCACGCCACCTATTGGGTGATTTTAAACATAAAAAAGGTATCGGAACAAACACCGGATGCCTAATGTTTAGACAAACGATTCAAATACTTCACACAATGCTTAAAAACATGGTTTACGAGCGGAGTGTCCAATAACTGGTACTGTCCAATGACTAGTACGTTACCCTACTAGCGACCTACCGCAAAAAGGATAAACATTTCGTGAAAAATATTTAACTGATATTAAAAACCGCATCAAAATCGGTTGCTTAGTTTAAGAGGAGTTGGAGGATAATAAATAAATAGACAGACGTGGAAAGCTTCTTTGTTTTATACTATCTATGTAGATATAGAGATGTAGCCTTTTGCTTAGTTGGCACAATAGGACGCAAGCGCCGCCAATGAAAAACTTTTTGGATGCATTTTTGCTAAAAACTCTTCTGCAAATCTCAACGCGAGGCTTAACTATTTCGAGGATAGGACCTAAGGTTTGGATTCCAGATCCTAGAACCTACGAATGCAAACGATTCTCGCCAAAAGTGGCCACTTTTGAATTATTTTTTTGGTGGCGCTAGTGTGCGTCCTACTGGGCCTTAAGGGTCGATGAAAGTGTAGTATGTGGCACCTCACCCACACATTCGCATAGATATAAGTAGCTTAACAGTGTATGTTGCGCTCTTCTCCAGACAGTCCAATATAGTACTTTGACCATTAAACACGGCCTTTCAATCAATACCTACTACGAGGACCCTATTTTACCTCATGGCGACCCAGCCAGGCCGGCCTGCCGGTGAGGCAGTGCCGGAAGGCATACTAATAAATAAATAATTAAAGTGAAATATCTAAAATAAATAATCATGAAGAAATAAAATTCAATAAACCGAAAAAGACAGTACAGTTGTGAAGTGAAGTGAAATTAAAACGACGAAATTATGAAGAATACATTGAAATAAAATTTCAACAAATAAAATGGAGAAGAGACAACCAGAAAATCTTATGCAAAGCGGCAGCACAAAATTGGTTTCACTATCCTGAGAAGAGGAGGCGCAGGGTGCCGGGAGATATACTCAAGCCTATGATGTGGTCTGATGGCAGGCGCCGGGAGAACCAGCACCAGGTAGTGAAAAGTGATAAAAAAAAGTGCCAGTAATTAGTCGGTGTTATTTTAAATATTATTCCGTCGTATTTTCGTATTTCGTATAATGTCAGTAAAATTGTGTTTGAAAAAAAAAAACTTAATAATGTAAGTACATCCACTGTCTGTTGACGATAAATAAGTATTTGAAAAATTTACAAGTTTTGCGAAATATTTTTTTTTTGTGTGAACGTTAATATTTTTGTATGTGACTGTACCAAACGAAATCTATTATTAGAACCAACTTAGGAAAAGTACCCAGAAGTGCAGTAAAATACCTTACCATATAAGTAGGTCGTGCAAGCAGATATCATGTGACGAGTAACATGCTGAATTGCAAATGTAGACCGTTCGATGCACGTACTTTGTCCAAATTTGAATTTATTTAGCAGCAAAGTAATGTAATATGATTCGCTAAGTAACCAGCCAGTATAGTTTGATCTATGGAAATGTTAAAAGTATGGTGTCTAAATATAAAATTGTATGTTGTTTTATGATCAAAAGTTTGTATTTGAGAATGAATTAAGAGATATTTTAAAACTTACTGAAATCAGTATACGTAAAGAAAGATTTGAATTTGATGAAGAATTAATTAGGTACGGGTACGGTACATATTTATAGGATTAGGAAGTAGGGAGAGTTAATCCTTCAAGTTTGATCATGGTGCGAGCTACCGTGTCCTCCGTGAAAACAGTTGGAGACTGTTGTCTTAAAATATTAGCGACTCTAGTTTAGTACAGGTGCACTTGGAGTGACCTGATATGCCTTTGATATAGGGTGACCATGCCCTGGTAGTATAGCTACCTTATAAAATCGTTTAAGGGTGCTGAAAAGCAGCCCAGTTATTGTCCTTGATCATAGTGTGAACTACCGTGTCCTCAGTGTAAGGCTTGACTTTGTAGCCTGGAGCAGATGACTCCATGGCGTAGTATGGCATTAATTTAATAAAAACTTGAATGATTGAAATGAAGAAAAAAAAAAGGACACAAAGGTTAAGGAGTTTTTTGACTAATTATATAATAATAACAAATGGATCAATTACCCAAGAGTTACGATAGGTCTCACTTCCCAGAGTTTATTGTGTCAGGAATCAGAGTAATTAACTGAGACCTACAGAATACTTATTATACGGGTTAAAAACCAGTGTAGGATGATTGAATATTTGAGTTTGTGAAAGAGAAATGTACCGATACCACGATACGATCGATACAATTTAGTATCATTGTAATCGATACTGTTTTATTTAAAAGTCAAATTTACTAAATACATTAATAACTTCGTGATAGGAATGGTATGTAAAGTTTTTGCTAAATGAAGGAAAATACTGTGTAATTGAAATTAAATTGTTAATGTCATCAAAAGTCAAAATAAAAATGTGAGATACTAATAAGAATGATAGGTATTAATAACCAATGTATAAAGTATGGAATAAATGGGGGCCTGTAAAATAAATCCCACCAAAAACATTCTGTAAAAACTAGCCAGGTCTCGATGGATCTGCTTGTTTATCTCTAAAAAAGTAATGAAATCTAGACAAAGTCGTGCCAAGTCTAAGGTTCCTTACTGCGATTTCTTTATTATTATAGTTAATGTTGTGTGACTTGGCCGTTGAAGGGTACACAAGCGGTTCTGGCGACAGATTGGTGCAATGGTGTCATGGAGCACCTGGTTTTGTACCCTTGTGTACCCTTCAACAGCCAAGTCTCACAACATTAACTATAATAATAAAGAAATCGCAGTAAGGAACCTTAGACTTGGCACGACTTTGTCTAGATTTCATTACTTTTTTAGAGATAAACAAGCAGATCCATCGAGACCTGGCTAGTTTTTACAGAATGTTTTTGGTGGGATTTCACTTCTTTTTGTAGAAACGAGGGCATATTGATTAATTTTATTAGATTTTCTTATTTGACACAGTTTTTAAATTTGTGTAATGTTCGAGTAGAATAAAGTTAATCGTCCGACTATTTCTTGTTGAACGAGCGAGCGAAGCGAGCGAAGTCCTCCGAGTCTGCTGGAACAATCCGGCGTTTGTATGTATGTATGTTTGTATGTATGAATGTTTGTTCGACGATAACTTGAGTAAATTTGGTCGGATCGTTATGAAATTTGATAGGCGGGTAAACTAAATTAAAATAATTTTTAAATTCAAACATGAGCCAAATCGGTCGATGGGTTGCCGAGATATGGGGTTGTATAGTTTAAATGCAAAGCGCGCGCGCGCCTGCGCGAATGGCGTAAGCAAAGTTATACATCTGTAACTGAGGTCGCGAGTTCATAGTTCAGAGCGAACCACTAGTGGGACGCTATAGGCTAGATTAAATGAAGATGTGTCCCACTACGCTGGATTTTTGCAATGACAGTCGATTTTTTTATGTACCAATAGTAGAAGGGGCATTACCATAATATCTCTAATAAAGCTGATACCAGCTGAGGGTTCTTCATCAGATACTTCAGACCTTAGATTTTTGACATCAAATGAAGCGGCCCACCAAGTTGAATATTTTTTGTAAGGGCGGTATATGTCGATCTATAATAGTTTGGTTGGGCTCTTGTGTTTTCTAATCAGGGTCACCAGGTACTCCAGATCTTCGATTATCCTAGTTTTTATAGTTTTCCCTTTATGTGGCCATTAAACCCGAACTCTGTACCAAATTTCAGCTCTCTGAGTTTATGGGAAGTACTAGTTCTATTAGGGCTCTTGTGTTTTCTAATCAGGGTCACCAGGTACTCCAGATCTTCGATTATCCCAGTTTTTATAGTTTTCCCTTTATGTGCCCATTAAACCCTAACTCTGTACCAAATTTCAGCTCTCTGAATTTATGGGAAGTACTAGTTCTATTAGGGCTCTTGTGTTTTCTAATCAGGGTCACCAGGTACTCCAGATCTTCGATTATCCTAGTTTTTATAGTTTTCCCTTTATGTGCCCATTAAACCCTAACTCTGTACCAAATTTCAGCTCTCTGAGTTTATGGGAAGTACTAGTTCTATTAGGGCTCTTGTGTTTTCTAATCAGGGTCACCAGGTACTCCAGATCTTCGATTATCCTAGTTTTTATAGTTTTCCCTTTATGTGGCCATTCAACCCTAACTCTGTACCAAATTTCAGCTCTCTGAGTTTATGGGAAGTACTAGTTCTATTATGATGATCATGAGTGAGTGAGTGAGTGAGTGTGTGTCATAAATGCGAAACTTTGCTTTCGCTTAACTTCGGAACTAAATGACCTACAGACTTGAAATTTTGGATTTTAAATATGTGATTATAGCTTACTAGATGACGAAAATTTCTGCGTTCTGGTCTTATCCAGAGGTTCTCAAATAGGGGCCTGAAAATGCGGCGAAATGGTTCCAGTAAAGGATGGTACGGCAGTGTTTGCTTCGCGCTCGACCTGGCGGGGGCACTGCCGTGCCCCCAGATAAATGTGATGAGTAAATAAATGAATTAATGAAGATAAATAAAAAAATAAGTGAATAAAGGTGAGGCCAGCCCAAAAAAGGAAAGAAAGCAAATTAAATGGTATGTAATCTAACTAAAGAAATGACTTTGAAAATGGAATGATGACTATAATAAAAAATTTTTTGCATGATAAATAAAAATAATCTTAAATCATAAAAGGTAACCTGTTGAAGTTTGTTCAAAAAATTGTAAAAACCTAATGCTGTTTAAAATTTAATTTTATAAAATTAAATAAATATGTAGTATAAAATCATCGTCAACTGTCAAGTCAGTCAGAAAATTGTAAAAAAAAAAAAATACAAAAATTGTTTTTTTTTCTAAATAAAAAGGGGGGAGGTGTAGTATGTGGCACCTCACCCACACATTCGCATAGATATAAGTAGCTTAACAGTGAATGTTGCGCTCTTCTCCAGACAGTCCAATATAGTACTTTGACCATTAAACACGGCCTTTCAATCAATACCTACTACGAGGACCCTATTTTACCTCAAAAGTAGCGCAGTGGGAAGTGCACAATTTCCACAGATTTTTTCTATTTTGTAGCTAAACTGAGCAATTTCTGGTCAGTGATCTATGTTTTACCGCAATAAAATAGTTGGTATTCTAAACAACAAAACAAAAATAATTCAGCTGATTATGAGATTTTCTCGAACTTCTACTTTTGTGCAACTGGTTGTTTTGTTGTTTAGAAAAATGAGAAAATTAAAATTTTATTGTCGTGAAACTAAAATTTATGAAATAACTCAGTTTTGCTACAAAATTGAAAAAACAAATATGATGGGCTTTCCCGCCACGCTTCTTTAGTTAACCTTGTCTTTCCTGTGAACTAAAGGAAAGAAATCAACAGTCAATTTTCATTATAAGACTTTCGGACGAGGTCGAAACATGTCGGCTGTTCCGACAAAATAAACTAAGGCCTTTGCATCTACGTAATGAGATGATTTATACAGCGTCCAGTGGCACCTTCACTCAAACTAGATGGATGAAGAGACCACTCGGCGCTGCAGTGCCTGGGACATTGTTTTAGATGGAGTAGGCTTGCCCAGCACCTATACCATCCTGACAGCTTAGTCGACCTAGCCCACAGGAAAGACAGGTCAATACGTGTGGAGCCAACTGATCCGCGGGTTTCCTCACGATGATTTCCTCCACCGTTAGCGAGTGGTATTGCTACTACAAATTCACAAATGTACGTAACTTTGAAATTAAACAAAGTCATAGATACATGCCCGCACTGGGAATCGAACCGGGTACCTCTTGCGTCAGAGTTTACTGTTCTACCCACTAGACCACCACCGCTCCGACAAAATAAAAGTAAGTGAAATTATTAAATCGATATAAAAAAGATTTTCATGGTTTGGAATCGCCAGATTCAAACTCTTGGAATGTTCAAAAGACGCGCTACCAAAAAATAAATCTACCTAAAACCAAAATCGCAGACCTGCCAACGAAACTGCCACCCAGCTGCACTTCAAACGGTTAACAAAAGGTCACAAATTAACGGGAACTTCCGAGTATCAATTTGCCGAGACAAAACCAATTTGTAAACGTCCGATGAAATCGTCGAGCCCTTCGATATCCGAGAGACGCGAACGGGCGATATTTTTCCTTTGAGAGCGCGTCGCCAGTGAATTAATTTTCATTTTTACCCGACTGCACGGCAACGGAAGAGTGTACTGTTCTGCCACGGCGGGCGTAATATCAATGAGACAATAAAGAATAAAAATGCATATTATTACGAAATTTTTAGTTGCCGATTCCTGGAAACAAGAAACAAGAAATATCTGGTGATCGAAGTCTACGGATAGGCATATTTAAGGTTGGACGCAGCGTGGCGGGAAATTCAAAATGTTTAAGTTTATTTTTATTTCGAAGCTAAACTAGACT
Source organism: Zelleria hepariella (assembly GCA_949319315.1). Taxonomy (NCBI): domain Eukaryota; kingdom Metazoa; phylum Arthropoda; class Insecta; order Lepidoptera; family Yponomeutidae; genus Zelleria; species Zelleria hepariella. The sequence goes on along the minus strand of OX439396.1, from coordinate 7,413,867 downwards.
ATTTTTGTTCAGCGATTTTTCGTTCGCGGCAATAATATAGTATTCTTTTCAGTATTGTAAACAATAGAACAACAATAATTCAGCCGATTACGAGTTCTAGCCATAAACTACTTTCTTGGGCAGAGCCACTGCTTTGTCGATTACATTGTGAGGAAAACCCTAGGATGAAAGAAAAACTGTTCACAAAAACGTCATAAAATGTTATAAGTATCTAGATTGCGACAGTATTCAGGTACCTAATACTTTTGTGGGAGGGCTTGTTAATTTCTTTTTTGGGGTCGGCATTTTTTTTGTCGAATCAATGTTTTTTTTATGAATGCATCCCGCCCCGTCACGTCACGATGCGAAGCGGATTCCGATTCGATAACATTTCCTCTCCGATTTATGCGTTTTTTTGCCGTTTCGTTTATCCTGTTTGCTATATTCATACTGGTTGGTTTTTATTCGTCGCAAGGTGTACGTTTCAAATGTAACCAATATTTGATTGAACAGCAAGCAGAATCTTTGATGCAATTGCCGATCAGCGACCGCCGACTCTATAATATTTTATTTTGGCAGGATTTAAAAGCGTAAATTATGATTTACGTCAATGGCCTGTCAATGACGTTAGAAAACTTGCGTGTCTATTCTAAACGTGAAGTATTTCCAACGCAAAAATAGCATTAAAGGAAAATAAATTTGCCGTGCATAGGCTACATATCAATGTTTAATGTAAAACTTAAGGTTATGTTCGAAGTAAAAGTGCTAACAGTAACTTCCTTCAACCCAAAAGAAAAAAAAAACAACTCTCACAAGGCTTTTGGCGTCTCAATTTCGCAGTGATTACGAAGGCAAGCGCCAAAGTGCCTACAACGTGTCATCAAATATTGATTAGAGCCACCAAAGTCAAGGAAACGGCTCAAAGCTTTTTAGACGCCGCCATGAAAAATTGCCTCTTAAGATCCCTCGTGGTTAGAGCATGGATACCGGTTTTCGGTAATACCGAAAAACCGGGATCCCGGACTAAATATCTACATTTGAAAAACCGGTATTGTATTATCTTAATACCGGAATTTCGGTATTTTCGGTATTACAGATAAAACTCTGAAACAAGTGTGGAATATCAAAATTTTGCGCGCATGCGATGCATGCGAGTCCGCCGTGCGGAATAGTGATGTGAATCGGTTTTAGAAACCTACAAAAAAAAACGTTTTTTGTAAAAACCTATAAGTATAAACGCCGGTTTTTGTTTATTAATTAAAACGGATTACTTTCTTATTTTGGACTGCAGTCTAGGGGCCTTAGCCTGTAACGCAATTGTGCCAAAATAGGCTCCCAGTTGACGGCTTCAATGGGGGATTTTTAGGAAAATAGTTATAAAAGCTGTGACAGATGGCGTTGATCCGACATCACAAAGTAAATTCGTGCTTACTACAGCGAAAATACTTTTTCACTTCATTGCTCTGTGACTTCATCTTTTACCTCATTCCATTTTGGTACATGAAAAAGTGCACGACTTTGTTATTGTTCTTGTATGAGTGAATGGTAGAACCGAAAACACTACATTTTGCTCCATCACCAATACCTAAATATTGTGTTTGGACGTATCTACGAAGCCCAACAAGCGCAAACTGGCTTATAAAAAACATATCTCGTCAGCGACATCCAGTTACAAATTTGGAACTACAACTCATGAGCTGTCAGAAAATTGCCCATTACGATTTATTAATGTGGATTGCGGACGGTCCTTTTAATGTTTTTGTAGTACAGCAAAGAATATTCTGATTTTGCAACTTTTTCTCCGAGTGCGCGGACAGTGTGAGTGAGTGAGTGTGTGTATTTGTTTTCACGCTAGAACTGCAGGACGAATTTGCCTGAAGGAATGGAGATAGCTTAGAAACCTTTAAATTACGAACTAAATTCGTCTGGTAATGTCGATAACGGAAAAAAAGTCTACTTGGACGAAGTCGCAGGCAAAAGCTAGTGTAAATTAATATTATCGTTCAATTAAATAAAATCACTTATTTTAAATTTTCTATTTGTCTATTTTATAACAATTCAATATTTTTTAATATAACAAAAATTTAATACCGAAAAATACCGAAAAACCGGTATCCCGGTATTTAAAATCTTGATACCGAATGAATACCGGTATTGGGAAAAGGCTCCGGTATTCCATGCTCTACTCGTGGTACGGCCGTTGCGGTGAATGCTATATTAGAGCTCTAATACAGCTCTAATACAACTAGAACGGCAAGAACAAAAAAAGACAAATTTGAAGAAATTGGCATAGTAGTGCGATAAGTTGTATGAAATTTTATATAAGTAGACATTTCGCAGAAAGTCGGCATTGAGCTACTGAATCCTTTGGTTTTTGTTATGATTCTTCCGGACCCCGCTTTTGTCTTGTGTGTCTTTTTCATACAATCTACATCATGTCATATGCATAACACGCCTACGATGTGGTCTCATGTGTTAAAAATGTAATATTTACAAGACGAACCGCCACCGATTTCTGAATTTGAGAATTTTGTTAAGTGCGTGCGTAAAAACCTACGAACGAGGTAGGGTGAGAAATTCTCAATTCTAAATATCTGTGGTATGATCTTTTTTTTCCTAAAATCTAGTCTACCCATCACGGTTTAACTGGAATCTTGATAGGCGTTTGACCCAAAGCTATCCTTTTGGTTGTATATAAGTACGTACAGTCAAAATTGGAAGTGTTCCCACATTTACGGCCTTTTAGAACGCGGAGTTAAGAGCCAAGCAATTTCCTTTACGACTGTACAAGTGAATGAAGTGATATTCATCATAATATTTGATGGCGGCTCATAAATATGGCGCGGGCGTTGACAAAATGCCAGCGACTTTTTCTTTAAGTTGTTGGCATAAGAATTTGCTTTGTTTATATTCAGATTTTTTATGTTCCTCAAATCGATAAAGCGTTGGACTGAATAAGAATTGTTCTTCTTCTTAATCGATTCCTCATGGCTGTGGATCGCGACCATGTCGTACTCGCTTCCATTGGGAGCGGTCTTCCGTCATATGAACTGTCCGGTGAAAGCATCCTCCAGCCGCTGCTTTTATCGCACAGACCATCTGGTCGGTGCCCGTCCCCTGGTGCGTTTGCCATGATTGACCTGTCCCAATATTATGAGCTTCTCTAGAGGATAATACATAGTAAAAATCCTTCATCAATTCATTCATCATCCTGGCTGGCTCAGCGACCCAAAGTGGATCTTGGCCTCCGCAACCAAAAGACGCCAGCTCTCCCTGTCCTGCGCTAACTCCCTTCAATCCTCCACCTGGAGATCGCACAGGTCTCTTTCTATTGCATCTTCCCAGCAACATTTGGGACGTCCGACCAGCCGACGCCCTTTGGTATGTCCCTTATATGCTCTCGTCGCAGCCCGATTTTCTCCCATTCACTCGATGTGGCCGAGCCAGCGGAGTCTTGTGGATATTTTAGTCTCTCCGATTAAATTAGACTCAGTCATCAGGTTTTGGAGGTCGACATTCTTGCGGATTGTCCATGAAAAATCCTTAGTTCCAGAATATACAAAAAGATGATGGGTCAGTGCTTTGCCTAAGAAACGACATATGTAGAAGAGACATCAAATAGCCGTAAGGTTTCCACCCCGGAACCAAATTACAGTAAAATGACGTATTTACAATCGGCAACGATGACGTCCATAATGCCATTTTAGGGCTCAGTGAAAAGAGAGTAGCGGATTTGTTTTCACTTCAGACTCATCTTGAGTTATATGGATTCTACTTAGTTCACAAGATAACCAACATGAATGACCTAAGGGTCAATGGAAGTAGCGTGAAATACCCAATTTTCACAGTTTTTAATTTTTTTGTATTTTATAAAGCACGAACCCGTGCTAGGGAACTTTTTTCAATTTTGTAGTGATGTTAAAATGAGCAATTTTTATTCAACGATTTTTGTTTCACGACAGTATTTTTTTTTCTTTATTCTAAAGAACAAACCAACAATAATTCAGCTGATTATGAGATATGCTCGAACTTCTAGTTTTTTGAGCAGTATCACTGGTTTGTCGATCAGAACTGTTTGGTTGGTTAATCAGCTTAATTACTGTTGTTCTGTTGTTTAGAATAATTAAAATAATATAATTTTATTTTCGTCAAACAAACAAAAGTTTCAGTTTAGCAAAACAATTGAAAAAAGTGTGAACATTTGGACTTTCCCGCCACGCTACTTTCGTTGAACCTTAACTACCTATATTTTATTGACAAAGCGTTTCAGCTATAATCAGAAATATATAGAGAGGAGGATTATGAAAACCGAGCGTGCTCTAGGTACTCTGCTAACTCTATTTTCCCATTTTTTGTATTATAGGTATATAAAAAAACAATATAATATCATTCTGATCTAACTTAGCAAATAAGCTATCAGAGGGATGATCAAAGAAGTAGCGAAAATTGGCTTGATTAAATTTCAATAAATCCCTCGACCAAGGAGTGCATTACGTTATACTGCAGCTAAGGAGCCAATCGCCAAAGTCTTACCAAAGTCATATTTCACTTGATTAATCCTACAACTTTGCTACGAGCTCTGACCACCGAGATAAGGCACAGTATAAGGCACAGAAATATCTCCCAGAGTAAAGAGCTAGAATAGGAGTTAGCAATCATATTTGGAGTTAGCAATCGAATAGTTTAAGTTTAAGTTTATTTTTTAAATATATATTTTTATAAAACGTCACTTTGTCAACCTCCCTCACCAATTTAAAGACACACAGGTGTTTTGCTTTGTATTTAATTATCCATACCATAAAATATTATTTTGAAAAACAATAACCTAGGTACCTATATTTTTAACTGACAACGTCATCGTGTTCAACACAAAGCACTAGCGTTGTCAGTTAAAAATGTGGAAAAATGGATATGAGGACTTTTAGAATTTGGCCCCCTTCATTGCGCTTTTGTTAGATCTCGGTTTTGTAGATTTTGTATCATTTCGCCAATAAATTGCTTCGATTACCTTTTTTTCCAATAAAGTGCAAAAGTGAGCATTCTGGATATTTTTACTTCCTTAACGCCGCCGTTCAGTATCTGCAAGGCTTTCGAATCAATTTACCTAGCGAAGCGAGCGAGGCGAAGCGAGTGGAGCGAAGATTTGCCTCACTAAGCGTCGCTAACGTAGGGCATCACCGTCATTTTCCGTCTTTATCTCAGCCTCATTGTGATATCGATTACTTTTTCCATCGCAGGCTTAGTTGGCAACGACCCCGGGAAATTTCATGGTCATTTACTTAGATACTCTTATGAGCACAAGCCATTTTGGACCTTACTTCGTTAGTCTAGCGCCAAACTTGCATTTCGTCATAAAGTGCGGAGGTTTTTGAAACTAAACAATGTCCCAGGCACTGCAGCGCCGAGTGGTCTCTTCACCCATTTAGTGTGAGTGAAGTTTCATTTCATCACGTAGATGCAAAGGCCTTTTTTTTAAACTAAAAGTAGGCAAATATAGAGACGTTTACTTATTTCTGATACACAAAATTAAATTACCTAAATGCTGTTTTGAGAAATCATTTCATAATATGTTTATTTGCAATTATCCGATCGATAACAATAACAAATAAGTAATACATTTTGCAAAATATCGTTTTGCAAGTGTATATACGAACGAGTGCTAAGAGGGTCTACCGGCTAAGACGAAGCCGATTACCATTGGCGAAAATCAAAGTTCGATTTATGAAAAATGAACTGCGTGGCAGTACATTTTTCAAAAACCGAACTTCGATTTTCGCCTATGGTAATCGGCTTCATGTTAGCCGGTAGACCCCCAGGCCCGCGTTTCATATAACTGACATAAATATTTTATTATGACAATTCGATGATCATTGATAGGTCGGTTTGTAAACAAACCTTTTTTGTAACCTCATGTCAAATCGACTACGCAATCTATATCGAATTGTCATAATAAAATATTTATGTCAGTTATATGAAACGTGCACCGTTATTCTCGGTAACACATAGTGAATAATAATCCTTGTAATTTGGAGCCAGGTGGGTTCGCTCGGTACAGTTCCGAGTAAGTGAATGTTTACACTTTTGTTTGGCAAGCTAAGCTGTCAGGTCGTTTAAGTGCTGGGCAAGCCTACTCTATCTTAAAAAATTTCCCAGGCACTGCGGCGTCGAGTAGTCTCTTCATCTATCTAGTGTGAGTGAAGGTGCCACTGGACGCTGTATAAATCATTACGTAGATGCAAAAGGCCTAACTTTTGTTTGGTAGAGTTTATAAGTCGAAATCTGAATGAACGATAGGTCGAAACACGAAAGCTCGATAAACCCAAGTCAAAGTTGCTTGAAGGTTAGAAAAAACGCCGTTTCATCTATTCCGAATGATTTAGAAAGTGCATTATTAGCAATATCGATGCAATCATGTATTCAGTCGTGCCTTGCCTACTATAATTCTCTTTAAAAGCACCTGTATCTTGTCCGCGTCCATGTATATTTCACAAAAAGGTGTTACCTACCAGGGCCGGATGGAGTATCTGAAGATTCTTAGGCAGCATAGATGATTGCGGCCACCCCTGGCAAGACATTTTTAGCCCACCCAGTTAACCTAAGGGCCTTGACAATGGTTCAACAATAACCGGTACCAACGTCCCTTTTTCACGTCCCTTCCAAAGCATGGAAGTGCTCAAGTAATACCGCTGCTGTCTGTTTTTGTTGTTTTGAGTCTCCTTTTACCTAAACTAAGCCAAGGCCTTTGCATCTACGTAATGAGATGATTTATACAGCGTAAGTAAGTAAACGTTTATTCAGGCCAAGAAACTTATTATAATTAATACAGTAATTCCGCCAAACTACGAAGTAGTTTGGCATCCAGTGGCAGTGATTCCAGTGGCATCTTAACTCAAACTAGATAGGTGAAGAGACCACTCGGTGCTGCAGTGTCTGGGACATTGTTTTAAAAGGTAGGCTGCCCAGCAGCTATACCATCCTGACAACTTAGTCGGCCTTGCCCGCAGGAAAGACAAGTCAATATTTGTGTGGAGCCAACTAAGCCTCACGATGTTTTCCTTCATCTCGCGGCCCCCTAATAGTCTACAGCTTACACCTACAACCCTTACCCTAGTCCGTGCCTGCTTCCCACCTAAGTAGAGGGTCTTTTTATCTGCCTGGCATTTTTCCGCGCAACCGTTAGAGACACTATCTCCAAGCCCGAGGGACTTTGTAGTCAAACGCGGGTGTTTCTACAAACTTGAGGCTGGAATTCAAATTACCCACACGTCCACTGGCTAGGGGACTTATTATGTGACACTGGCCAGAGATTCTAAACATAATCGCTGGAGAGCTTAGATGAAAACAAAAAAGGGAAGATACGGCACTCACCCATTACGCGTGGTCCTGCAAAACTGAGTCCATGGACTCACTTTCATTCAGTCGCCGCCGGTTGGACACTGTTCTTGTCTCGCTCGGGCTTGTTGGTTTAGCGTATCGCTTATTCACCGAGTTAAAGCTGTGTGAGTTTATGTGCATGAGTGCGTTCGAGCCCATTTTTTCACGGCTGCTAGTAAGAATGTGCCGTATCTTCCCTTTTTTGTTTTCATCTAAGCTGGAGAGCTGAAAAATCGGCTAGCATCTCGTGAAAATCTTGGAGTTACTAGGCTGCTTATTTAGACTCAGCACATTATGAAATCGCTATATTCTATTGATATTTTAAACCTAGAAACAGATTTTTTATGTTGAAGATAACATACACGCACAATGCTGGGATTTGTATTTGTATTTATATGCTATGAAGTCTGAAGCCGCGTTTTCACTGTCTTAGCACACTATGACGAAGAGCGTTGTCCAAGTAAAATAAAAATGCTTCTGATTGGGCGAATCGGTTTCATCACAGTGCTACGTCACGACACTAAAATGGTCAGTCAGATTTTTTTCAACTTATTATAAACTTTTAAAATGTTCCATAGCACGGGTTAGTGCTTTAGAAAAAAAAAGTTAAAATATGTTTTTGTTACAAAATTTACTTTTGACCAGTAGATTGGTTATTTTATCAAGCAAACGTCAGCGAATAGGTAGCTAGGAGCTTTCCCGCCCGGTGCACATGTCAAGAATGCCAAGGGACATTTGGGGCGACGTCACACTGCGGTCGCGCTCGACCGTTTCATGTGATAGCTGATGTGAGCCAACAAGGTTATGCTTTGAAGTGTGGGTGACACACTAACTGAGCGTATCTTGCGCGACTTACTTTAGGGCGCGCTAACGTTAATACTGGACCCTGTAGGACCAGCCCCTGTATTCGAAAAAAAAATAAGCATCACAAAATCTCCCATTAATCATTGTTAAGAAAATATTGTTATTATCAATAAAAACAATTTTCCAGCAAAATAACCGGTTTGGCGGTTCACAACTGTGTGGATTTTTTAAACATAATGAGCTCTCAAGAATTTGGCTGTTTATGTATCAAAGAATGGACCGCTATCAAAACCACGGAACAAATTCGGAGCAACTTCCAATGAAGGAAAGGCACTTCCAAAAGAAAAAGGTGGATTTTTGAGCCAAGCATTACTAGCAACTTTCTTGATGCTTGACTCAAACGTCCACCTTTACCTACGCGTTTTTTATACATCGCGCAAACTCTTAATCACGGTGTCCACAGCCACCAATCATGCTATCATAGGTCCGTGCGTCGTGTATTAAAGGAGGGCTTCGAGATTTTGCACGCATCTTGCGCATTTTCAGGGACGACCAGCCACAGCTGCTGTACGCGGCGCAACATACGCTCAGTGTGTTTTGTTACTTAGGCGGATCGACATTCCCCTGAGATGGCAGAAAAGTTGCGCCCTATAGATTTTGACAGGACTTCTCTCTAGTAGGTACACTATGGCATGTCACAAAAATAGATGTGAAACTTAATTTTTTTGTGCGAATTTTTTTATTTGGAAAGAAAATATATTTTACCGATCACCTTAAAAAAACTGAACAACTTAAAGACAGACTTTTTACATAAATATTTTTATGTCTAAAATCAATAAACTCTTCAGACCTTTTTTTAGAAGAATGCTATAAAATAGCAAAGTAGTAAATAGATAGGTACCTAACCATTATCTACACTGAAGCAAACTGAGTCTGAAGTAAAGTTACAGAACAAACCGGAACAATTTTCAAGTTTATGATCGTGTGAGGGCTCCTGTGTCGTATAAAATACACTGCACATCCTCTGTAATTTTGCGAAGAACCCTTTAGAATTTGCATTAATTGAGCATTAGAATTGCATAATCAAGAGGTGCCACAAACGGGAGTTTTAGCCGCCTTTTAGAGGTAGGTAATTTGCATGAAAGGTGGCAACCTTCTATGGTGTTAACGGAGTACAATTCTCAGTTTGATAGAAAGTGTTACTATACACGTTAGTATTAAAATAATTATTGTTCACTGCAGGCCATTATTACCTATACTATCAACCTACACGATTATTGAAATGGTAAATAACTATGATGAGAAAATCTGAATTAAAGAATGAGTCATCTACGTAACTTTGAAATAAAATAAAGTCATAGGTAAACCTGGTAATCGAATCCGGGCCTATCTCTTGCGAGTCTACTGTTTTACTCACTGGGTTGCCAATACTTTGATTTTACGTTTTTAGTTTCTGAATCTGTTTGGTTTAATTAGTTGAAAGAGCTGTAGCAAAGAATTGAAACAAACAATATACCAGAGGTCAAGCTAAATAAAACCGTATAAAACAGATTCATCCCTTTTTCAGAGCTCTTTTTTGGTCGAGTAATTGATTACCTAATAAAGAAAAGGGCCATCTGCGAATCAAAGGATGCGGGGTGCCCTTTTAATTATCTCCGGCGGGGAAAAAAAAAACACCCGAGCTAAAGATAAGTAGATTCTAGGCTTCATTGCCATGTAGAGCGTCAGAGCACGACTTTTGTCGTACAAATAAAAATTCTAAAATCTTCACTGGTGAAAAGGTACACTGTTATAAAGCTATTGCACTAATGGGCATTGATCAGTGAGGCATCGATTGTCGTAAATTGAAAACCATTTCGAGGAATAGGTATACTGATTACTATTAGGGGTTTAAATAAGCAAAATTAAAACGGGTTAATAATATTTCCGCCAAAAATGTTTTCTTAATTTTTCTTTCGATGACGTCATCATAGCCTCTAATGCGGTAGTTCCATTGCCTACAAATATTTAAAAAAATACATTCGTCAACAACAACTGTCAAAAGTGTCAAACGTCAACATATTTTTATTTTTTAAAAGCATGAATGAATGCAATGAACTTAGTACATAATGCCAGTGGTGACGTCATACACAAAACTTTTAGAAATTTTAAATAATAAATAAAAAATATTTACATAAAAAAATAAGAAAATATTCAAATTAGTTTCTTATATTTGTCTATATTTTCGATTTATAGAATAAAAAATAGGATTTGACGATGCCCATTCTGAGTGATCTGCTGCTATCCATTATGGAAGGAGTTCCGTTCTCCATCTTCGAAGTTCTTCATCAGATCTGCATCGATGTATGGGACTAGTTAGAAAGATTACCCTTTCAAACAAAAAAAGAATCATCAAAATCGGTCCGCCTAGAAAAAGTTCTGAGTTAACAAACATAAAAATACAGGTCGAATTGAGTACCTACCACCTCTTTTTTTGAAGTCGGTTAAAGTAAGCTTAGTTGGCACTGCAGTTACTGGCATTGTCTTTTCTGTGGGCTAGGCCGACTAATCTGAGAGGATGGTATGGGTGCTGGGCAAGTCTAGATACTCTATTAAACATGTCCCAGACACCGCAGCGCTCGAGTGGTCACTTCACCCTTTTTTTTTTTTTTCGAGAATTGGAATAATTTATTAAACGAAAATTAAAATATGTACAAACTAATAAGAAATAAAAAGAAAACTATACTTATTTATCCTTTTTTTGAAATTCGTTATACTTAGGTGAACAGTATATTTTTATTTTTTTCCGTTTTTATGAGCGAGAGCTCCCCTGTGAATGAGGATCAAAGAAATGTTTCTGTCACACTACCGGAGATGGGGTCCATCGGCCGGTAGTATCTTTTGAAGACAGCTAAAATTGCATTTTTGAAACCTTTCGCTTTCAGAGAACCAATATTACAGAAAGGTCCTGTGTTTGATGAAAACAACTTCTTGGTATATTACTTTGAAATTGCAGACATTACAGACATGAAATATTGCAGAAAATACATAAAAATAGAGGGAACGAAAACTGCAACGTCCGTTCACCCCGAAGTCTATTTATTGCTCAACCAACAAAAACAAAATACGATCATGAAAGTGACATTGCTGAAAACTCCAGCCAGCACCAACCTCTTTGGGTATATAAAATACTTTAGTAAGATAATGCAATATTAAAATGTAAGATTAAAAAAAAAACAGAAATAACAGAAAAAAATTTAAAAAGAAAAAAACACGTAGTTAGTTTAAGTAGTTTTATTTATACGAATCCCCAAACAGTTTCCCAGGTATAAGGTTTTCCGAGAGGTAATGTAAAGCATTGTGTACAAATGTTAAGCAAGCAAAGTCTTTGAGGAAAAACTGCATACAAACAAAAAAAAAACCTCTTTGGGCCTCCGTTGGATACCAAAATATTAAAAAGGCCTGCCTTCAGTCTGCACAAAACTTATCGAGAATTTTATATTTTCAGATATTTCTTTGTGACCACACAGTAAATTATTTAATGTATTACCAATATCATAATAGCATTAGAAGAGCCCTCTACTTATCAAGTTTTGGAGCTTCCAAAAGATATTTTTGTACCAAAGTAAATTAAATACTCGAAGTATTTATGCATGTTTATAGCATTCAATTTAATTTCAATTTAATTTTATTGCCATAAATTACGTCATGTGGTTTGACAATGGTTAACACCATGTATGCATGGACCCATGTATCTATGTAATTATAAAGCTTAGAGTACAAAATTATTCTCTAAAGCATATTTATACAGGGTGTTAATTTGCAAGCGTGCCATATTTAAAGAAAAAAATGTAATTCATGTTACCAGCTAATGTAGCCTACTCACAGTCTCACAGATTCAAGGAAACCGAAGATAAAAATTAAACTTCTTTTTAGGGTGTGAATAGGAATAACCTAAGTTTAGAGGTGCTATGACTACGCACGTATTGGGAAGAGACCGAGACCGCGTTGCCAAGTTGGCACCGATCGAAAGAGACAGCAATAACAACAACAAAACGGATGATTTCAGATCTCCCTTCCTACTCTCACGGGCTTAGGACCGACCAAACAAAATTTCTTTGGTAGGTAGGCGGTTAGTACGTAGGAAAATATTGCGCAAATGTGTTACTAGTTTATTTACAGGTAGGTAATAAAAAGTAGGAAGTAGATGATATACCCAATTAGGTACTAACCTACCTTCAAATAAATCGATGATCTGGCGTAGTTAAAAATCTAAAAGTTAAAAAAATTACACTAATTGATACGCTATTTACAGGGTACTTACAATTATTAAGTTGTATGGAGCATTATTGTTCGAAGTGGCTAACATTCTGCGCTATGCACGGCGACACAAATTGCTTTTTCAATTTTGCAACACAAACACTTTTTTCACTAACAGTTTGGAAGGCAGAAGAAATAATCCTTTCACGTAACACAACCGCACTGTTCACTTCTCCCACACAAATAAAAGTCTAGGGGGGTAAGATCCGGGGACCGCGCTGGCCAGGCCAGTGGGCTTCCACGTCCTAACTCCTATCCAGTGGTCACCAAAAATATCATTTAGGTACTCGCGCACTTGGAGTCCGTAGTGCGAAGGAGCTCCGTCCTGCTGACAATTGAGGTTTTGATTAACGTTCAATGGCACGTCGCCCAACATCTCATCAACGATTACGAAACGGTGGCGGCGGGCGGCGGCGGCGCGGCGCCGGCGGCCGGCGCGCGCGCTAAGGTAGGTAGTTAAGGAGCGTGCGCTACGTGCACACGTCACAAAGGATATCCGGTCACTGAGTGCCTGGCGGGCGGCGGCTAGGCTGATTGATGGGGGCGGGGGGGTGCGCTCGCGCGCGGCGGTGTGTTTGTTCTATTCTATCTACTGTTAACGGCATATGCCGCTCCCGCTCGGGCGGGGTGCGAATGTGTGCGAGTTGTTGCCAAACCGTTCGTCGTTTCATTCGTCTGGTGAACACTAAAATTTAGGGATGGGCGAGATATTTCGATGTTAGAGCTGGGCGTTGTCTTTATCGATAAAAATTGTGACGTCTGAAAAAGAAATTAAAAAAAATCACCCCTTCTTTTATGATTGATTTTTGTTCTTTATCAGCAGTATAATCACGTCCTAAAATATGGCACGCTTGCAAATTAACACGTTGTATAATAATATACCTTTTTATAATAGAAGATTACCTACTTCAATGAAACTTTGACGCTTGGAACACGTGGCTATACGATGCTAACTTGATTAAGACAGTGGGATGAAACGCCTAGGTTGGCTATCGGTCTCGCCGTCTTCTTTTATGACTGGTCTCGTTAGATAGGTACACAAGACAGCATCACGTAGACGCTTACACGCTAGCACTCTACTCGGTTACGTTATGGGCGAGTTTACAACAAATGTGTTCACTCTTACGTGCTGTAGTGTGTACTAAGGGTAAAGCTACATCAGCCCCTCCCAATGAGACTTCATTCGAGGCGTGAAAAGATTCCAACGTGAAATATGTAGCAAATGCGATTGACTAGTTTTTCTAGACTTCACTCTTTTGCAGATGAACCTTTTTTAAAACGTTTGTATGTATGTACGCATGTAGGTATCTTCGGGTCAAAATTTGCAACTGCATTTTAACCAGTTATTCTAAAACGATTGAGATGAAATTCTGCATACACGAGAAATTATTTGAGGCACTGCAGCGTTGCAGTGGTCGCTTCACCCATCCAGTGTGAGTTGAATCGCAAAACGCAAAAAAAGCTTTTTAACCCCCAACGACGTACAAAGTGTATTTGTGTACATAGGATGTCTGTAGCAACGTAGCTCCCGATTTTTTTATTTTTTGTTTGAAAGGTGACTTGATCAAGCTTAGCTAATAAATCTAGCTAAAACACTTTTGTTGTTTAAGCTAGATTTTATCAAAAGCTAGATTTTATCATCTTTAGCCGCTTATCCCACTTATATTATAAATGCGAAAGTTTGTGAGTGTGTTTGTTGTGTTTGTTACTCTTTCACGCTGAAACGGCTGGACGGATTTAGCTGAAACTTGGAATGGAGATAGCTTAGATACCAGAATAACACATAGGGTAAATATTATCACGCCTTTACACTTATGAGCAAAGTAAAACATGCATCCTTTTTTTGTAGTCCACGCGGACGAAGTCGCGGGCAAAAGCTAGTGAGATTCTAATTTCAAAATAAAATGTTTTTATATGTTTATTTCGCTCTTCCTATGTGGTATCGCAAATCGCCCTGGTGTATGTAGCCTCACCCTTAGCTGACCTCAAAAGCTTTATCACGGATCGGGGGCCTATTCTCGGTTATGTCAAACACGATATTGACGAAGGAAATTGTTGATCTTCTTTGAAAATATATGCGACATGTTCTTCTAAATGAGATTTGCCGCTAAGGGCGCTGGCATAGCGCGAGGTCATAAATGTCACTGATTGTACGTGTATGGGCTAAGTAGGTTTATTTTATTTGAAACTAGCTGACCCGGTGAACTTCGTATCACCTGAAATAGTTTGACTCTCCGCGTCAAAAATGGCGATTCCAATACAAAATGACCTATTTTTATTTCTTCAGTTTTTCAGCTAATCCTTTAACTTTTCCCATATTTCATTGCTTTTAAACCTACCCTGAACTATGGTGAACTAAACAAAACAGTAATTATATGCAAATCGGTCAAGCCGTTTCTTAGTTTTAGCGAGACTAATGCACGGCGATTCATTTTTATATATATAGATAGATAGATTATGTTGTGAATATTTTGCAATACCTGAGATAAATTTTATTATGGCAAATAGTTGTTCTTCCGCTACAAACCACTGCTTTGAAACCGTTTTATCTTCGGAAAATGTAGCTCATTTTTTTTTCGATCAAAATGAACAAAATTTTCCGCATAGCCCCGTGTTTTACTCGAAGGCTTGCTGGTTATGTTTTATTGATACAGTTTTAAGGTAGGTATTTTAAATATAGTTTTAATGTAAGTAAACTTTTTTTACGTACTATTACTTTAAGAAATAACTAACTTTATTAGCTTCTTATCCTACAGTGGCGCCAACTAGTGTGTACTAAAACGGTAGCCCTAACCCTAGCCGAGAAATAGCGCCTATATGCCATTTTTATTTTTATATCCGTCAAAGGTTTCTTAAAAATTAAATGTGCCCCTCGCCCTTCTAAACAGACATCCAAACAGACATCTAAACGTGAGTGGAGTTCTGTAATACGGGCCTTAGGTTTTCGAAGCCTCGGAATCCCAGTTGACCTCAGCCTTTAACTCCTAAAATAAAATCTGCCAAAGATGCTTCCTTTTTTATTTTATTCCGTGAGTTATAAAAATAATATCTTTGGTTATAAATTATTTTATTGCTCGACCTCGCTTTTAGGCGTTGTTCCTTCTATCTTCGGACCGTCGTAATTTTTAGCGCCTTTTTTGATGGCGTTGGCTACTCTGCCAAAGCCAATTTTTATATTAGCATTTCTTTGCACCTATTGATTACCACATTGAGAATCAAGACAGGTATCACAACATGTAAAGTAAGTGAGTATAATTTTAAAAAGTTTCACGTTAATTTTACTTCAAAATGTCATGTAAACATTTAATACTTCTCTTGAACAAAGTCGATATACTTAACTATGAGATGTAGGTATCTCTCTTCTAATCCTGGGGGTCTACCGGCTAAGACGAAGCCGATTACCATTGGCGAAAATCGAAGTTCGATTTTTGAAAAATGTACTGCCACCCAGTTTATTTTACAGCCACCCAGTTAATTTTTCATAAATCGAACTTCGATTTTCGCCAATGGTAATCGGCTTCGTCTTAGCCGGTAGACCCCCTGATTTCCTGATTTTCCGAAACTATCGCTTTCACCAAATGCTAATCGACAAAATATCTACTAATCGACAATAGTTACCGACACGATAAGAAGAAGAATAGTTACCTACGTATCTATTTGTGGATTTGTGTAGAAATACCACTCGTCAACGGTACAGGACACCATAATGAGCAAAACCTGCGCCTTAGTTGGCTCCACACGTATTGACTTTGTCTTTCCTGTTTTCGTCAAAGAGCGTCTGAGTGGCTACTTCACACGATTGAAAGTGTTACTAGACTCTGTATCAATTATCTTAAACAAAAAAGAAGAGAAACCGCACTCATACCTTATACTGATAAAAGACCTATAAATTGTCACTGCGCATTGTCAACCCACGTGGTGTCTCAATACTCTTCTTTCGTGGCACGTATTGTACGTGGATGCAAATTCCTAAGATACATCCCGAATTCCGACACTCTAGCGTTCACCAAAGGCTAATGGACAAACAAACATTTGACCCAACGACGCAGGTGATGCGTAATGAGATTACATACTGCATGAGTTATGGCCAACCTTGGTGGGTCTTAATGCAACATAAGAAGCAATGGCGAAAGTTTTAATAGGAGGCGCGGAGTTAATGCTGCCCTATTAAGCTTTAAGTCTAAGGGACAAACTGTAAAGATAGACGAAAGATCGACTGCTTGCCTTGCGATGCCTTGTGGTAATTGTTGCCTCTACCACTAATTTTGTTGGCCGTCAGCTCTATAAATTTTTTTTGCCAAACGAAACAGATCTTCAACACTGGCTATATCCTTCCATTTTCTGATGTTTCTAAGCCTAGTGGGCATTATTTATATCTTTAGGGATCGAAGCCTGCCGCTGACTGTCGATACTTCGTCTTCCTTTCGTGTCAAAAGTATCTGTTACCCAGAAACACGCAACTTCAACCGCGCTAGGTGACGCTTCCATGTGGTACTGCCAGCTGCTGCACTGTGGAGTATCAGGGCTTGCGTAGAGATGCAAATTTGCTTGTGCATCTCCTCATCGGCACGAAACATCGTCATCTTCCGGTAGGATTCGCCATATTTCAGGGGCCTTAGCCTGTAACGCAATGGTGCCAAAATGGGCTCCCAGTTGACGGCTTCAATTACGATTTAATAATGGTGTTGGTCCTTTTTATGTTTTTGCAGTAAAGCAAAGAATATTCTAAGTCTAGAGGATTAGTTCTCTGGCTGTAGGAGAAAAACGAGGAATCCCTGGGTTTGTCCTTCTACTGGGACGCCATCGACACGCCATTGCGTTACAGGCTAAGGCCCCAGGTTATCAGGTGATTTATTTTGTACCTCTAAAGAGGTAGCCCCAACTTACTTACTTATTTCGAGCGAGCCACAAACCCGCGTAGGTATACGGTTGACTGTGCCTATAATGGATATTTCCTTCTACACCTTGTTATTCGGTGTCTTAAGACTTTAATGTCAGAGGCGATAACACCCGCGCCTACAACTTAGGGAACAGTTTCCGGAAACTAAAGTGGGGTCGCCTCTTAGTTCGTCTGGCCGTCGAAATGCTAGTTGGTTTATACACCATGGGACTTGTCATCAGATCCCGATTCTATGCCTCTGACATCTGGATATCGAGCGTCCTCTAACTTCTTTGCTATCAGACTACAACCCTTTCATTCATCTTTCCAAAATAATTAAGTAGGTTAAAAGTGGTTCATAGAAGGAAAAAATTTTTTTTTGCAGAAAAATTTATGTGTTTAGTATCGAGTATACTTAACTTAATTTCCTTCTCGAGAAGCCATTATGAATATATCTTGAAGTTTTCTTGCGAAAAACGACGGTAAAATTGTAACCCGCAATGCACCTCGAGAGTAAGTAGTATAGGTACCTACGCATGCCGCATGCGCAATATGACTTCTCTGCGTTACACTTCCATTGCTTTATACAAGGTGTTACAAAAGTATCTATCTCTTTTTACAGGGTAATAGCACCCGGTGACAGGGATCATAACCAAAATTTTTTTTTTGCTCTATGACGTTCCGTTAATTTTTAAATTACTTAATAAAATGTGAACGATGTGGCGGGAGAAAAGTATTTTTTTAATATTGTTTCATTGACTTTTACAATGTTTTAACAACTCAAAGCTATGTAAATGCGCCTACACGCACAAACATATTTTTAAATTTGAGCTAATAAACAAAAAAGTTAATTCAATTTTGAAGTTATAAAATAAAAATTGATTTTTTTAATTTTTTTTTATAGACTTGACATCTTGTTGACCAGTAGGTTACACCCTGTAAAAAGAGTTAGGTACTTATTTAACACCTTCTAAAATATTTTTCAAAATTAGGTATAAACTGAAAACCAAAATCATTTTCCAGCAATAATTTATGGAAAATGTAGGTACCTACTTTATTTTGGTGTCTAGTATTTTCCAAAATTATTTGGAATAATATAGGTCCAAGTGTTGTGTCGTGTTACGAGTATCTAACAGGGACAGACTTAGGGCTCGAATAATAGCCAACTTTTCTCCGCCATGCGTGGCAACTTCTAGATCCTTGCAACGTGACTCTATAGGTATTTTACCTACAGTATGTTATTCCGAAAATGTTAAAAAAAACACTCGGATTAAGACAACATGGGCTGTTACCGTTACCGGATCAACAATCAAACGCTTGAGATCCCAGATTTAGTTCGTAAAGTGTAAAATTGCCGAATCGGTGAAATTGCTTCTTTGCCGCCAACGATAATTACCCACAGGGTGTAAATAAAAATTATATAGGTACGGTCGGCCACAATCTCAGATACCCCATGGCAGCTCTTACCGCGCGCGGCATAAGGGCGCCAATCGAACAAAAAGGGGTATCTGAGACTGTGGCCGACTGTACCTGGTATGAATAATATTTTCTCTCACTTCATACTGATAAATGAAAGTACAGATTTTCCAGTAAACATACTCTTTGGACATCATGCGTTTTAATTAAATTTCATAATGCGGTATCCATACAGTTAATCCGTCCCAATTAATCAGGTGTTAACAATAAACTGATACGAATTTATCCTCATTGTCCCCCGTTGATTAAAAGCCTCGTTTAATTAATTTCGTGTTACCATGAAAGAGGAAGTGTAGGTATCTCTCACACAAAATGGTTTTATAATATTTGCCCAGTCAATGAAATATCCCTCTAAACAATTTGACAGGCTGTAAGCTGGTTGTAAAATATTGTATTACTTTAAAAAATCGCTCGTGATAGGATTTGAACTCGCAATCTTAGGCATACTGCTCGCCAATAATAATTGAGCTATCGATCGATCCTAGTAGGTAATTTTACTGCCCTGATGCGATTTTGCATTCACGATCGGAGGCACCATTTAATTTTGTGTGAGAAGTTTGAACCTGGTAGTGAACAAAATACAATATTTACATAGTAGCAAAAAAAATATCAACTGTTCCATACATAAGGGAGAGTACTGCACTAAGATGATATTTTTTTCGCTCCATTTTTTTGCCACCTAGAAGTCCTAGAACAAGTTGTTTGTAGTAATCAGTAGACAGCCTACCTAGAGTTCATTACATTCAAATAATTCTAATGATAGCGTCCTAAATTACGTGCGTTTGAAAATGGGTATAGACCGGATTTGAAAATTTCTCGGTAATTTCCGAGTTATGGTTAATTTGAAATATTTCGAAAATAATTTGTCAATTGCGGCACAATAAATACGAGGAAATTATTCTGTTCTAATCCTATATGGTATTGTGTAACTGCGGTTGATTTCACAAAGGCCCGTTTTCAACTGACTATTAAAAGCTGAATTCAAAGCACTTGATAGATGGCACTCATAGGCGTGGCCATAGAAGAGCCGGGACGTGCCTGTATTTTGCTTAGGTAACCAGAATCTTCAGAAAAAGCGAACTTTAATTACTTCAGAAAAAACGTTTGACAACAGTGAATACGACTCATTGAAATGTCAATATCTACAGCGTGTTATAAAAGTTCCGGTCTTATCCATAATGGGGGTTATTTATATTGTGATTTTCGATCGCACTGCACTTTTTAAATGCAACCGTAATCTCCCAACGTTTTCAACAATGCTTGTATTCAATTTATAGGTAAGCCCAATTTTCAGATCAGGGGGGTATTCACGAGTTTTGCGATACGATGTACCCATTATTTTTATTTAAAAAAAATACCATTCTTTTAAATGCATTTTTAACAGGTAATCGGACTAATAAAACCTACCAAGTGCGAGTAGCACTCGCGCACGAAGATTCCGTATCGCCATACAATAAAAAAAACTGATGGTACGGACCCTCGGTATGTGACTCCAACTCGCACATGGCCGTTTTTATTTATCACTGTTGTATCTAATACTGTAAAATAAGCCCTATAATTATGCCAAGTTTGATGCTTGTATGTATTACCATTTTTGTAATAGACCAAAAGGTATAAAAACACGTTTGTTGTATGGCCCCCTTATTTTTTATCATTATAATTTTTTTATTGTTTTTGTTGTTTGTGTCCACTAATATTCTCGTAAGTCATAATTCTGTAAAAAAAAACAACTGCCTATCTATTACTTTTCCAAAGATAGAGTCCTATAAGGTAGGACAGATAAACAGCGTAGGCAGAATTATAGGGTCCCGTATGGCACCCTTCCGGTACGGAACCCTAAACATACTAAGTTCCAGAATGAGACGGCGGGTTTTCATTCAATCTTAGATCGTATTACAACAATAATGCTAGGCATAGGTGTTGTATGTCGGTGTCAAATAATAAATTTAAATTGTACTAAAACCTAATTTTTTTACCAAGATCACGGTTTATAAAAAAAAAAGTCAACCGTCTTATTTAACAAGTTTTGGACAGTGTAATACAGCTGTCATCGGAGGTCTTACGAATTGGTTATTTGAACGAAAAAAAAAATTATAAATAGATATAATTAAAATACATCAAATGTTTGTACCATTAATGGCCGCCGATTTGTACCATTAATGTATTAATAATGTCTGTCCATAAAATGTTTTCTAGTACAATAAAGAATATTCTAATCTAATCTAATTCTAATGTTTAAAGGGCGTTATAACTTTTTTATATAAATAAGACGGTCATAGTAACGTGAAACTCGTGACAGAGGCACAGAAAAGCGGTTTCCATTGAATCAACGCATAAGCCCAGCGCGGCGCGGTCGAACATCGATGCATGAAAAAACGGTCGAAATTCCCGCCCCGACCCAAAGATTAATTGGAACGGACTTCTGACTGCAAAACCCGCTTTGCCGGCCATCTATTTTTGCGTCCGCTCCGACTTTTTGCCGATTCACCGTCCATTTTTCTGAAGGTATTATTATTGGATATAAGACAGTCTGGCTCCGGAAGAAAAAGGCTTAAAACAAGACCCTGTGCTTATATTATTTCAAATAATTTTATTTAGATTCATTTATACAGGGTGTTAAAAGACCGCCAACAGACCCGAAAGGTACGCATACTAGACACCAAAACAAATTACTTTTTCGATAAATTATTGCTGGGAAATGATTTTGGTTTTTTATGTTATAATTTTGGAAAATATTTTATCACTCAATGGATGTGTAACGCAGAGAACTCATATTGCGCAAGCGTTGATATAAACTTTTGTTACTTACGCTCGAGGTGCCGATGTTAAGAATACATTGCGGGTTGCAATTTTAACGTCGTTTTATGCAAGAAATATTCATAGTTTTGATATGGCTTCTTGAGAAGATATGTTAAGCACTCGATATTGAGTAGATTTCTGCAAAAAAAAGTTTTCGAAAAGTCCGACTTTGAACCTCATTATCTCGGAAACCGTTGATTTCCCAGGCATAGTTCCTTGGGCAAAAATGTTCGATATGATGAGGACAATATGTGGTTTCCGCTTTGTTGGCGGTCTTTTAACACCCTGTAGAGTGTTGTTTTGGTTAGTGACACCCGACTTAATGCCGTAAGATCAATCCCAGTTTAAACTCAGGGGGTCTAAGACGAAGCCGATTACCATTGGCGAAAATCGAAGTTCGATTCATGAAAAATTAACTGGCTGGCAGTAAAATGTACAGACTTCGAGTGCTAGCTTCCGATGGGAAAGTCTTTTTGAGTCAGGATCTGTGGCCAGAGGGGGTGGTGTTCCGTCGCTACAAGGAAGCGAGACAGACAAATAAATCCTGTAACTAGGCTAAGATTATCAAAACTGTTTTATTATAAATATGTATTTGTTTAGATTAAGGTATTTATAAATATGGGCCTACAAAAAAAAGGTGCCTTAAATAAATAAATAATAATTATTATTATTAGCCGGTAGACCCCCTGACCTTAGATTAAACCTCGCATTTTGTATCAAAATTAATCAACAGATAAGGTTTAAACTAGCCTTTTTGGTTTAAGGCTGGAAGATAGCAGCGTGGCGGGAAATTAAAAATTTTCACAGTTTTTTACATTTTGTAGCTAAATTGAGCTATTTTTGTTCAGCGATTTTTCGTTCGCGGCAATAACATAGTATTCTTTTCATTATTGTAAACAACAGAACAACAATAATTCAGCCGATTATGTGTTCTGGTCTACGAAATGGGCAGGGCAGTGCTACTGCTTCGTAGACCAGAACACATAATCGGCTGAATTATTGTTGTTCTGTTGTTTACAATAATGAAAAGAATAATAAGTTATTGCCGCGAACGAAAAATCGCTGAACAAAAATAGCTCAGTTTAGCTACAAAATGTAAAAAATGAGAATATTTTGAATTTTTCGCCACGTTGCTATCATCCCACCTTAAACTGTGATTGATCTTACGGGCCTTAGGGACGATAAGTAGTTTTAGTTGTTCTACGAGTACCGCGACGCGACGTTCGTACACTCCAGCCTTCTCAAATCACGCGCGCGACGTGGCGCCCGATATTGCGTGTGCGGCCGTAAGCGATAGTAGAACAGTAGGAAAGCCACTATCGAATTATTTTTGAGTATTTTTCACTTGTTTATTGCAGTATTGTGTAAATAATCTCCTTTAAAATTCATTTTCATCTCCCACGCTCGGAAAGTTTGCTGTTACTAGTAACTTACGATCGTGTAAAGGCCGGATTTAAACTATCTGCATTTTAGTGCGCTTCGAAATTTGAACGCGGCGCCGGGAATAGTATATTTCATTACAAGTGTGGAAAGGCTGTCATTGCAACGAGTTCCGACAAATGGCTACCCGAGCCGAGGCGCAGCCGAAGGCGAGGGTTGACAGTCGGAACAAGTTGCAATGACGGTTCCGCACGTGTACTGAACGACTATTTTTAATACAGTTGCGAAAAAATTAAGCAATTTAATAAAATAATAAAAACACAATAAACTCAACTAACTTGACATTTTTGACTTTTCCGGTAAAATGTTCTCCGAAGCATTTTTTGCAATTATACTGAGTTCCGGTGGTGTTAATTAAAAAACGAAATTACTCATTTTGTGCAAAAAACAACTAAACTCGCGAAGAAAATTTCTGAAAAATCAAAATGGCGCCAACCGTAGAATATAAGCAGAGTTTTTTTTTTCTTCACCCATTCTGGTAGGCAAAGGCAACTATGCCCATACAGCCAAGTCTTCAGTAGAAGTTTTTTATTGATATGAAATGAAAATGAAATTTAATGAGATGAAATGAAATGAAACCTAACCAAACTCATTCAATCAAATCATTAAATCTGATATTGAAACAAATTAGTAGCTTCTTTTTAGAAATATACTTGCACAAATATATTTGCATGAATCATAAAAACTTTTTTAGTAAAAACTTCATGGTTGGTTTTACTTTTTAATAGACATTATTTTGACAGTTGGGAAAGAGAACGCACGAGTGCGGGAAAGGTAAAAAAAAAGCACGCGTGTGTAATAGCCCACTTCCCGAACGCTATACGTCCCTGCAATACGCCACTTTTTGAGCAACTGTATTAAAAAGTCTTTCCCGCGCCCTATGGTGTTGAAAAAGAAAAAAACACTGGCCGTTTAAGTAGATGCCAGATCCCGACGGAAAAAAGATCCTCATTCATAGTTCATTTACACGCGTACTTCAGCGAAAGTGATTGTTCGTGCCCATTCTTTATACAAAACTGTGAATGTAAATGGGGCATAAGGATCTCTTAAAAAGGTAAAGTCACGGAATAGAACATTCAGAAACGCGGTTTCTTCTTTCAGGTTTTTTCAGGTTTTTTCATTCACATTTTTCAAACGATATTACTAATTTCATTTTTTATCTCCTATAAATTTTTAATTTATATGGTAAAAGTTCAGAATGCACCCGGAAAAAAAAACATTCTTTTATTTACATTATTTTTGTGTCTGGATAAGTAAACTTCAGGAAATTATTAATAAAACGAATGGTTTTAATACCAACGAAGCTCAAAATTTTAGTGCGGCAGCCGTAACTACAGTAAAATATGCTTTTAAAAGGAACTTATTTGACTCACCTGTTTCGCCTGTAAGTAGTTGTCTATAGAGTTTTTCCCGCTTGGCTAACAAAATCATTTGCTCGCTTCTGTGAGATGAAAAGTTTTGTGTTTCGCACGAATGCAATATTATTTGCGTCTCGTGCTTCTGAATACCTCGCTACGCTCAGGTTTCTTTTTTTGAACCACTCGCTACGCTCGTGGCTCAATTTTAGAAACCTTCACTAGCTCGGTTTTCAATATAAGCACTCGCCGCAAACAATAATTTTGCATTCTTGCATAACAAATAACTATTATTTATGTTGCACGTCCGTGTTTGGGTCACCAATTTACGTATGGGTATCAAAATTCAACTCAATTGTTCCAGTACTTTTGGGGCAAATTGGCTGTGAGAGACGGACAGAGAGACAGATAGACGCTGTGAGTGATCCTGTAATGGTTCCGTTTTGCCTTCTAAGGTACGGAACCCTACAAAAAACAATAACTTAGGTACAAACATATTATAAGAACAGCATTCTAAATATTCGAAATTCATGTCAATAACCTTTCACACCTTCATTGTTTGATCCAATATTCGTGAAATTGGCAAATTATAATAATTTTCACGCCAATTACGCTAATTTAGACCTGTTTATTTATTTGAACAATTTTCGGTTGAACTACTCTCGGGAAACCAATTAAATGGCATAGGATCATCGTCCCAGCTTTAGCCCATGGGTAAATAAAAAAAAACGGCTAAGTGCGAGTTGGATTCGCTCACCGAGGGTTCCATACCACGTCCAGTGGGTAATAATAACTTAAAATCAAAGAATGTCAAGCCAAGTTTGGTTTTAATAATCCGTCCTCAGATTGATTTATGGTTAAACCAATTCTAATCATAATAAATCAAGATAGACGTTGATTATCCTATTGTGCTTACTTGTATAGCCCCTAGGGTACTAAGCATTCCCTATTGTTTCAGGGGCGTTCAGGAATAGTAAGATGTAGCCTCCCGCTAGCTGAGCACAAGCCGTCTCTCAGAGAGAGAAAGAGAGAGAGAGATAGAGAGATAGAGAGAGAAAGATCGTGCCCACTGCGACTTGTCGCGTTTGGAATTAACGAAGAACGTCATGCTAGAACGACACAGCCATTATAGTTTCCTTGAACGAATAAACTCGGAGCGTATAGATACCGCTGTTTACTCAAGTTTATTTCATACTATACAGGGTGGATTTTCGAGAAGGGGCAGTAAGGACAGGTGCCTTAACCGTTATAGTTACAGGAAAACGTTCTTAGGAGACCTTCCATAACTTTTTGAGATATTATGAACTGCATTCACAGAATTTAGAAAAAAAATACTGTCAGCAAAAAAATGCTAAAATACAAAAATATATTTTTTGATGCCATTCGATCCTCTTTCATGTAGATATCAAAAGACGGAGACAATTTAGGTTTGAGTACAAGAAATGTTAAAAATCGCGAAAAACTTATCCACGTAGGTACATTTTGTACGGGGGAAAGGTTTTGCCGATTTCTGTCATATCTAGCACTCAAACCTACGTTGGCTCCAAAGAGTATTTTGATCCTCATACGAAAAAGGATCGAATGGCATTATAAAAAAAAAAAAAAAATATTTCATAGAAAATGTATGGAAAAAGTTTTTGTAAATTTCTGAAACTTCTAGTACTCAAACCTCAGTTGGCTCCTTAGAGTCTTTTGATCTCTACATGAAAGAAGATCGATTGGCATAAAAAGAAAATCGGTATTTTAGCATTTTTTTCGTTGACCGTACATTTTTTTGCAAAATCTGTGAATGCAGTTCATAATATCTCAAAAAGTTATGGAAGGTCTCGTAAGAACGTTTTCCTGTAACTATAACGGTTAAGGTACCTGCCCTTACTGCCCCGTCTCAAAAATCCACCCAGTCTAGGATACCCCATGGTAGCTCTTACCGCGCACGGAATAATGGCGCCAATCGAACAAAAAGGGTTATCCTAGCGTGTGACCGACTGTACCTACAAAAGCTTGGGTTGGGTCTTGCCAACATTTTGTCTGACGGGATGTTCACCCTTTTAGTTATGGAAAATTATCACTTGCCTCTTCCATAACTTTGTTAGACTTCAATGAACTATACAGTGTGTTTAAATACCACCAACAGAGCGGGAAACCATGTACCTATTGTCCGGATCATAGCGAGTATTTTTGTGGGAAATCAACTTTTTCCGAGATAATGAGGTGCAAACTCAGACTTTTTTTCCAGAACTTATTTACATTATTTTGTCCGAATCAACGAAAATACAAGAAAGCCGATCGATATTACATTTGTCCATTTTAAGAGACCTCAATAAAGAAAAAAAAATTAAAACATTAAAACCAAACATATTAAAACCAAACTAGGTAATTCGTTCCAAAAGAATCTTAAAAGCCTCATACATAACTTTTAAATATCAAAAAATCGATTCGGGTACTCCTAGGGGTGCTCTATCTCTGAACTTCCGCTCGACACTATTTTATGGACACCTTGTATAATGGGTCCTTTAAACGATAAAGTGCCATAATATTATTACCTACTTAAGTCTTTTAAGGTCGAATCGATTGAGGCACATGTGGAGGTACCAAAGTTTAACCAATTCTCAAGTGCGATACCAAGTTTTAGTAAGGTACAGTTTGCAAAAGTCATTGAGCAAAGCCTCAACTTTAGATACTTGTTGGACAAAAATTTACTTATGGTACAGTTGGCGAGGGATTTCGACGTTGTCTTTAATTTACAGATTAAAATTTCTCTCTTGACCCAGTTAATTTAATTTAAAGTTTATAATACCTGGAGGCTGGTTTGCTGGGAAAACCCAGCAGTGGGACACTATGAAGGCTACTTAAAAAAAACCTTGATATTTCAGTAATTTTTTTATCTTTCTGTAATAATTCATAATTCATTCTGGATTTATTCTGGGGTAAAAGTACGAGACTCTATTATCTATGCGATGATTATGTGTGGAATATTTGTATGGCAAAAATGCTTCCACAGAGATCTGATGTGTATGACCAAACAGTATTGGTTCCGGAAACATTACCAGATAAGTGTACAACTGTGCAAAATTGTATGCTGCCGACACGCCCTGAACGACTTTTCTACGCCACTGTACGAAACTAAATTAACTACGAAAGGGCCAACTAACAAAGGGCTATGCTTTTAATCAAGTTAAAGGGAGCACAGGTAGGATCACTTTCAAAATGTCTTTGAGCAGAAATGTGGTCCATTTGGTTTGAAATATAAAGAACCTTTGAAATACTGAAAACTTTATTATCTCTTTGGTATGGCATGGAATCTTTTGTAAACTAATCTACCTTGTGTAAAATTACCAGTAGAACTTCTTCGTGGATTAGTGCACATCTTCTGCTTTTTATCTTTTAAAATACTTCGTCAATCCGCGGTGGGCGCCGAAGTCTCTCTGTTCCGCTCTCTCTGAGAGAAAACCCGTGACCAACTAGTGGGACTCGTAGGTACAGTCAATAGTACGTAAACCTTTATTTTTTTATTACAAAGTTGCTCGTAACGACACTGAATAGAATGCACGCGTGTAAGGGTTGACATGCGGTCGACTGTACCTCTACTTCCTTCTTCTGTTATTCGCGATTGCAAAGTTTGGTCCACAATACGTGTTATTTTTAAAAGAAACATTTTTTATGATAAATTAAAATTGCGTTTTCAACAAAGTCGTAGAAAAAAAGTTGTTGGAAATCATATTTAGTTGGGGTACTTGAGGAACAAAACAATTTAAAAATGTCCTGTTGAAAGTACAGTCGGCCACACGCTAGGATACCCCTTTTTGTTCGATTGGCGCCCTTATGCCGTGCCCAGTAAGAGCTGCCATGACCGTACCTACTCACTATGAAGAAAAACTTGAGTAAAAAGTGGTATCTATACGCTTCGAGTTTATTCGTTCAAGGAAACTATAATGACTGTGTCGTGCGCAGTAAGTGCTGCCATGGGGTATCTGTGGCTGTGGCCGACCGTACATCATGGGCTCATTACGTAGTTGCATAGGCCAAAGGCTTAAACTTTAGCAGGTAGCATGCATTCAAGTTCGCAGCTAAGTTGCCATCGATCGCTTCAGTATGTCAGCGACATACGCTTGGACTAATTGAGTTATGTTCTACTTAGGTTCGAGTGTCGTCAAAGCGCTAGTGGTGGCGGTTTGCTTCTACATAACTTGACGTGAAATACCGTTGTCGTGACGTCATCATAATGCCTGGGCTTACGGAGTATTACAGAATTGCAGATACGGGTGCGTGTCATGACGAGGCAAAATTTTCACCTGAATTGAGAATGCTTAGTACCAAAACACTTTCACGGACTTGAGACCTTTTCAAATATCAATGTCAAACTCAAGCTCGTGTCTATCAATACACTAGCTTGAGCTTGACATTAACATTAGCCAAGGCCTCAATTCAGTGATTTTGTTTTCTGAGATCACCTACTTGAGCTCGAGCTTAAGCTGACGACTATTAATGCCACCCTTAGGGTGGTATTCAAGAACGCTACTTAAACTCAGTTTAAACTAGAACGCTACTTAAACTCTGTTTAAACTCAGTTCAAACTAGAACGCTACTTAAACTCTGTTTAAACTCAGTTTAGGTAGAGTTTAGTAGTCGACTGTCCATAAAACAGTGCATGTTTTGATTTGAATATCCCTCCCTTCATATCAAAACATGCACTGTTTTATCGAAAGTCTAAACTCTACTTAAACAGAGTTTAAGTAGCGTTCTAGAATACCACCCTTAGTGCTTCTAAAAGTTTCCAACTTTCTTGACCCTCAGTGTAACAAGGTTCACGTCAGTGGATATCAAAATATGAAATGATCTTATATTCCGAGTCAATAACATCTGTGTAAAAATTTCATTGGCATCTGTCCATATCGCTATCCGTCGGGGCTAGAGGGGGCTGTTCCTGTTTATGCTGAGTGGATTCGGTCCTCTTTTTTTGCACTGCACTTTTGTTTCTTGTCTATCATCGTTTAGTCGACAACAATCCACTCCATAATTAAGATCTACAGGGTGTTAAAAGACCGCTGCTTTACGCAAAAGGCACGCATGCTACACACCAGAACAAAGTTCTTTTTCCATAAAATTTTATTGCTGGGAAAGGATTTTTAAACATTTAAAACAAGTTTAAAAAATTCGCTCGGGACGAGAGTTGAACCCGCAAGGTTAGTTTTTTGAAAAAAAAAATGCAAATGCAAATGTAATAATACATAATGAGGAAATACGTGGTTTCTTGCTCGGTCGGCGATATTTTATCACCCTTTATTCCTGTATTATTTGAAAATGATAGACAACAAACCAATACCAGTCTGTCTCATTATTAAAAAAAACTGATAAGACAAAATTAAAGATTCCTTCACAAATTCTCAATTCAGAGACCAATGGTTACACAACTAGATACTTAGATATGGCGGAATCTGAATTTCACCGATAGTTGGGTCGAAATGAATGTCTGTGGAATGACACGTCTTATTTTATTCAACGAAGGAAAAAAATATTCGTGTACTTTACTCACTTTACTTGTTTATAAGGATAATTTTATTCACAAAATAGTTTTATCTTACAATGTCAATAATGAAGGAATGTTTATCTTGTTCCCAGATGCTGTTAAAAAACGGTAAGTTGGCGTTATCTTTGACAGTGAATTAAGCTTCTATTAGATGGCGCTAATACGCATTTACTGTAGTCACGAGCAAGTACGACAATAAATTTTATATAAACAAAAAATACATACACACATACACACGCGTGTTTTTTTGTTAAACTTTATTGCATGAGCTATAAAAGATACGCTTAAATATCAGATATACGAGTACATATATTTTCACTTAGTCTAATAGTTTTTTTTTTAGCAAATCCAACCAATTCGGAACGCAAAGTTTTTTGTTCGAAAGTCCGTTATTGGCTTAATCTTATCTTTAGACAATATTGAGAAATTAATTTCAATATTTTTTATTTTGGTCCAGTAGTTTTGTTTTTATGCGCTAAAATGTTTTGTTCCTATGACCGCCAACAGTATGCAGACCGTCGCGTGACGTCATAAAACCGTATCTTTGAAACGTTGTAAAATCCAAACTACTGAACCAAAATAAAAAATATTGAAATCAGTTTCTCAATATTGTCTAAAGATAAGATTAAGTCAATAACGGACTTTCGAACAAAAAACTTTGCGTTCCGAATTCAGCATAGTGAGAGTAACCCCAAGCGTCGAGTTCCCCTACATTAATCATAGCCGGAGGCCAGCCTCGGAAATCCCGTCGAATTCCCGTCGAGATTAGGGGAATTTCTAGGGGCTCCCCACCAGGGCTGGATTAAGCTATGCAGAGGCCCCAGACCCTGCGGGGGAGTTATGGGAACAAAGAAAAAGAAGGACTACTGTTATGTGGGCCCCTCTTCATACCTTATAGGCTTAAATATAAAAAACGGTTTTATACAAGGTGTTACAAAAGTACCTAACTTTTTTTACAGGGTGTAACTAACTGGTCAACAGGATGTCAAAACTGTGAAAAAAAGTTGAAAAAACTATTTTTATTTTATAACCTCAAAATTGAAAAATTTTCATAAATTTTTTGTTTTTGTTATTAGCTCAAATTTAAAAATATGTTTGTGCGTGTAGGTGCATTTACATAGCTTTGAGTTGTTAAAACATTGTGAAAGTCAATAAAAACAATATTGAAAAAAATACTTTTCTCCCGCCACATCGTTCACATTTTATTAATTTAAAAATTAACGGAACGTCATAGAGCAAAAAACATATTTAGGTTGTGATCCCTATCACCGGGCGCTATTACCCTGTAAAAAGAGTTAGATACTTTTGTAACACCTTGTATTTACAAGTTCACTCTGTTCACAGATTTAAAATGAATTAAGTTGGCCTAGAGATTCTAGGGAAATTTCCTATTTTTGGCTAACATAGTTGAAGGAAACAAAGGTAGAGGAAGTCCACAGAGAATCTGTTTTGATTGCTTCCTTTAGGTTTACGTGCTATAGCACCATTTTCCCATACAAACGTAGTTCAGGTTTAATTTCTAAACTACAGGCTGGATTTTGCTGAAACTTTGTTTATATCAGTAGATGACCAATACAAAGATTTGCAAATAGTTTTTATAATGAAAAATAGCCTGAAAGAAATTCGAGCCGAAAAAGGGGTTACTTGCAGCTGTTATTTACTTACATTATTACACTGTCCATTGGAATCAAACTACCTTGGAATCATCAATAATGTGTTGTATTTGTCAGAAAATAAAAGATGTTTGAAATACCTAATAAAATGTAGAAATGGCAGCTGAACTACGAAACAATTTGGGAAAATAGATCTATTACATTACAACTGCAACCTAGATACTCGCGAAAGGGCACGAACACAAGTAGACTCATACAGCCGCATTGCCTCTCACTTTTCCCGCGCCCCGTCTCGCCCTGGGTGAAACAGCTATAGAAAACAGTGTTTCAGCCGCTTGGCCGTCACTGAGTTCCCACGGTCCTGGAG
Source organism: Zelleria hepariella (assembly GCA_949319315.1). NCBI lineage: Eukaryota > Metazoa > Arthropoda > Insecta > Lepidoptera > Yponomeutidae > Zelleria > Zelleria hepariella. The sequence goes on along the minus strand of OX439396.1, from coordinate 7,381,955 downwards.
TTGCGTCTTAAGGAAGGTTGACGCTTGTTTGACGGTGCGGCGAGGCGATATGGTAAAGTTCTGGTTCTAAACCTGGGTTCATATAACTAGTGGTTCGCCCCGAACTGTGAACTCGCGATGTGTAACTTTTTGCTAACACCATTCGCGCAGGCGTGCGCGCATTGCATTAATTTTTACAACCATATCATATCTCCATATCTCGGCAACTTCTTGACCAATATGGCTCATGTTCGAATTTATGGTTAGTTACGGCGACGTAGATACGGATGCGGACAAAGGAACATAATACGTGAACGCAGTTTTAGTTTGATTATGAGGGCGAAGACCTTTGTTCGGCCCTGCTGCCTATCTTCTAATTGGGTTTGAGCGCAACATTCTGTCTACTTTCCGGTATGAACCACTTTTGACGTTGATGGAAACCTGGACGACGGCATGGCTTTTGTATTGCACACTACTCCATTCATCAATCGTTCACTGCAACTTGAATATGAACTGTAATTTCGCCAAATTGACCGCAATACCTAATCCTACGAATATCCTTTGAACGCTACGGATGAACCCGTCGTAGCATTCCACAATAATAAACGCTAAAAATGAACCCATCGTGGCATCCTACGAACGCTACAAATGAACCCTTCGTAGCATTCTACAAAAATAAACGCTACGAATGAACCCATAGTGGCATCCTACGAACGCTACAAATGAACCCGTCGTAGCATTCTACAAAAATAAACGCTATGAATGAACCCATCGTGGCATCCTACGAACGCTACAAATGAACGCGTCGTAGCATGCTACAAAAAAATGCTACGAATGAACCCATTGTGGCATCCCACGAACGCTACAAATGAACCCGTCGTAGCATGCTACAAAAAAATGCTACGAATGAACCCATCGTGTCATCCTACGAACGCTATGAATGAACCCGTCGTAGCATGCTACAAAAAAAAATGCTACGAATGAACCTATCGTGGCATCCCACGAACGCTACAAATGAACCCGTCGTAGCATGGTACAAAAAATGCTACGAATGAACCCATCGTGTCATCCTACGAACGCTACGAATGAACCCGTCGTAGCATGCTACAAACAAATGCTAGGAATAAACCCATCGTGTCATCCTACGAACGCTACGAATGAACCCGTCGTAGCATTTTACAAAAATAAACGCTACGAATGAACCCATCGTGGCATCCTACGAACGCTACGAATGAACCCGTCGTAGCATGCTACGAATGAACCCATCGTGGCATCCTATGAACTCTACGGATGACCACCGTCGCGTTGTAGCTTGCTACAAACTACGAATAAACCCGTCATTTGTAAAGTTTGTAGGAACGCTACGAATGATCCCGTCGTAGCATGTTTTTCGATACGAAATACGGGAAACCATAAATCAAACACGAGTGGCCCATTTTCAGTGGTTCCAAAAATGTTATTGGAAAGAGCGCAATGTAATCTTCTATACTTATAATAAAACTCTAGCGAAGTCAATTCTGTACATTGAATATTTTTAGAAAAAAACTAGCAGGGGTTACTAAGTAAACTATACTAAATCCAAAAATGCAAAAAAAACGGTTTATGTCTGTCTGTCTGTCTGTCTGTCTGTCTGTCTGTCTGTCTGTCTGTCTGTCTGTCTGTATGAACACGATAAACGCGAACACCGCTGAATAGTTTTCAACCAAACTTAACATGGTCGTAACTCACGTTTCTGGGAGTAACTTAGGCTATCCGATGTCTAGAATACATTGCGGGTTGCAATTTTAACTTTGTTTTTTGTAAGAAATATTCATAATTTGGATATGGCTTCTTGAGAAGGTATGTTAAGAACGTGATACTGAACATATTTCTGCAAAAAAAAAAAAGTCCGACTTTGAACCACATTCTCTCGAAAACCTACATTGCGGGTTGCAATTTTAACTTGATTTTTTGTAAGAAATATCCATAATTTTGATATGGCTTCTTGAGAAGGTATGTTAAGAACGTGATAATGATCACATTTCTGAAAAAAAAAATTTCAGTCAGACTTTATTATCTGGGAAACCGTTGATTTCCCAGGCATAGTTCCTTGGGCAAAAATGTTCGTTATGATGAGGAATATACGTATATTTTATTTTGTTTTTATTTTATTTTAGCGGAAAATGTTAGTTCTACAAGCGTAGAATAAGGCCGGGTTAGAGCGTGTCTATGGGTTTAAACAATAGGTATCTCACTCTTTTGTTTGACGTAGAGCGGGATGGACCGAGCCATAGATACGCTGTAACCCAGCCTTATGATGCTTGCTGGAGGGAATTGTGAGTGGTTTTAGGTGGAGGTCGGACAAAGTTTATCGATGTTAGAAATGTAGTACTGTTGCGTCGCGGTCGAAATGTTCTGGGTTTGAACCCACGCGAGGTTGAAAATTTTTTTTGTGCCTTTTTTAAATTATTTACTCTACTGAGCCCAACTTGATATGAAAAACATATAGGTACTTTGTTTGCCGTAAAGCGGGATAGACAGAGTTATTTGCGGTAGATACGCTCTAACCCAATCTTATGCTTTGCTTGCTGGCTTAGCATGAGAATGGGTAAGTCCTTATCTATGGGCTTATAACTTTATCTATCCCACTCTACGTCGAGGGAGATACATATAAACCCCCATACTTCCCAGGCAATTCTTATGCTAAGCTTCCTGGTATCTTACACGGGCGATACCTAATCTAAACAAAACATATTTTATCATAAATGTATTGTTTAGATTAGGGCACACACACACAGACAGACACACAGACAGGCACGCCCTCATAAACACATAAACAGACACACACACAAAGCTATCAAACTTATGACACCCCTCTTTGTTGGTCGGGGGTTAAAAAAAACTTCCTTTTGAGTTTTCCTCCACAGTCGAATTTAAATTAAATGTCAAATGTGTAAAAACGCATACGAAGTCGCGGGCACAACTAGTGATCTTATAAAACAAAAGTTTACTCTATTCGATCAGTTACGATACCATCTAGCTAAAAATATATGTACCTTTAAAATGGACTCACCTGTGTAATAAGAATCCAATTAAGCTGAGAGGATGGTGTAGGTGCTGGACAAGCCTGCTCCATCTTAACATATCCCAGGCACTAGAGCGTCTGAGTGGTCACTTTACCCATCTAGTGGGAGTGAAGATGCCACCGGTAGCTTTTTAAATCATCTCTTTGATGCAAAGGCATTAAATTAAGGGCCAAAACACTCGCGTTTATTTTACGCGCTGTCGACGCTCGTTAGTATTTTTCCGTGCAAGATTGAACTCTCAATACCGCAATATTGCTACAACTCGACGACAAAATTCTTGCTAAGGCACCAAATTCAGTCAAGCGCTTTTTTTTGCGACAAGAGTTCTCATAGTTTTCATACTGTCACCGTATTGTGGAAAGATTGTGGGCTATAAGCAAGCACCCCCTTCAAATCCTCCTCCTCAGGTTTTTTTTTTAATTTCCTAAGTGTCTCGCGTGGAACAGCGAGAGATTTCCCGGCGCATCCATTCTGTCCTCGTTAAAAAAAAGAAAGGAATGGCAACGTTTGTTTGCAAATCAAAAGCCAATATTGATGGTTTCGAACCCATTCGGCCTTTTGGGTTTGGAACGATAATTTGCATGGCCATCTGCAATAAATAGGCAAGTCTTAAAATTGTCTTTGCTTTCCTTTATTTCTTTTAAAAGCTTTCGAAGCCTGCATTGTTACATTATACGAGCACACGCGTCCACTCATTTCCATAGGTATTGTCTTTTCTGTGGGCTAGGCTGACTAAGCTGCCAGGATGGTATGGGTGCTGGGCTAGCCTACTCCATCTTAAACAATTTCCCAGTCATTGCAGTGTTCAAGTAGTCACTTCATCTATCTAGTGTGAGTAAGGGTGCCACTGGATGCTGTATAAATCATCTCATTACGTAGATGTAAAGGCCTATTGATTGAACAACGTGTTTCAAAACATCCTAACCCTTTTTACAGGGTGTAACCTATATACTGGTTAACAAGATGTCAATTCTGTAAAAAAAAAGTTGAAGAAAACTATTTTAATTATTCTAACCTCAATATTAAAAAAAATAACCTTTTTGTTTTTGTCTCAAATAATATGTTTCTGTGTGTAAGCGCATTTGCATAGCTTTGAGTTGTTGAAAAATTGTGAAATTCAATGAAAACAATATTTTAAAAATACTTTTCTCCCGCCACAGCGATCACATTTTAATCATTTTAAAAAATCCACTCCAATCATAGAGCAAAAAAAAAATATTTACGTTGTGATCCCTATCACCGGGTGCTATTACCCTGTAAAAAGAGTTAGGATCTTTTGTAACACCTTGTATTACCACGCTCGCGGTTAGTGACGTCCCTAAAGGATTTTTTTATTTCCGAGGGCAAACACTCGAGTGGAGCGGGTCCAAGCCAATATCGGCCGTCTATCGATCGGACCCCCGTTGACATTATTTGCATAATAGGATTTACGCTCGGGCCCGAATTTGTGAATCGTGTACCAAGCTTAGGTTTGAACTTGACGGTTCACGCTTACAGTTGTTTATTGGATGGTGTTGCTGTTTGTTACTGTGTTTGCTATAATTATACAGGGTGGGATTTTAAGACCATAATTGGAAGGAAATAGATGATAATAACTAGTGGTTCGCCCCGAACTGTGAACTCGTGACCCCATATAAACTTAACAACCCGATATCTCGGCAACCCCTCGACCGATATGGCTCATGTTCGAATTTAAAAATTCTTTTAATTTCATTTACCCGCCTACCAAATTTCATAACGATCCGACCAAATTTACTCAAGGTATCGTCGAACGAACATTCATACATACAAACATACATACATACATACCTACATACATACATACATACATACAAACGCCGGATTGTTCCAGTAGACTCGGAGAACTTTGCTCGCTTCGCTCGCTCGTTCAATAATTGTAAAGGGCCAAAAACGCGTTAATCCGGTAAATGCATTATTGTTGATTTTTTAATTTACAATATTAAGAAGGTACTTGCTGAGAGCTTAATATATTCTGTATACTAAGTATATTCTATATTTAATTTTAGTGTGAGGGAAAGTGCAGTCACGTTGCTGAGACCACCTCTGAAATACATCAAATTGATTTAGTGTCAATGGAGCAATAGGCTCTCTTGTGTTCATGGTTATACTCTCCTTTCTATCACTTTCAATAAATCTTAAAGTGAATGAGCACTCCTGCCTTCAAGCAACGTTCCTTTTCAATGAGTTATTTATTTTAATAAGTGTTTCTCTTATCCCCACTTCCCTTCCTCATAAAATTTAAATGGGACGGAAATTGTTTTCGAATGTAACCGAGACGATAATGGATGATTTGGGGCCGTTCTCTGTTTGCCATTATTTTAAAAAGAGGAACAGATTTTTTTTTCAGGGGCTTTTTTCAATATCTTGAGCTCCATCACTAAATTGGTGTACCTTACAATGAAACAAAATATATTGACAAGTAAGGAAGATTCACCCACAAAGAAATCAGTTTTTCCATTTTCAGTATCACAATTGTATCTATTATTATTAAATTCTTTATTGCACAAAAATAAATACAAAAATGGTGTACAAAGGCGTACTTAATGCTAGATAGCATTTTCTACCAGTCAACCTTTGGTGTTGTAAAAAGAATATGAGTAGGTAGTGCGCAGTAAAATTACATAAACTGTAATTTCCCCCCTCTTATAATAAGTTAATTACTTATTAATAGAGGGGGGGGGGGGATTACACTACTTACATATTTAATCAAATAAACCTAATACATATTATATTTATATAAATATATATAGTATCTAAATAACTCACAGTATTTACATTCCCTTTCCATACATGGCTATCATAAAAAATTATGATATCTGCGTGGTATACCCTCTCTGAGAAACTCTCTGAGAGAAGGCCTAAGCCCAGCTAGTTGGAGCTGTATGTACAGGGCAACTTTTATTTTGTTCTACAAATTTTCAACTAGCTCGATACTTTTGATTTATTGAACGTTTCCTAATGCTTTAAAAGTTTGCATTTGTATCGTTTCGGCACTGCCTGCGCGGCGCGATTTCTTGCCGTTCCACTCTCTACCGCTACCATCTTTACAGCCTCTCCTGCATCTATTCTTTACTCCGCGCCACTAATATTGGCAAAACAATATGTTTTTGTAGGGTCGACGGTCGGTGGGTAGACCGAAAGTTCGATGGGTCGATGCAAAACAGCGGGAAGACAATGGACGAGATTGGCATTAGACCGAGGGGGTTGGCGAGAAAAGGAAGAGGCCTATGCTCAACAGCGGGCTTTATTTAAGACGGAACGCGGGTAGCCGGCTGCTCCATACAATAAATACAAAAAGGGAGACCTGTTTCCTCACTAGATAATTATTTTAGAAAAAATATGTTTATGCCATTCAATTTATATGTACCTCTGCCATGTCCCTATCTTTTCCTTTTTTTTATTATTTTAATTATTTTAATAAAATTTATTTAATAAATTAAAATAATAAAAAAAGGAAAACATAGGGACATGGCAGAGATAAATATAGATTGAATGGCATAAACATATTTTTTCTAAAACAATTTTCCAGGGAGGAAACAGGTCTCCCCTTTTGTATGGAGTTGAGGTTACCCGCGTTCCCTCTTAAGGGCTGGATAGAGAGAGAGAGATACTTATATATGGGAATATAAAATTGCGCTGTCACCAAAATAGTAGAACAAAAGTTGTTGGAAATCACATTTAGAAGCTGACGTGTTTCAGGACATGTTATATCTTAAACATACCTATAGTTTTACATTCAGAAAGCTTTTATGGACCCCCAATCTATTCTAACTAACCAAGCTATAATAGCTTCCGTCCATCTAGATGTAAATCATTGTAACTGCGTCGCATCTCACCCGGCAATGTATAGCGAGTATCAATCATGGTACTTTGACACTTCTGAAATGTCATAATAGCCAACACCTTTGTTTTGCACCGCACAGGAAGCTGCTGCAAGTGCTAGTTTATTTGCTAGACTTTGGCGAGGCCTAAAAGAAAGTTACTCCCTGACAACAAGATAATGTTTCTTCTAATTTGCGTGGACCAGTATATTTCACTGTAAAAAATAAATAAAATAATACTGCATTACAATCTAGGGCCGAAATAATTATGTATCACAGCAGTAGGTATAGAAAGCCTGTTTATCACCCCCAAATATTTAACAATTGTCATACAAAATTTACCTTAGCATGACGAGGTACAGCAGTGGACAAATAAAATATGCTGAAGAAGAATAAAAATTACCTTCAAACTTAGTTTTATCTATGTTAGAGGTTTATCTGTGTTAGAGGTTAAAATAAACTGGGAGAGTTTTGTTTAATCTCATCATCATCATCAGCCTGTCAATACCCTCTTCCGAGTAAAGGCCTCTTCATGCTCACGCCACCTCTCACGATCCTGTGCCAGACGCCACCACTCTTTTTCGGCTAATTGCTCGTTTAGATTGTAAAGTAGCCCATTGTTATTTAATAAAAAGCAAACGACAGGCACATTCCATCTTCAACATTATTAACTCTACCATACACTCGCCATCTCTTTGACACCAAAAAGGGCAATAACAAAACGAGGAAAAAAGTTCGCGTCACATCGAGACAGCGGTCAGCCCGCGGGCCGAGAACACAAACCCCTTTAATCCAAGTTTAGCCGAGGGACCAGTTTGCAGGAATGGCCCGAATCGGGGCCAATCTGTCGGGGATCTCGATAGGACACTCGACTAGATGGCCGGTTGATAAAATGGAATTGGCGAATGCATACTGAGGCGGCTTTGGATGCAAGGGGAATTGGCTTTCATTGGAGGGTCCGCTTGAGTTGGATGATAAGTGTTCGATGATAATAACTTAAATTGGTGTGATTACTTCTTGGTAAAGTCTATTTTACTTTGCAAATTACAGATATAAAAATAGAGAGAACGAAAACTACAAAGCCCATTCACTCCGGTGTCTATTGCTCAACAAAAACAAAATACAATCGTGAAAATGACATTACTGAAAACTCCAGCCAGCACGCCTCCTTGAACGCGCTCACCAAACTCTTTGATCGCGCGCCTCTATGTGGAATGCTTGCATAGGAGATGATAGTTTGCTATTTTGAATAAGTATGAGGAATCAGGCTTTCTTTTTTCGAGCACTTCGAGGTCAGAACATAGAAACGCGGGAGGGTTTTCATCCAAAGGATATCAAAGAGAAATTTATTGTAGCTCGGACAATAATGTACCTAAATGAAATGTACACAATCGAGATTTCGAATTCCCGGATCAACCAGTTTTTTTTTGTCGCAAGAATTATTATTTTTTTTTTTTTTTAATTTTAATACCATGTTAAAATATAAACAAATCCATGATAATTATTATGATGGTATATTTCGCCGCTTTCAAGTGCATTTTAATATTTAGAAGTTTTGGTGATAAACATCCGAGTGCAAAATGAGAAATGTATTTTTTTCCACTGCCTCTTTTTGCACAAAGAAAATCGGAAAGACATACCTAATTGAAAAACAAAGGCAGACAGGACGTGTGAAAGTGGTCTGAAAGTCGTAGCGTGTTTGCATTCGCGTTTTAATAAAGACTTTATTGTTTACACGTACCGAACGCTCAGGGTAGAGGACTGCTTTAATATTTATAAAGAATTTTATCACAAAAGTTAGCACGGGTTAGAAAATACAAACTAAAAAAAAACTAAGGCCTTTGCATCTACGTAATGAGATGATTTATACAGCGTCCAGTGGCACCTTCACTCACAATAGGTGGGTGAAGAGACCACTCGGCGCTGCAGTGCCTGGGACATAGTTTTTAGATGGAGTAGGCTTGCCCAGCACCTATACCATCCTGACAGCTTAGTCGACCTAGCCCACAGGAAAGACAGGTCAATACGTGTGGGGCCAACTGAGCCGCGGGTTTCCTCACGATGTTTTCCTTCACCGTTAGCGAGTGGTATTGCTACTACAAATTCACAAATGTATGTAACTTTGAAATTAAACAAAGTCATAGATACATGCCCGCACTGGGAATCGAACCGGGTACCTCTTGCTTCAGAGTCCACTGTTCTACCCACTAGACCACCACCGCTCCACGAAAATACAAAAAGCGCTTTAATACTGTCATAAAATACGTAAAAACTCAAATAAGTATGTAGACTATGTACTCGTAATAATATGGGGAATTCTCGGGCCGTGTGGCCGTGTTACTTGTCGAAACAATATCTCTACATAACAAAATAAACTAGGGAAAAAACTAAAGGTCTTAAAATTAATTTGGGCCAAAGGAATGCATAGTAATAAAAAAAATATATCTGCAACTGTTGTCCTCGCCCTAGTTTTTGGAGTGGGCGAGTTGGTACCTAAGCTTAGAGGGGACTAAAGAGATCTGGGCGCACGGCAGTGCCCCCGCCAGGTCGAGCGCGAAGCAAACACTGCCGTACCATCCTTTACTGGAACGATTTCGCCGCATTTTCAGGCCCCTATTTGAGAACCTCTGGATAAGACCAGAACGCAGAAATTTTCGTCATCCAGTAAGCTATCTCGCAACATTAACTTTAATAATAAAGAAATCGCAGTGAGGAACCTTAGACTTGGCACGACTATGTCTAGATTTCATTACGTTTTAGAGATAAACAAGCAGCTCCATCGAGACCTGGCTAGTTTTTTACAGAATGTTTTTGGTGGAATCTAATTTACAAAATATTTTAAATACCATAATGACCCTAAAATTACAGGTAGTATGCCTACCATAGGCTCTTTTATCTACCCTGGTACCCGGTGCCTGGGCCAGGAGCAGTTAATTTTGTCGGGTTTTTAAAAATTAAATTATTCGGTGACGAATCTTAACAAGATCCCTTTTGTAATTGTACAACATACCTATAGACTATTGGTATGGGCCGGAAAACAAAGGTATGAATTTAATATAAAAGTATTTTATTTTGGTTAGTAAATTACCATTGACAGTACATCAGAGAGAGACGATAGACAACATAGGTAAAATAACAGAGCCGAACATTTACTTTTTGAACATAGACCTAGGTATATCTCTACAGTTACTGTTGGGTTGTGTGTTTTTTTCTTACCTAGATATTGCATTTTTTTTTCTATCTGAAGTAGATCCCTTGTGTTGTTTGGAGCAAGCTTGTGTTGTGTATAAAGAGTTATCTCCTTCACATCGCTCCATTTATTATAATACTTAATAACCTTTCACGCTCTCGGAAAGACATGTTAATGCCTAAATAACTCCAGGAGTTATTGCACATTTTCGTACCGGCAAGAGTTTTCATTACAATCCATCTAAAGTTGAAGTGACATTTTAATGAAGACTTTTGATGGCATTCTCAACCTTAATCTCTTTTGTTTTATGGCTGAAATTTCTTTGATAGCGCCCCGCGTGTACCTGTGGTGAATTTTACGTCGTAAACCCTGGGATTAGGGAGGTGTTCCCCAAAAACCCGCGTTAAGGTAGGTTCTTCCTTGTTGATCCATAATTTTATGGTCTCCTGAAAAGAAAATCTTTGTACCTTATAAAATATTTTTGTAAAGACGCCATACATTCTGTCACGGTTATGACTGTGGCCCTTCCCCCAGAAACAAAGTTTTTATTTTTATTTGAAAGCCATAATAAATAAAATATAGAGGTACTCAAAATATAATTACTTGCATGTCTCCTTTTGCACAGAATCAGTATTGTGGAGTCCTGGTAATTTAAAATTAATAAAATCAGAGTTGGCAGAATATACAGGATGTTGTTTTGGTTCTCAGGGAAGATTCTTAGAAATTAACGCTTAAAACGAAAAATAAGTTTTTTTTTCTAAAACATTATGTTGAAAAAATTTACTCGGGGCAGGACTTGGTAATTATTTATTGATTTGGCTTCAGTATCGTGTAAATACCTAATCACCTTGGAGTCAGGAATCACTTTACAAAACAACACCTTGTATTTTAAAAAATAATGGTAAACACGAGTGATACTTATTTTTGGATGAAGATGGAAAAACCCACTAAGGTTCATAATTTTTGTCTTTGCACAGTGCTTGGCGTAAGCTTTAGGATTCTAGGTAGGGATAAAAGCGTCTTTTAGATTTATATTTGTTCGTTCTTGCATTTTAGCGATTTGTTTTTTTTTTGTGACTGTCCGAATGGTCTCTTCACCCATCTGTAATGTGAGTGAAGGTGCCACTGGACGCTATTTGTATAAATCATCTCATTACAATAGGTACTCATAGATGCAAAGGCCTTGTTTTTTTCTGAAAAAAACATTTCTGAACGAGCGACCGAAGTTCTCCGTATCTACATTAACATTCCAGTGTTTGTAAGTATAAATGTTCGTTCGACGATAACTAGAGTAAATTTGGTCGGATCGTTATGAAATTTGGTGGGCGGGTAAATGAAATAAAAAGATTTTTCAAGTTTGAACATGAACTTAATCGGCCGAGGGGTTGCCGAGATCACAGTTCGGCTCAAACCACTAGTATAAAAGCACTAAGGGCTACTTAAAATTAGGCCCATACGATCAATCACAGTTTAAACTCAAGTAGACTAGTGGTTCGCCCCGAACTTTGAACTCGCGACCCCATATCTCAGCAACCCTCGACCGATTTGGCTCATGTTCGAACTTAAAAATTATCTTTACCCTATTTACCTGCCCACCGAATTTCGTGACGATCCGACTAAATTTACTCAAGTTATCGTCGAACGAACATTCATACATACATACAAACATACATACATACATACTAACGCCGGATTGTTCCAGTAGACTCGGAGAACTTCGCTCGATTCGCTCGTTCGTTCAATTAAACCTCGCATTTTGTATGAAAGTTAATCGACAGATAGGGTTTAAACTAGCCTTTTTGGTTTAAACTGTGATTGATCTTACGGGCCTTAGTGATACAAGGTTATCGCGAATCCCCCCACAAACACACGTGAGTACTCGTACCTACCAACATAACCTACGTGTAACAAATAGCTGTCATACGCACAAAAGGGGTCTCATACGTAAACGTAATACAAACAAAGCACCGTGCCGCCACAAAGCGTGGCCAAAAATACAAAACTGACAGGTGTCATCTATCAACGAGCTCTATCAGACGTCCAAGGGAACAGCTACAGGCGAAGCATAGGTTTACATTATTCCAGCGCTGTGTAGCTTCACCTGTGTAGCTTCCTGTGCCTCGCCTGTGTAGCTGTTCCCTTGGACGTCTGATACAGCTCGTCTGACTCATTCCAGTACATTCCAGTACCGGTTTAAATTATTCCAGTAGCATTCCAGCATTCCAGAGCTGGAATAATGTAAACCGGGCATAAGGCTGGGTTAGGCAGTACCTAAGGGTTATAAAACTATATGCCTCCCACTCTTTTGTGTGACGTAGAGTGGGATATATAGAGTTATAAACTCAAGGATATGCTCTAACCCAACCTCATGCTAACCCTGCTAGAAGACTTGGGATAAGACTGGCGTCACCTCATGCTACACTAGTGGTTCGCCCCGAACTATGAACTCGCGACCCCATATCTCAGCAACCCTTCGACCGATTTGGCTCATGTTCGAACTTAAAAATTCTCTTACGTCATTTACCCGCCTACCAAATTTCATAACGATCCGACTAAATTTACTCAAGTTATCGTCGAACGAACATTCATACATACATACAAACATACATACATACATACAAACATACAAACGCCGGATTGTTCAAGTAGACTCGGAGAACTTCGCTCGCTTCGCTCGCTCGTTCAATTATATAGCTAGGGATGCACAATGTCATGATAAAAGTTTTATCCCATTATCAGCTATCGTCATCTTGCTCTATTTTACCGCGTGAAGCGAGAAACCGCTACTGGATAGTGGGATAAAACTTGTATCTTGAAGTTATGCTCCCACTACTAAGTAGGTCCTAATATGGAAACTTTTTTGAACGAACGGGTAAGTCTAGATTCTTGAAAAATCTGGCATTTGTATGTTTGTTCGATTATAACTCAAGTGTCTTTGATCGGAACATCTTTGAGGCCAATATTTATGTTAGAATGAATTTAAAATTGTTCAGTTAAGTGAAACAGCTGTTCTTATTTGGCCGTTCTTAAGGAAAACTCAAAAGGTGTACCGATACCATTAGCCATCCATTAGCTTACTGCTATTATTAATAGATGCCACGCTGTTGCGTCTTTAATGATAAATTGCAAATTGCAACAGTCCAGTGAATCGTCATTTATGCCCGTTTTCACCAACCTCCCCTACTTTAAAAGACGTTTTAATGCAAATTAGTATTGTAAATAAAGACACCAGATGCTAAGACGATCGATATAATGTTACTGAAAAGCTCAATATGTATCATGTAGTTATAACTATTGGGTTTGCGTATTTTAACGTTGCAACGCAGAGTGAAACTTGGTCCCACTGTTAAAAATAATCTAGATTTTTACAATCCACACTCAATAACATTTTATGCTCAACAATTTTTTTACTACCTAGTCTAATATTTTCCTCATGTCAAGTGAGTAAATGTAAATTTATTCAAATCATTATTGGAGATAAACAATCTAAAACCGTACTTTGAACGGTGACCATGAGATCGAGATAAAGGATTTAATTGTGTTCATAATTTTTTGTAATTATTTGTCGCATAATAATATGCTGAACCAACGATACTCATAGGTGAGTATTACTTATAATTTTATTATGCCAAGTATTAATCATAGGTGAGTATTACTTATAATTTTATTATGCCAAGTAATACTCATAGGTGAGTATTACTTATAATTTTATTATGCCAAGTAATACTCATAGGTGAGTATTACTTATAATTTTATTATGCCAAGTAATACTCATAGGTGAGTATTACTTATAATTATGCCTAAGATACTCAGGTGTCCTTACAATATTTTCCTTCACAGTTAGGATTGAGGGCTTTTCAAATGACATTTCATAGTTCCGCGGGCGACATTTCATAGATCCAATAAATTAAATTATTAGGTAACATAATACGAGTATTATATGCCATCACCGGGAAGAAAACTTTGACCTCTAGCTTCAGAGTCCATTGTTATGATAAAATATTAATCGGTTCTGCGTTAGATAAATACGTAATACTTCCATAGTAACTTGAACGTACATAAACAACTGGTACCGAAAAATATGAAGTAAATAATAGGTACAACATGTAATTTTATTGTGGGGTTTTAGAAACGATGTATTTTCAACATTTTCACAAACGTAACAACATTTTTATCAATAGAGTAGGTAATTATCTACTTAGGTATACACACACAATCTTATCCGTACAGTCTTTGGAAGGTATCTATTTGTCTAGCTAGAAGCCCACTATCTACTTATATCTACATTTTATAGATATTCCCTGTATAGTTGAATGAACGATAAAATCGCCGTTCTGTTTTTCTATTCACTAGATTTTTTAAGCCCAGTTACCTACGCTGCTAGACCAGGCTAGATTTGAATTGTTTTTTCAGCGCAGTAATTGCAGAACGTTAAACATTGCTGAAGCTGTTTTGAAGGAACTTTTAAATCAATTATTTAATTGACAATGCCCACAAATTGGCCGTTCTCTGCATCAACTAGGCACTTTTTTTCATTTTTGGTGGGATAACGTTCTCATCCCAAGCAACATTGGCCGTAGCTGAACGCAAATGTTTGTTGCCAACCCTTCTTATAAATTGCTCTACCCGTCCAAGCATCCCGTCACTGTTTCTTTACTTTAATACTGAAGCTTTGCGTCGCCGCTCTCCAAGCAGCATTCAGGACTACAAAAGCCAACACCAAGACCAAGGACAGACCGCCAAGGACGACCGCTACCACGTCCAGCATAAGGTACTCAGCCCAAGACACATTGGCTGCGGCTGAACGCAAATGCTTGGCCCCACCATGCCTTAGGACGTACTCGGCCCACCACACGGTTCGCTCCAGAGAGGACTGCGGCTGGTCACGCATTTTTTCGCCGAGCCGCTTCATGTTGCTTTTGTAGCTGAAATTTAAATAGTTATGATGAATCATCCACATATACCTATAAGGACAAACTGAATGAAAGACAACACAAAGCCAAAATCACTTGAGATTCATAAACAAGTAGGTAATTTGGAACATTTCCATTTCCATTGCTGTAGAGGCTTTAAAGGGAGGGCAGAGAGAAGTAACCCAACGCAATTGGAATTCAATGGTTCAATATTTGAACATTTTAGTGTGAATTATAGGCACAACTAGCGCCGCCAATGGAAAAAAAACATATCTTCTTTTTGGATGCGTTTTTTGCTAAAAACGAAGCACCTTATTTATGCTTCATTTTAAGCATCTCAACTATTTTTAGGACCTAAGGTTTAGATTCCAGATCCTAATGCCCGTTTTCACCAACAACCCCTAATTTTAAAAGGCCTGAAAGTTATTTGCACCTCTGCAAGTCTATGGGGCATGGATGAAGGATCATACACACTCAACTCATAACGCTTGTGAGTGGAATTCGTATGGTCCTTCATCCATGACCCCTAGACTTGCAGAGGCGCAGATAACCTACAAATAAAATCTTTTATCGCCAAAAGTGGCCACTTTGCCTGGGCCTTAAGAGGGAACGCGGGTAACCTCAACTCCATACAAAAGGGGAGACCTGTCTCCCTTTTTGTATTTTTTGTATGGAGCAGCCGGCTACCCGCGTTCCGTCTTAAATTCCGCAATGGAAAAACAAAAAAACAAGAACGCTCTGGAGTATCTCTGGAAGAACGTTTGTCGTCATATCCAGTACCAAAATAAATCTCTGGGGATAGGACTTGAACCCACCACCAATATGTATATTACAAAATCTTTACCAACCTTTCATCCTCAATAACAGTTCTTATAGACCGCTCCAATATTGCCTCATCGATCTCTGCGAGCTCGAGCTTGAGTCCTATTTTGAAGTGGACATGTTTCTCAGCATTGAACCACTGATCTCCTAACATCGGGAACACTAGGAGTGGGACACCAGCAGTAATGGCCTCGTCAGTGGATTGCAGGCCTCCTTGGGTAATGAAGAGTTTTATTTTTGGATGCCCTGTAAAAAAGAGAATTGGTAAAAAAATGTTTATTGGTAAAAAATATTTATTGGTAATGGTGAAAAAATACATTATAGTTGTTAAAAACCATAAGGCATTCAATACAATTTAATGAACATTTTAAATGGGAACTGTTTTAGTAATTCATCCCGAATTACTATGCTAGGTAGGTATAGACCTGTATGACAGTGGTATGACATCATCTGTATGACATCAGTGGTTTATTTATTGGCTGATAGTGGTTAATTATTACGTGACCAAACATAAGTGTAATAGTTGGAGAGCTGGTGACCAATCGAGATATTTTTTCGTACAAGGCTGGGAGTTAGTAGGCTGATAGAGTAGACTTCGCTGAGTCTGGGAAAAATATTTTTTTGGTCCGGTCGCGGTTGAAAGTTAGATTTTTTCGACTTTGAAAGTTTAAATGTATGGGTTGAGTCATTTCTTTTTTGTCTACAAGGCTGGGAGTTTTTGGGCTGCCTTTTTAGTTTCCGCTGATCACGAAATCACTATTTATTACTAGCCAAACGCGGTAGAAATATTGTTTTTTTATAACCTAGAAAGTGTGAATTTTTGGGTTATAAAAATCAAACTTTCAACCACGCTTGGCCAAAAAAACAAATATTTTCTTGTTCAACGGAGTCTCAACAACTAACCTAGAAGTTTCTAGCCTTTTACGACAAAAAAAATATACTGAACCCATACATTTAAACTTTCAAAGTCGAAAAAATCTAACTTTCAACCGCGACCGTGCCAAAAAAATATTTTTCCCAGACTCAGCTAAGTCTACTCTATCAGCCTACCAACTCCTAGCCTTGTACGAAAAAATATCTCGATTGGTCACCAGCTCTCTAACTATAAGGGAAGGTGCCACTGGGCGCTCTGTAGATGCAGGCCTATTTATTTATTTTAAAATTAGAGGCAAAACACGCATCACGTTATAAATGCGCCGTATATGTACGTATGCGTAATCTCGGTGCGTCTTTCTTTTCTTTCGTTGCGCATTTTCGGACCGAGCGGGCATAGAAAATTATATCAAAATTCTATCCCTATTTTGTTACTCTACGCCATGTATAAAAGTATAATCATGTATAATCATGATCATGTAATGTATAATCCTCAAGTTTTGGCAGTACTTATTAATAAATTGTTCGACGTTTGATCATGCTCTACGATAGAAGCATTAGGAGATACACCAATACCAAAGCATTTTATTCCGGTTTAGGTAGATACCTGTGAGTTAGTATAAAAATTGCACCGCAGCGTGGCAGTTACGACGCTGATGCTGGAAATTTCTGCGCGTTTTCACTGTTTTTGTTACTTTTCATCAGGACGAATACATTAAGAGAAAAATCCTTCAACAATACTAGATACAGAGATAAACTAGGGATTCGTATAAAACTAAAACGAACGTTTACGGTTACGAAAATATTACCGAAAAAATTGTTTTATTATAATTGACTTCAAACATTTTGCTCATCAAGAAAACATTCACCAATCGTGTTTTCCTTCACAATAATACTGGATTTTAGATGTAGTTACCATCGCAAAAATGGTATGTTTATAGTATTTCGTAAGAGCTGAGAAGTTCAGTTAGAAATCGATGAAAAAATTTGTTCCTCCTCTTAACATACAGCAATAAAGCCGATTTTATTAGTAGCAAATTCAAGGCCGAGTTTTTGTTCATTTATCTCAGCAGAGTAATTTAACATGTAATATCTTGATATCTAAAAAAACACCATAAAAACCCGTAATAAAAATTAAAATTACAAACTTCATCCGTCTAGACCTAGAGGATCAAAGCGAGAATAATACTAATTAAATATCTTACAGACGAAGAATTTCAATCACAACGGCTTTCCGGTAGTCCTTTGAAAACTAATACCGAACAACAACAAAAAAGAAACAGTTTCGAAACTTAGCAACTTACTCAAAAGGTCCGACTGAGGTAGCCACTTGGAAATCTTTACGTTCGAGGGCTTTCCAGGCAACACATCGCCGTTCCATTTCCACAACACATCGTAGGGCAGTTTGGAAAACACCTCGCAGAAGATCTGTATTCTTTCGACGGGCAGCTGCGATGGGTCGACATTGGTTCCGAAGCTCATGTAAATTACGCCGTGTTTTGAAGAGTCCAGGTACGATTTTAGGTCCTGGAAAATACGAGTTAATGCTAAAGTTGATAGACATGCTGTCGACTCCTTACACGCGTGCACTCTATTTGGTTACGGGCGACTTTGCAACGAAAATAAGGTTTACGTGACAGTACAAATGTACGTAAGTTTGAAAATAAACAAACGGGAATCGAACCTGGGTCTCTCAAGCCCAGGTCCAGGGCACTGGTCGGAGTGGTCACTTCACTCATATACCTAATGTGAGTGGAGGTGCCACTGGATGCTGTATACAGGGTGTTTCGGAAAAGTCTTGATGGCTTTATTGATTTGATTATCTTTCGTTTGACCTGATATTGCAACAAAGGAAAGGTGAGTCTTTTCTTATTCTCTTTCGTTATAGCTGATATTGCAACAAAGGAAAGATGAGTCTTGTCTGTAGGTACATAGGTGAAGTATCGGTAAGTACTTTCCACTTCAGAATATGAAACTAGTTATTTTAAGACTACTTATCAGTTAATTATTGTTAAGGTAGAGAATTGTATTGATTGATACCGTATTGTACACGATAGTACGTACATTTACCCATGTAGGTACCGACTTTTTTTTAACTTCGAACTCTTTTTTTACTTTTCCAATAATTCCTATGAGTATTATATTACGACTCTCACAACCGTTTTTGGAGAGTGTAAACAAAAATCTACCAATAAAATATTACAGAGATGTTTTAATCCAATCCAATCACAAATTTTGTTACTTACAGCGGGTAACTCTTTCTGCTTGTTCTGATGAAGGGCTCCCATGTAAACAACTCCGGGAGGGACCGGCCTATTGTTGTCCCACATGGGATGCACATTCAGGAATAGCATATCTACATTATTGCTCAACTCAGCCATCGTCGGTGTGTCATCACCAAAGTTCCTCCTGAGCATAGCGTCTTCCCTAATTTCGTTTTTCCACAAAAGGTACCGTAGGTGGAGGTCGTCTATAACGCCAGCAATCTTCTCCCGAAGCGACAAGTTGTGAACTCTCTTTCTAGTTGCTTCAGGGTACAAAATTGGATGTGAAGGGTAGCCCATGACTTGGGGATTTGGTGGGAAACCCATTAGAGAACTAATCTGGATCACTGGGGCTTTGAAGAAGTGCGAAAATATCAAAGTCCCCTTTATGGGTGCTTCAACTAAAATAAGATCAAAGTGCTGATTACTCCTAAGGAGCGTTTTAACTTCATCAGTGTTAAGTTCCATTTCGAATACGTCCGTCAATGTGCCCATCATGGAATCCATGACACCCCAAGCATCATTAGTGTCCCCTTTAACATTTTGTACAATCGCTTGTCTCCATTCTTTGTAAGCGAAATGCCAGTCAACTTCGGTGAAGTTCGCAGGTCCGTTTCCTTTCGGAAATATGGGGTCTGGTGTGAAAACAATAACTTCATGACCACGCTTTGCCAGTTCCAGAGTCAGCGGTCGAAATACCACTTGGTGGCTTATAGAAGGTATGGGAAATACGGCCAAAATACGAGCGCCATCACTGAAGGAAAATAAACAGTTCACTGTGATAAGTAACGCTAGACAAAAGTCACGATAAAAATACATTTTGACGCTCCAAGATAGAATAGTAGACTGATCTGATAGTGGGCGTCTGGCTACTTATATTTTCTTACTTGAAATGACGCGACGTTTTTTAATCAGAGGTCTCAAGGCTATTAGTCTAACTGTGTATAATCTTGTTGAACTTGATTTTCTTACTTGAACAATTAAATACAGGATGGAGTTTTAAAACAAAGCAGTAAGGGCAGTTAACCGATATAGTTACAGCAAAACGTGAAGAAGACTAGGAGACCTTCCATAACTTTTTGTGATATTATGCACCGCATTCAGAGATTTTGTTCAGAGAAAAAAAATATAGTCATCGAAAAAATGCATTCGTTTTTAAAATCCACTCTGTATAATGGTGATCGCCTATTTAAGTTGTAATTGCTTTATGAATAAATATTTATTAATTATGAATAATGATGACAAAGACAATTATTTTCTGTTAGTATCACGCTTATCAGACCTGTTTTACCACCTCTACACGTACGATTATTACTTTGGTTGTCATCCGTGTTGTGCCGGAAGTGATGGATTTTAGTTCCATAATCGGACTTTTTGACCGATGTAAATATTGTTTATTTTGTGGATTTTAAAGAGTGTTATATACTAATTATAAAGATTGACTTGAATCTAAAAATGTTTTGCTAGCAAGGGTTATACTAAGCGTTAATTAAATAAAACAGTATCTTTCTACATTTTGTTTATTTTTGAGGTTTTACATAAAAATTTTATTATTCATTGATGGTTAACAAAATATAGGCTAGGGTTTGATACTTAGTTTTATTACATTTTCTGTAGTTTTCAATAATATTAAATATCCGATCCACCTTTGTCATACTTCTTTGAACATGCCTTTTTTTTTGTGCAAACAATACGTTGAATAGTGACAAAATACCTGATGACCAAAAACTGAAAAAGCTCACTGTTGCATACAGCGAGTTTTTTCAGTTTTTGGTACGTACCACCTACCATTTGGCGATTTTTTTTAAGTTTCTGGCCATGCTTTAGGTATACACTAATAGCACACTTTATAGTGCACAGTACGACAGTGTACGAATTGCCAATACACGATGACGAATCAGTTTTCGACATCCACGAGATGTTTTGTGTTGAGTCTCTTGAAATAACACTACTAATGATGACGAAGCAGTAATGAATGGCTATGAATTTGTTATTATTATAACCTAACCACTCTCTGATAACTTAATGAGGGCTACCGTTTTAATGCTCACTGGGTGGCGCCACTGTCGAGCTGTCGAGTAAGGCCATGAAGTAGCTCTTATAAAGTTATATTTCTTAAAGTTAGTACCTAGGTAAAAAAGTTTATTGCGTTAAAATCATATTTAATACTACTTTAAAACTTTACTAATAAAACACATCGAGCAGCCCCTCTACCCTTGACGCATTTTTCCAATACGGCAGCAATATGGCGCAATTTACAAAATTTAATATTTTACAAATTAAGAAACATTTTGTGTTTTTATTGAATAAAACAGCATAACCTTTGAATAAACATCACAAAGTATTTAAAATCAAAGCATTACTATGCGAATTCAAAGAGAAATTAATTTTAAAACTTTTTCAATTTGATCGCAATAGCGTCAAGGGTAACCCCCCAGGCCCCGTATAGATTGAAAAAAAAATATATATGAAAACAATTTTCAGAAAGTTAAAACTGTTTCAAAGCAGTAGTTAGTAGCGGGACAACAACTATTTGCCATAATATACTCAGGTATTGCAAAATATTGACAACATTATTCTGATAAGCAAAAACCCGCGTAGCCCATACAGTGTCATTTTTGACCTCTCGCTACATTAGCGCCCCTAGCGGCAAATCTGAGCGTGGTGGCTACCTCATTGTATAATCGACCTTTTGGAACTGAGGCGCGCGCGGTAAGCAAACTCGCGTCGAAGCAACCTTGCCAAAGTAAAATAAAGTATATTTTCGATTGACTTCGACAAGTTTCCATCCCATTCTCATCGCGCGCGCATTATAATATTTTTTTGTCTCTGTCTGTCTCTGTCTGTCTGTCTGTCTCTGTCTGTCTGTCTCTGTCTGTCTGTCTCTGTCTGTCTGTCTCTGTCTGTCTGTCTCTGTCTGTCTGTCTCTGTCTGTCTGTCTCTGTCTGTCTGTCTCTGTCTGTCTGTCTGTCTCTGTCTGTCTGTCTCTGTCTGTCTGTCTCTGTCTGTCTGTCTCTGTCTGTCTGTCTCTGTCTGTCTGTCTCTGTCTGTCTGTCTCTGTCTGTCTGTCCTCACGAGGACGAAGCGAATACCTTTGAATAGTTTTCAGTGGACCTTACCACGGTCATACATAACTCATGTTCCTGGGCAGGCTATGGGAGTAAATAAAAGTGCTGGTATCTTATCACGCGTGGCTAGCGTGTTTTATTATTAAAGGTCATTGGGCGAAATCCGACCCAGTTTGTAAAAGATTGCATATCACAATTAAAAATAGTACTCAGCGATAACGTAGCTTCTCATCAGTGAAAGAATTTTAAAAATCTGATGAGTAGTTTTGGAGATTACCCCCTATACCCTACATACATACATAAATAAAATAAAATAAAATTAAATAAAAAAGCCTTTATTCTATACTACTACTGAATATAGTTATAAATTAAACATAACTTAAAACTTGTAGTTCAAACATGCAAAAGACATGCTAAAAATAATCAAATTAATATCTCACATCTCACATATAACATTGCTATTAATTATTTACTTATATATTAATCAATTATTATTATTTATTTATTTTTGTAAAGTTGAGTTGATAAAATAATCTAAAGTAATAATAATAATTATTGTGACAATATAAAAGGGATGTGATTTAAAATTGTATTATCGCACGAAATCATTAAGAATATGTATGTCAAAATTATAAATTTGATTAATAATAGCATTATGTGAGTATTCCAATTAATAAAATAATTATAATAATCATGCATTTATTCAATTATGTTAAAAGTAGTAGTCGCCTCTTTGGCGTAGGCCTCCCCCCATTTCCTCCACTGTTGACGATCTCTCGTACATACATACTTACAAACATTTCCTCTTTATTATATGAGTGTAGAAGTGTAGACTAGCTGAAATTATAAGATTACTAAAATACTACTAGAATCGTGATTGCTCTTAATATCACCAACGTAAATTTAAAACGAAACTTACGCACTTACGGGCTCTAAATTATCTGGGATGTATGATTTATAGCGTCCAGTGGCATTTTCTCACAAATACATTGTTGTTTAGAAAGATAGGGTTACCCAGCATCTATACCATCCTCTCATCTTAGTCTGTTAAGGAGAACATCGTAAGGAAACCCGCGGCTTAGTTGGCTCCGTAAAAAAGTAGGCTGACTAAGGTCTAATTGCGTTAACCAGGGTTAGCCAATTAACTCTAAGTTAACGTAAATTATGAATTGTATGTAAATGTCAAATTAACTCAGAGTTACTTGGCTAACCCTACTTACGAAAGTCCGCCTACTAAGGTCCACTTGCGTCAACCAGGGTTAGCCAGTTAACTCTGAGTTAACGTCAAAATTTGTATGGAAATGTCAAGTTAACTCGGAGTTAGTTTGCTAACACTGAGTGACGCAAGTCCGCCTAAGCCGAGAGAATGTATAAGTTAACTTAAGCCTATATATTTCCTAAACATGATGCTTGTACTAAAACTAACCCTGCCCTTTCAAAACGGTATAACTCACAAAATCCAAGTCTTTAACTGCTCAAGTTGGTCTGAAGGTGGAACGGTGAATTATGTAGGGTAAGTTACCTCTGCACCTCTATTTCTGCTAGCATACTTAATGCTTTAAGGGGCAGTGCTAACTTTGCTTTGAGAGGCAGTACCTACATTTTCAAGGGATTGCAGACTTGAGTAAGTACCTACTTATTTGATCAATTTAATTTCAACTTGATACCTTCACGCGTTCCCGAGAAAAATGAAGACATTTTACAAGAAATTAATGGGGTAAGCAAATTAATTTTAAAGTGGGGCGACCGTATCATGTGAGTTATCATAATTTATGAAAGGGCGTCTTTAACACAAGCTAAAACCGATCTATCATAATTTTTATGATGTTACATAGTTTTCGACTTGGTTATTTTTTGTCCATGAATGGAAAGACCCATTTGTATCGATATCCGCAAAATCATCATCATCATCAGCCTGTTAACAATCGCGCCTTGAACTGGTTTAGTTCCAGACATCGTTGTCGGAAAACCCCAGGGGGTTAATTCTCGGGAATCTCGCATTCGACCCATCTCAAAGGAAAAATCTAATGTCGCGGCAAAAGTCACATCTCATCCTTGACACAAGGTACGAGATTTCTGCGAGATGTTTGCATTTTTGACATGACTCGAGTGGTCGGGAGCAGTCGAGATCGAAATGACATGAGATTTTTCCTTCGAGATGTGTCGAATGCGAGATTCCCGAGAATCTGCCCCCAGAACTTCAACAATGATCACCGCCCACGCACGGCGCGAGTGTAACCAGAGGCTCCCCATCAAAATTCCGACCGCATAATATCTCCACTTGAAATACGCGGTCGCCTTATGAATGTAAAGCTACAGACCTTTTGTAGGAGAGCGAGCTTTGCATCACACGACTCGCACGTCGCATCGGAAAGCCAATTCTGGGGAATCTTGAACACGCATTTTTCTTGAGAAAATGTTACTTTCCCTCGAAATTACCTTTGGCAGTGAGGTGCTTTATATTCACTTCCGAGAATAGAGTCGTTTTATTGACACCTGCTAGACTAGACAGACCTTTGAAATAATATGCCCAATGAGTTTTCATAGTAACACTGCAAAAATTACTGTGAAACTTATATTCCATAAAAAAAAAAAATTGGCGCAGAGTACCAAACATGAGCAGGAAAGGCTGAACAATGTAGAGAGTGGAGTGGCACGAAAGCGCGCTGCGCAGAAAGCGCGGCACAAATTCCATCTTTCTAAGCATAAGACTAACTGCAAATGTGGTCGCGGCTAAAACCAAGTCTGTCCTTTTCTTTTTCACTTCCTTGTGAGCAAGGGCAGTGACGGAGTGGCGGCCAAGAACGGGACGACGGTCAGTAGGCAGACCAGCAGCCCGGTGGTCAGACGACATCTCTAAGGTGACAGAGTGTCCGTGGATGCGTGCAGCTAGAGACCTAAGAGTATGGCGCGAAGGTGAAAAGGCCCATACCCAGCAGTGGACAAATGCGGGCTGAAAATGATGATGATGATTTCATAATAACACTTCAAAAATTACTGTGAAAGGAATAACTGCAAACGAAATCGCGGCTAAAACCAAGTAAGTACCTATGTCATTTATTTTTTCACTTTTTCATGAGCAAGTGCTAATCGAAGATAGTTTGGTCGATGGTTCAAACCGCGAAGCAAAAACCTTTTCTGTAGACTGGGGTTTTAAGGCCCAGCGGCACAACTAGAGCCGCCAATGAAAAAAAAAACATATTTTCTTTTTGGATGCGTTTTTTGCTAAAGACCCCTAAAAACTTTTTGCCAAAAGTGGTCACTTTTGGCGATAAAGGACTTCATTCTTAGGTTCTAGGATCGGAATCTAAACCTTAGGTCCTAAAAATAGTTAAGCGTCGCGTTGAAAATGAACTCAAGAGTTTTTAGCAAAAAAAAAACACATCCAAAAAGAAGATATGTTTTCTTTCCATTGGCGGCGCTAGTTGTGCCTAGGTTTTGGCCTTAAGAGGGCGTTAGAGCACCATTTTCCCATACAAAAGTAGTTCCGGTTTAATTTCTAAACTACAGGCTGGATTTTGCTGAAACTTGGTTTATATTAGTAGATGACCAATATGGAGGTTTGCAAATAGTTTTTATAATAAAAAAATAGCCTGAAAGAAATTAGAGCGATGCGTTTTTCGCGCTGAAAAAGGGGTTACTTTCAGCTGTTATTTACTTACATTACTATACTGTCTATTGGAGTCTTACTACCTTGGGAACATCAATAATGTGTTTTACTTGTCATAAAATAAAAGATTTTTGAAATACCTAATAAAATCTAGAAATGGCAGCTGAACTACGAACAATTTTGGGAAAATAGATCTATTACATTACAACTACAACTATATACTCGCGAAAGGACACGAACACACGTAGACTCATACAGCCGCATTGCCTCTCACTTTTCAAGGTGAAACAGCTATAGAAAACAGTGTTTCAAGCACTTCGCCGTAACTGAGTTCCCACGGTCCTGAAGGGGCTTCTTAACAATCTGCGCGAGCGAATGCGATGCTTACTCCTCTACAAAAGCTCTGCAGCTATGAACCTTTTTGCTGTTATGAATTTCCTCTGAACCCACAAAGTTGTAAACCTCGTTTTCCAATTAGCCCTCAGTTGCTTTTGAATAATTATTGTTATAACGACAATAATTAAACGCGAAAAGAAAGGATGATGAGATTATGTTGATATAGGTACCTAATTATAGCAAAACACACTGTGAACACTGAGTATTGTGTGTCGGTCAACTGTGAATGACTCAAATTATGTAAGGGTAGTAATATAATAACGAAATTAATATATTTTCGTTATTGTCATTTGAAAATTAATAACGCACCTAAATTCACATGACCCCCACAAAAATCGATTAATATCGGTAAACCGCCAACCTTAACGTTTATTTTTGCGGGCGATCAATATGAGACCTTAATTCCATTGAATTGTTTACATAAAATGAAATTTTCCGATGGCTGCCTTTTCCAATTAATTGAAATCCAATTACGGATTTAATATATCGGATCACGTGGTGCTGTTTTCACTTTCGCTTCCGATTGTGTTGACGGAGCTAAAATGTCGGTATACAGGGCAATTTTTAAATAGCCTTAGTCCTGAAACACGTCAACTTTAAAATGTGATTCCTAACAACTTTTATTCTACGACTTTTCTCATAGTTCGATACTTTTTCGCTTCCTGTGCAGCGCGCTTTCGTGCCCCTCTCTAACACTTTTCCAGCCTCTGCTGCTCATATTTGTTACTCTGCACAAAAGAAAAATGTTTTTATGGAAAAAATAAATTGCTTCTTCACCAAATTTGTAGAACAAAAGTCACATTTAGTTGAAGGTCTGAGGAATAAAGCTATTTAAAAATTGCCCTGTGGACGTGAATAATTTTAACATTATTTATTCATGTAAATATTTTTTTACCAAAAGCACATAACTTGACTTAAATCTTTTTATCCCTCAGTGACATAGGGCTCGAAGAAGTTTTCTCCACTTTGGATGATCCTACGCACTTGGTTCAAGGTCGTTCCAGTCCAGACCGACCTTCCGCGCCTCGCACAGTGGTCGATTTGTACGATTTAGGCGGCCAAAACTATTTTATGCTTTATTTCAGTAATAAATACGACAACAAATGCTAATCTGGTATTTTAGAGTGAATATATATGTTTATCCCTATTCGTTTCATTGAAAGCGTATTTTTCTATACAAAAAAACATTTCTGTGAAAATATTTTTGTAAATAGCGCCAATGTTTTTAAATTTTCTTTAAATCTCCCTTTGGTGTAAAATATATATTTTGAGTTCATTTGAATTATCGAAATCGGCTTAGTAGTTTTTGATATTTGGGTTAAGAATTATCACAATTTGTTAAGTAAAAGACGGCCGTACATAAAAAAAAAGTTTATTCTCTACAGTCTGCATGCCTATTTAAATTGAAAATAAAATATGGATGACAAAAAAATACAGTATACACTAAAATTAAATGGTCAACAGTTATTACCACATTATTATACTAAATGTTACTTACAATGTTAGGTACCGAATCATAAACAATAAGACAATATTTTATGAAAGTTTAACATACAAATTGTTATGTTACTCTTTAAAAGACAATTCTTCCTTACCGTCACTTTCCATGCATTTATCACAAGTGCCTTTTGTATTTGGCTCTGCAGGAAGCAAAAGCTCCAAAGTTTCCTGCAAAAATGGTTTTGATCGGATCTTCTTTTTTTTTCTCATTGAACTGATGAGTGGATCTGATGTCAAGAGTAACCTGTGATAAATATCAAGGTTACAGTCTTCGCGTGAAAACTTTCGAGCAAAGTTTAGACTGTATGAGCGAAAGTGCTTATTACGAGCTTCTGCAGCTTCCTCCGAAAGTTGACCAATAGGCACTAGAGAATTTTCTATAACTTTTCCACCATGTACCAAAATTTTATGCATGGTAGGAGTCATAGAATGCCAACCATATAACTCTACATACAGTTTTGCTGTCTCCATGGCGTATTCATCAAATTTCGGGACATCTATTTTGTGACCGCTTGATATGGCTTCCAAAATAACTTTAATTCTATAAATAAAATTAAAGTCTATTCCCGTTATTTCAGCAGCCAGATGTGGGTTTTCAAAAAATCTTCTACTAGTATTGCCGTCATTTGTGTTACCAAAATTACATTTTGGCATATCTACCAAGATACCTACTTCTTCTCTGAATCTTTGCTGAATCTCTTTTTTTTTTTTGTTGTTCTAGCATCTTTTCTGCTTCGGTTCTTTTTTCACGGTATTTCCCAACGGGCAATTTATAAGCTAAATGTAAAATACTCTCGAATAATCGAATTCTGGCATGTAAAGTTGATAGGCCAAATTCAAGCGATTCTGGGTGAATTTCGTTTTTTTTACTTAAGTCATTAAAGTTTTTTGAAGTGGCTCCGCATATGTAGCATCTACTCGTTGATTTGGTGTCAGTCGCCGCATTGCAAACTTTGCCGTCCACCATGGTCATTTTAAGACTGTGGCTAACCGAGATTTTTTGCCCATTCAGTTCCAATTCCGTGGCTTTTAGGGACTTCACACTGTCCCGAACGTAATTTATTTCATCTTTTGTAATGTCTGTAGACTCTTTTATAAATCTGAATCGTATCGGGCGGCAATTTTTTGCAATAGTTTCTGTAAGAGTCATTAGTACTTCTTCGAGGAAAATTGATAATCGCGTGACGGTGTGATCTAACAAAGATTGTAGATCACTTTCAGCACAGGAAGCGGTCACTCGTAGCGTCTCTTTGGGTGGGTAACATTCCTGTTTAGCCTTCAACACTAATTCGTAGCACGGGTAAAAGCTTCTGTTGGTTGCTCGCACAATTTCATATTGACTTCGTGTCAAATCAGCGTCCACGCACATTCGCAGTGCCTCCCGAGGCGTAAGAGGATCTTGTGCCTTTGATTTGGAATGTCTTTTTTTACATTCGTTTGCGGCTGCAGGCGAATTTGTAATATCTTTTAGGACTTGCGCTGCGTGAACTATCACTTCTTTGCCTACAGAGGAGCGAACTTCTTCTGTTTTCCTCCTTTTAGTTCTTTCACTACATTCACTGAATGTTTTGCTAGGTCGTCCTGACTTATTATGCGTTTTTATGGGCATCTCGAACGTTCCTGCTAACCATGCATCATTGCTTATAAGAAATGTTTCTAGCGTGTTGCGTGCTTTGGACCATCTCTTTTTTATTTCTGTTTTAAAATATGAAAATTTATGATTTATATACTTTTTGTCTTCGTCGGAGTCCCCGTAAGACACTAACAAATAATTTTGTAAGTATTCCAATTTGTCGTTTATTGATGGAGAGTTTTCCTCAATCATCTTATCAAAAAGATATCTGCGAGTTACTACCTCCATGCCCGAGTAACTTGATGAACCTAGAACAACGAAAAGGAATTTTAACGCAAAAGAAACAAAAAAGGAATTTTTCTCACTTTCTGCCTAAGTTAATGAATTATTATTTTTCTCGCGAAGTGGTCAAAGGTGGTGGCTATTTTTTTTGTGGTTATCTGCTCAAAGAGCTATACTATTAGAAACCATAAGGAATTTAACTCGGACGGTCTCGGAAGTACAACATTTTTACTATTGAAAATAAAAAAATGATAATATTTTCTATGAAAAAGGGCGATCTTTGATACGTTGTAACTGCACTAAATATTGATATTCCTTATCTTAATTTAAATTATATTTGAAGGAGCTTACCTGAATTTTCGACTTCCATCACTTTCACTTGTAACTGAATAATATCCAATGAAATATTCACTTTAGAATATCGGTTGCGCTAAGAGTGTCGAGAACGAACGCGTACAGCTTGCGCGACGATCAAGTTCCGACTACCTGTGGGGGCGCGCACGCAGTTCTAGGAACTGGGGAGGGGTGGGGTTTGGGCAGTCGGGGTGTCTATTTTTCCGGGAATCAATTAGTTTTGTTATAAGTTAACTTTGAGAAATGGACTTTTGGCCGCCTAAATCGTACAAATCGACCACTGTGCCTCGCTGGTGACCGATCGGCGCCACGTGGATTAAGGAAAAGCACATAAGGTAAAATTAAAAAACCCACCGCCACAACTCGCAATGTGTTGAACAATTAAGAATAAAAAAATAGAAGTTTAATGATGGCTACCTTTTGGATTCCTGTTACAATAAATGTCTGTTCAGTATAAAAAAATGGTCTGGCAGGCTGATATAATTTAAACCTGCACCTAGGTATAACATCGTCTTAGCGTATTCAGCCTAGACCACAGGAAGAATGAAGTCAATAAGTACCACACGACAGCACGTCGACCTTTACACGCTAGCACTCTACTCGGTTGCGTTACGGGGGACTTTACAACAAAAGTGTACAGTCTGACGTGCTGTCGTGTGTACGTGCGGAGCCAACTAAGCCACCTAAGCTGAGCAAAAAGCTGAGAGTCATTAAATCACCAAAAACAAAACTCGCCTCTATCGATAGAGAACAAACAACAATAAAGTACCCAAATAAATTGAAAGAAACACGTCGGCTAAGTAAAATAATTCGGCACTTTCTAGGCTAAAATAGTGGCTTCTTGCTCACATATTTTCTTTCACGTGGCGTTTGGCGCGTTAGCAGTGATTTACCGATAGCATTTATCAAAAGGCTATCGTACGTCCTCGCGCACCTCGGTCCATCTGTATTCATGAATGATGCAAGACCTTTGTATGAGGCAGAGGTTTTCTTCCTTTGTTACCTACCTGGGAATAGACGGGGCTGGCTTTGGGAATTCTTGTTATTGCTAGAAGCTACCACGTGAGTCTGGACGCTGAAATGCTATAACTATCACATACTGAAAGAGTTTTGTTTTCTCATAGTTATTTATATTTGTCGAAGTAATTATAGCTCAGTCGAACTCACATCATTGTATGCACAAATAATTATTACATTATTTTATGTCCTGTATTTATGTAATTTAATTATTTTTAGTTATGTACATCCAATACCATCTCTATTTTTACTTTTCCAGTCCATCGGAAGGTTGTCTGGAAGAGATCGCTCTTAGCGATAAGACCGCCGTCTGTACTATTAGGTTAAGAAAATTCTTGTAAATAACTAATTTCTGGTGTACAACAAAGTGTTCTCTATCTATCTACCCTTCAGACGAAACAGTGGTTTATTTCTTGGATTACTCAGCTCGTGAAAAAAGGCATTGCAGTACCTATAAATTAATGGGAAGAGGATGAAATTACTTCACACGAAAAGCTACATAGCGCTCCCATTTCTCACCCTCCTGATGCAAAGAAAAAGTAACAGCTATTCCCATGTAGGACTTAAAAGAAAAATTTTCGGCCAAAAACGGGGCGTACGCAGCGTCACGAGTATTTCGTTCCTCCATAATTCATGAACCACGTTTGTTAGGGGCCTACTGTAAAATCTTGGCTAATATTTCGACAGAAATATGGTGAGTACCATGACTTTTGATCCTTACAAGAAACAAAATCGAATGTGACGAAAAAAATATTTATTTCAAAATCGTTACATTTCTGGCACCCTGTATAATTTTTTAAAAATCTGTTAATATTTTTACAATCCGATGACTTTTTTTCTGGCAGATTTTCTGTAGCTATAATGGTAAATGGTGCTGCCCTTGTGCCCTACCACTTAACTGTATTACGGTAGGATAGGATGTCGTCACAATATACAGGGTGTTAAAAGACCGCCAACAAAGCGGGAAACTACGTATTGTCCTCATCATAACGAACATTTTTGCCCAAGGAACTATGCCTGGGAAATCAACGGTTTCCGAGATATTAAGGTTCAAAGTCGAACTTTTCAAAACTTTTTTTTTGCAGAAATGTATTCAGTATCAGGTACTTAACATTTCGTCTCAAGAAGCCATATCAATATTTTGAATATTTCTTACAAAAAATGACGTTAAAATTGCAACCCGCAATGTATTCTAAACATCGGTACCATAAGTGTAAGTAGTATAAACTTATATCAACGCTTGCGCAATATGACCGCTGTGCGTTACACGTCCAATGTGTGATAAACTATTTTTCAAAATTATAACCTAAAAAACCAAAATCATTTCCCAGCAACAATTTATCGAAAAAGTACTTTGTTTTGGTGTCTAGTATGCGTACCTTTCGGGTCTGTTGGCGGTCTTTTAACACCCTGTAGGTAATTCAGGCCAGCCAGGCGCGTTTTTAGAACCTGTGTACTAAAATTGCTATAACTTCGTCACTTCTTATCCGATTTCGATAATTCTTTCACAGAAAATTTTGTTGAATGATCCTCCTTGGAAACTAAAGGAATCAAATTACAAAATAATCGAATTACACGTAATTCAAGTACAGGTAATTGAAATCCTATGTTATCTAATTAGTGATTCAATTACAAAGGAATTGAAGTACGCCCAACACTCATCACTGTGAACTTTACCTAGAGTCAGATCGGATACCACCTATTAAAATGCGAGAAAGTTGCGGCCAAGCCGTAATAGCTTTAATAGGAAACTTCCACCTTTGAAGTTAATGTAATCGATACCGACAGCGTAGGAGCATGTAGCTGCCTCAAATCAAGTTACGGAAGCGTTCAAAGGGAGTCTAGAGGCGGCTACTTGGGATCGGCACTAACTAAGGTGTTAGCATATTCTAGCAATTTTTTTTTGTGGAGATATCTGCCTCCATCCAGGTAAATCAATGACATTTGTATTAGAATGTCATTGAGGTAAATATAATAAATTAAGTTTACAATTGCATTTACTTGCTTGTAAACCAGCATGGTTTACCAGAGGTTGCGCTTTGCCCAGAACCTATACGTATAAATATATATCACACACTTTTTGATTTCTTAAATTATTTTTGTCTTATTCTTGTTTTAATTTTTTTTCTTATACCTTTCAACAAGTGAGTGAGTAGACGCCCAAGTAGCAAGATAAGGTAAGTGGTTGAAATAACCTCGGCCATAAATATTTCAAAGATGGCTGCCGTTCCTCCACATGTAACTAATAACATTAGAGCAGCCTGGTGTGCTGGGTAGGTACATTACATACGCAGGCCTTTACATTGGTTTATGAAGTAGGTACAGTCGGCCACTCGCTAGGATACCCCTTTTTGTTCGATTGTCGCCCTTATTCCGCGCACTTTTTTTCTACTACTTTGGTGAACCAGCTTTTTTGTCAATGCAAATAAAATGGCCATACCATATTTTATTTTTGCCATCTTTGCGGCAGGTGGTAAAGAGTGGCGGGGCACGAAAGAGCGCTGCGCAGGCAGTACTGAAATGGCACACACGACAGCACGTCAGAGTGTACAGTTTTGTTTTAAAGTCACCCGTAACGTAACCGAGTAGAGTCCTAGCGTGTAAGCGTCTACGTGCTGTCTTGTGTACAAATTCAAACTTTTTAAGAACAAGAAACTTTCAATAAACAAAAAGTATCGAGCTATTTGAAAAGACGAAAAGTGAAGGGGCCACTGGACGCTGTAGAAATAATCTCGATACGGAGACGCAATGGCCTAGTGTGCTATTGCTTATTAATTAAAAAAACATACATATTATTTATTTTTCCCCCAAATACCTAAACCGATTTTGAGGACTAGCAACTGTGCAGATTTTTTTAAAGAACAAGCTCACTGGTCTGGATTTCATATTCATCGCCATGGTATGTCTTAGGTAACTGAGGCCTTTGCGTCTACGTAACGAGTGATTTATACAGCGTCTAGTGGCACCTTACACACTGGTAATGTCCAGTAAAGATTTGTATTTTCTTATTGTTTCACACCTGTAGAAACACGTTTTATTTATCCTTGTGCAGTAAAAACACGTTTTATTTATGCATTTTGTTTGCACTTACGCTGCGCGCGATAAGACCTATCACGGGATATCCTAGCTTGTTGCTGACCGTAACCATGAAGCTCCTTAAAACTTCTTAACAAGACTAGTTTTCGTCCAGCGACCTTTCTTTGAGCTGCTATTTTCTAGGCCAACTATTTTGGTGCGGCCCAAAGAATAAGACGACAAAGTTTCCTAGACTTTGCTTTTGGTCTCCAAGAGAATTTGTGAACTTTATCTCTGTTCGTTTTACTTTTATCTAGCTTTTGTCCATGACTTCGTCCGCGCAGACTTAGATGCCAATATTTTTCCATTTTTTTAGGTTATCGTATGAGGTAGTGGCCACCCCTGGTGTCAGAGTTTTTAGGCCGCCCAAAGGGCCTCTGACATGGTTTAAATATTGTTACAAATCAACAACAAACGGGACCAACAGTTTAACGTGCCTTCCGAAGCACGGATGCGCTCAGATATTATTACCACTAGCGCTCACCCATCCATGGACTGACCGCGCCCGATGTTGCTTGCCAATCGATTAAGAATGACTAGACTAGTCCAACTTAGCTATGAGCGCTTCTCTACCGCAAGCACATGCCGATAGCATAAGTGTTATTTCGTGTTTACTTAAGCATACATTCAAATCCGTCTTGCCGTTTCAGCGTGGGGGTAACAAACCAAACACACCCGCAGGATTATTACAACAGTGTTCAATTCTGGTTGACTTTGCGCCTTCATTGCAAGCTCGGATATGCTCAACGCGAGACTGTTTGATTCTTGTAGCACTGATCGACATCCTCTCTTCAGTGATTCTTCTTTTTCTTCGTCGTTAAACTCTTGTTCGATGCCTTGCCATTTCTCTCGGCAAGGGACTGCCCGGGTGCATGTACAGTGTTTTTAATGCTCCATTGCACACACAAAAAAATTAGAGGACAATACAATGTATTGTAAGAAAATCCATATTATCATGTCATAAGAAAACACAGTCATGTCATTTAAAAAGGCGAGCTTATCTCTGTAAGAGATCTCTTCCAGCAAACCGAAACTGTTGTAAAAAACGGGCGTGCATGATGTGCACAAATATTACTACTAAAACGGTGTATTAAACAAAAACCTACTCATAATAAAACTGCTATACCTACTTATACAATAAACTACATAAAGGCCTGGTTTCTGATTTGAGAATTTAGCCAAGCAAATACTTAACTATCGTTCTGTCACGCTCTTTTGTGAGAAATCTGCAGAGACAGGCGATACTTACCCATTTGCTTAGCGGATTTCTCAATTCAGAAACCGGGCCAAACAGTTTTTCTATTAAATCACCGTTTTACTCACTAGTAATTTGTCGGTGTAGCCGACTAGTGTTGCATAAACAGTGTTCTGCCCACATGACAGTGGTCTTGATTTGGTCAGTCCATCGCATCGGTAGTTTTCCCCGAATCCCCGTGCGCTCCTCAATCCTTTTGTGTTCCAGTTGGACACAATTTCTATGTAAAGAAGAAAACATACCTTCTTATGTATATTTTCTTCTTCTGATAACAAACCGGTCTCAATCCCAAATTGGTCGGACGCAACTTTAGGCAAATAAAATTGAGTTCAATTTTGCCAGTCTTCAATTTACTTTACAGCCCCCTCGGTGGGGTTTAATTAAGTCAATTTATTTCATTCCATAAAATTGAAGAAGCTATGGGTTACAATGCACAGCAACCGCCATATTTTGTGCTTAGGTAGGCATGGAAAGAGTTTGTGACAACTCGGACACAATATATTATTATTGGGACACTTTGTCCGAAATCCGAATCGACTCTATTTGACTCGGTAATATTAACTGCCGGTTTCTGATTTGAGAAAGAAAACTAGAACGATATTTAAGTACTTACTTACCTAAATATCGTTCTGCCTCTGCGGATTTCTCACAAAAGAACGTGACAGAACAAAGTTAAGTATTTGCTTAGTAAAATTCTCAATTCAGAAACCGGACCTGAGTCCGCTACTGAAGCTCAAAAAACGGAAGCCCGAATCACGCTGGCTCGAATGGACTGAAGCTCGATGGACTGAAGCTCGAATAAAGCTAGTTCGAATGAACCATAGCTCGACAACAGTCTTGGGAAAAAAGTAATAGGGGGTCATCATGGAGGATCTATTTTAGGAGGTCATCATATTAGGGGGTCATGTCATTGGATCATTTTGGTAGTCATATTAGCGGGCCATAGGGTGGTCATGTCAGGGGGTCAAAGGCAGTGGCGTAGCTACATAGGGGCAAGGAGGGGCAATGTCCCAGGGCCCCCAATCTCAGGGAGCCCCCTCGGACCCTGACACCAAACCAAACCGTATTGAACCAGCTAAAAAATCTCTAAGGAAACATTCAATAGTTAATTTCTCCGTTTTAGACAGATTGTTTTAAGGGCTCTTTAAGTAGGTCTTTGATGGTGTTTTCATACACCTATCTATATTTTTACATGATAAAACCTAAACAGTTCAATTGGGGCCCCAGTTTGTTTTTGGCCCCAGGGCCCTTGTTTACCTAGCTACGCCACTGGTGCCTAACTTACTTAAAAACGAGGAGGTACTCAATTCGTCAGAATCTTTGATTTTTATTTCAATGAAAATTTGGACACATTTGGTGAACCATCTCAATTGTAACAAAATACATTCAGCTTTACCACCACAAACATTTCAGCGTTGAACAATCGCAGTGTAGAGATACCTTAAGGACTTCTATAACCTCGGCTTATTTTGACGGGACATTAATTTCGGGGCAGTTAACCTGGACGGTCTTTTTTGCCCTTATTCCCTTCGGTGTCAAACGGCAGGTTAGATAGGCTTTTCCAATTACAACGACGATTAGGTAAAGCCGTATTCCTTAGTTCGTTTGCTCACCGGTCCGGCAACGTCAACGAAAACGAGCTTTATTTGGATATTTTTTGTCCGGGGTGCGGTGACGTCACGTGACGAACGGTGGACAAGCGGTCATAGTAAAAGCATGCACCGCTACTTCGGCGCCGTCACCTTGTTCTTGTTGACAATGCGGTGGGCAATCGCCCTTATAGTACATGTACACATGACAGCACGTCGACCCTTACACGCTAGCACTCTACTCGGTTACGTTACGGCCGACTTTACAACAAAATTGTACACTCTGACGTGCTGTCGTGTGTACAATCAACAGGTA
Organism: Zelleria hepariella; assembly: GCA_949319315.1. NCBI lineage: Eukaryota > Metazoa > Arthropoda > Insecta > Lepidoptera > Yponomeutidae > Zelleria > Zelleria hepariella. The sequence goes on along the minus strand of OX439396.1, from coordinate 7,344,972 downwards.
TTTTTGCAAAAGGCGGAGTATGTTCCGACAATGTTCACGCCAAGTGACAGCACGTAGACGCTTACACGTGTGCACTTTATTCAATTACATTACGTGCGACTTCTCAACAAAAGTGTTCTCTCTGACGTGCTGACAGCGTGTACGTATTCCGTGCCAGCCGAAGGAAGGGTCGCTCGACATTGTGTGTGTATGTATGGCGACCGAGGGAGTTGAGAGAAAAAAACACTCAATTAGGGTACATTTTATGTATAAACCTTCCATGAAAAAATATAAAAATGGTTGTGAAAACCGCATCAAAATCCGTTGAGTAATTTAGGAGGAGTTAGCGGATATACAGGACGGAAAGAGACTTTATATTTTTATATTACGAATGTATGAAGAGATGTTTTTTTTAGTTTACCATAACAGTGAAATGTTCTTTAACTACGTACATTTACGGCAAATTGCATGGTTTTACCCTCTGTGTCAACGTAGGTATCTAACTACTGCTGATAAAAAGCTTTTCCTTGTAATTTCATGCAGATTTCGTTTGTCCTGTCCAAAACAAACCAATTTCGCATTGAATGACCTGTAAAAATGACATTGCGTTGAACGGTAATGCAACTGGTGACCTCTGCTTAGGGTGTTTACATAAAGGAACAGGTTTCCGGCACAGACAAACCCTCGCGGGTCGGTACAGATCGGTGCTGGTGTAATTTTCCCATGCGCTCACTTATACAGGGTGTTTCATAAAGGTCCTGTGCACAGATCACCACTCTGTGGTCCTGTGACACTGAAATGTGTATAACTCATCAACATCAATAAGCACCCTTACCTGTCACTAATATTTATGAAACGGTCTACAGGAGTATTGTAGCTAGTGTGTCGCTAGCAGTCGTACGTACACGGTACACACGACAGCACGTCGACCCTTACACGCTAGCATTCTACTCGGTTACGTAATGGGCGACTTTACAACAAAAGTGTACACTCTGACGTGCTGTCGTGTGTACGATAGCTGCCTACAATCAAAATTAAATTATGCAGGTACAATTTCATGCAAATACGATTTCAAACAGCAGCGCGCAGAGATGGGCGGTGGGTATATACCCAATCTACCCATTTGGGTATTTACCGGGTACATTGGGTATATACCCGGTAAATACCCGTATGCACCCATTTGCTGGGTATATACAATTTGTGACTTAAAATTAACAACAAAGTATGCCAATCAGTTCTAAACCATGTTCCCTACGTAAAGTACGTCTTAGTAATTTTTCGTTGAACGCATATTTACAAAGTTATGCATGTTTTTGTGATTTCTTTGTATGAAAACGAATATTCATAAGGACATTTGTCTTATATTTTTATAGAATTAACAACCGGTATGTTTAAAAAGTACTTTGTCATACTTTGTATGACTAATATAATAGTTTTTAATATGAATTTAACAATAATTATTATTAATTAGGAACCAAGTGTCAAAAATTGATATTTACATTGAAACGGTAGACAATACACTTATGAAGTCAGGTCATTTCGGTCTAATTAAAATGCGAAGATGGGTTAAGTGTTGCAAATAACAAAAAATATAATCATAAAGTATGGTTTTATGTTTTTTCTTCCCGAACAAAGAATAACTAAAACTTATTAAATTACTTTATTTTATTTTGCAAATGGCATTGTACTCAAAATGCTATACGGTGAAATGTAAGCCGTCCAGCCACCTCATGACTTCTGAGTCGGCCTCATCTACACCGCCGCCTTGGATGGCGAACAGCAGGTAGTCGTAGTTGATGTGGAACATCGTCTGAACCCGCCCGCACCGACCCACAGTTACATTTTGTGTATTTAGCTCCGCACACCTTCCCCGTAAGACCCGGAATCTATTTATTTGAGTCCAGTACTTTCTGGGAAGATGGAAACCTGGCACACGGATATCTGGCTCGGACTTGAGATGCTTGTTAGGCAGGTCCACGGATGTCCACCGATCCCGCCATTTCTCCATCAGCATTCTGTCGTCCTGCAAGAGTTCATAGGCCTGCATGGCATGGCAAAATGGTTGCAATTCTCTGATGCAACCCCGGTTCGGTCAAAATCCCTCCAAAATTGAGGGTTGCTTTAACCAAGTGCTTGTACTAACTTCTAACATCGAAGCAGGATTCCAAAAAAGAAACTCAAAACAGGGGCGGTATTCGTGGATCTCAGCTCAGCATTTTAAACTCTCAGGAACATGTATGGAAACAGGGACAGTCAGGGACTACCCTACGAGCTCGTATTTTTTTTTAATCCAACGCACGTATCGTCTTTATGACGCCCTCCTTTCAAACGCCAAACTCTGAACAAATAGTGTTACGCAGGGCTTAGTCCTGGCGCCTACGCTTATCAACGTCTACGTCAGTTACATACCAAAAATCTCCGGGCGATCATTTATGTAGGCGACGACATTGCCATCACAGCGCAAGCTTCGACACTGGACAAAGCGACAACACTGGTTCAGGAAGCCGTTGCAAAGTTTAAGCGCTATTTCATTGACTGGGGACTTAAACCTAACCCATGTAAAACTGTGAGCTACTCTTTTTACCTCAACATAGGCAAGCTAGTAAGTGAAGGTGTTAAACGCAGTTTCTGCAATGAAGCACGACCCTAACCCAGGCTAACTTGGTGTAACTCTAGACAGAACTACGACTTTTAAAGCCCCCCTCAAGAAAGTAAAGAAAATTGTATCAAAGTGCGGCCCGAGCCAGTGTAGGCCGGCCATCATACTGACCTGGTTGACGTTGAACTGAACTCCGCCATTAAGAACATATCCGGAACCGTCAGACCCACAAACACCAATTGGCTTCCCGTCATTTCCTACATATTCGAGTCACGTCTGTGAAGAGAATTAATGATCAGAATGGAGTATGATTAGATCAACCATATGCCGCACCTGCCACTAGTACCTTATCTTCAGGCAACCCGCAGTGATCTTCGCCTACCATCAGAGAGATCTTTTGCCATGCCATGCAGGCCCACGAACTCTTGCAGGACGACAGAACGCTGATGGAGAAATGGCGGGATCTGTGGACATCTGTGGACCTGCTTAACAAGCATCTCGAGTCCGAGCCAGATATCCGTGTGCCAGGTTTCCATCTTTCCAGGAAACACTGGACTCAAATAAATAGATTCTGGGTCTTACGGGGAAGGTGTGCGGAGCTAAATAAACAAAATGTAACTGTGGGTCGGACTCTAGTTGCGTGTGCAAGCGGGTTCAGACGATGTCCCACATCAACTACGACTACCCGCTGTTCGCCATCCAAGGCGGCGGTGTCGATGAGGCCGACTCGGACGTAATGAGCTGGCTGGACGACTTACATTTCACCGTAATGCATTTTGAGCACAATGCCATTTGCAAAATAAAATAAACGAATTTAATAAGTTTTAGTTATTCTTTGTTCGGGAAGAAAAAACATAAAACCATACTTTATGATTATACTTTTTTGTTATGTGCAACACTTAATCCGTCTTCGCATTTTAATTAGACCGAAATGACCTGACTTCATCAGTGTATTGTCTACCGTTTCAATGTAAATATAAATTTTTGACACTTGGTTCCTAATCAATAATAATTATTATTCATATTAACAACTATTTTATTAGTCATACAAAGTATGACAAAGTACTTTTTAAACATACCGGTTGTTAATTCTATAAAAATATAAGACAAATGTCCTTATGAATATTCGTTTTCATACTAATAAATCACAAAAACATCCATAACTTTGTAATTATGCGTTCAACGAAAAATTACTAAGACGTACTTTGCGTGGGGAACATGGTTTAGAACTGATTGGCATACTTTGTTTTTCATTTTAATAATTTTCATTATACTTGAAATCACAAATTGAATGTACCCAGCAAATGGGTGCATACGGGTATTTACCGGGTACATATCGGGTAAATACTTACAGGTGGGTATATACCCGGGTACGTGCCCATCTCTGGCAGCGCGGGATCTCCATTCTGACTAAACTGATAAAGCGCGATGATATTAAGGTGGGACAATAGCAGAGTGGCGGGAAATTCAAAATTTTCAGCTTTTTACATTTTGTAGCTAAACTGAGCTAGTAATAATAAGGCAATAACATAGTATTCTTTTCATTATTGTAAACAACAAAACAACAATAATTCAGCCGATTAGGTGTTCTGCCTCTATTATCTAAAAACTCCACTCAACCTACGAGCATCAAAACACTCGAAAATAGCCCTTATTGAAATGAACAATCCTTTTTCACATTTAAAAATTGTTAAAAAAAATTACGGTGGATATTTTAGATAATACAGGGGCAGGTCATCAACGAGTTTTTTAGGCAGTGCCACTGCTGCGGAGACCATTGTTGTTCTGTGGTTTACAATAATGAAAAGAATATGTACTATGTTATTGCCGCGAATGAAAAATCGCTGAACAAAAATAGCTCAGTTTAGCTACAAAATGTGAAAAACTGTGAAAAGTTTTAATTTCCCGCCACTTTGCTACCGCCCAACCTTATGGGGGGTTGTTTTCCACAACGTTAGTTGATTGTATAATTTATTTCATTGTTATTCTGTTGTTTACAATAATGAAAAGAATACTATGTTATTGCCGCGAACGAAAAATCTCTGACCAAAAATAGCTCAGTTTAGCTACAATTTGTGAAAAACTGTGAAAATTTTGAATTTCCCGCCACGTTGCTACCGCTTAACCATAGGGCGGGTTGTTTTCCACAACGTTAGTTGATTGTATAATTTATTTCAGATATTATTGTTTTCTGTGTGTAACGAGCTTAATAGGTCACTCGTCTTATAATACTTGCCAGTTATCCAGTGATACATAGATTTTCATTCTTTATACCCACAGACTTTTGTAAAAATAATGAAAAATATCCAGCTTTCGACAGGCCGAAGTGACGAAGCGGATCGCCGCTGGGATTCGATCCCTGAATGAACCCTTATCAAGACTGGTTACCGGTTACTATTCGCCCTATTTTACTAGGACACAAACTAAATTAAAAAAAAACACGCGCGAGAGAAGCGAGCCAAGTTTTCAAAGTATACTTGATTGAAAGCAGGTTTTCTAGAGGGTGTTCGATTATACAGGGTGTTGTTTTGTAAAGTTACACCCGGCTCAGGGGTGATTATTTACACGACACTGAAGCCAGAAAAATATAAAAAAAAAGTCAGTGAAAAATACCCAAAAATAATTGAACGAGCGAGCGAAGTTCTCCGAGTCTACTGGAACAATCCGGCGTTTGTATGTATGTATGAATGTTCGTTCGACGATAACTTGAGTAAATTTAGTCGGATCGTCATGAAATTTGGTAGGCAGGTAAATGAGGCCAAGAGAATTTTTAAGTTCCAACTTGTGCCAAATCGGTCGAGGGGTTTCTGAGATATTATGGGGTCGCAAGTTCATAGTTCGGGGCGAACCACTAGTTAAATTGTGGCCGCCCGTACTATTACACTAACGCTAGCGGCGAGTCGGGCGCAACATCGCGCGCGTGCTTTGAGAAAGCGGGGGTATCCGCACGTCGCGGTTATTATAGAACAACTTGAAAAAGGTAATTTATGCATCAAAAAATTTTTTGAAAAAAAAAAAGAACTTCAAGCGAGAAGGCCTTTAGAAGGATTAAAAAGTAAGTTGTAGCCTGTACATGTCCCACTAGCTGGGTAAAGCTTTCTCTCAGAATTTAAATACCCCCGACATTTTAGCTTTAAATCAGCATATCCCATAAACAGCTGAACTGATTTTGATAAAACATTATATACTTCTTAAAGTAAGTTGTAGCCTGTACATGTCCCGCTGCTCCTTAAAAAAAATACAAAAGGGGAGACCTGTTTCCTCCCCGGCTAATTATTTTAGAAAAAATATGTTTTTGGATGTTAAAAAAGGAAAACATAGGGACATTGCAGGGGTACATATACAATATGAATGGTATAAACATATTTTTTTCTAAAATAATTATCCAGGGAGGAAACAGGTCTCCCTTTTTGTATGGAGCAGCGGCTACCCGCGTTTCCTCGTGGAGTGCATACTCCAACCGTCGGGCCCAATAACTTGCGTCGATGATATATGGGTGGCCCAGGGGCATACAACAATTTTCCGTCTCGCTAAGCAGCGTGCGTGGGATCGAATCTTGATTCGATAGTGTTAGTGGTTATCGTGGAAGATGAAAACTTGCGAAGGTGCCGTGTTTAAGGTGGGACGATATCAACGTGGCGGGAAATTCAAAATTTTCACAGTTTTTTACATTTTGTAGCTAAACTGAGATATTTTTGTTCAGCGATTTTTCGTTCGCGGAAATAACAAAGTATTCTTTTCATTATTGTAAACAACAGAACAACAATACTTTGTTATTGCCGCGAACAAAAAATCGCTGAACAAAAATTGCTCAGTTTAGCTACAAAATGTGAAAAACTGTGAACATTTTGAATTTCCCGCCACGTTGCTATCGTCGACCCTTAAGTCCTGTTTGCTTCACAATAATGGGATAGGACATTATTTTGAAGGGTCCACTGCAATCAAAATTTTATTATGGTATAGATATAGTAATAAATCTAAATTACTAGTGGTTCGCACCAAACTGTGAACTCGCGACCCCATATAAACTTAACCCCATATCTCGGCAACCCCTCGACCGATTTGGCTCATGTTCGAACTTAAAAATTCTTTTAATTTCATTTACCCGCCTACCAAATTTCATAACCATCCGACCGAATTTACTAAAGTTATCGTCGAACGGACATACATACAAACATACATACAAACATACATACAAACATACATACAAACATACAAACGCCGGATTGTTCTAATTAGACTCAGAGAACTTCGCTCGCTTCGCTCGTTCGTTTCAAATATGAAGGGCCCTAGGCTAAATAGGACCCTGCAGAGCCAACTTAGCCGGAGGTTTTCCCATAATAGTTTTCTTCGCTGTTAGCGGGTGGTATTACGATGTCACATAACTACAGGGTGCACTCTAAGTCGATAGCGGAACTTTAAGTAGGCTGTCTACTGATCACTACAAACAACTTTTACCAGGTGGCAAAAAAAATGGGGCGAAAAAAATATCTGCTGTTCCATACAAAAGGTCGACTCAGTACTGCGCCAAATGTATAAAACAGCTGATATTTTTTTCGCTCCATTTTTTTCGCCACGTGGTAAAAGTTGTTTGTAGTGATCAGTAGACAGCCTACTTAAAGTTCCGCTATCGACTTAGAGTGCACCCTGTATTTCAATGACAAAAGAGACGTAGAACAATGACTTCGCAGGACATTATAATGCATCACGTTTGAATGCACACAATTGCGACTAAGCTTCCATTCAATACAGGTACCTATTATTAGCGAAATAGGGCGCATAATAATGATTATACAGTACAGAAATGCAGGTCGTAGGTAAATCATTTACCATCTACTATAATCTTTCCCGCGGCTTTGCTCGCGCAAACTTCGAGAAGAAGTTGCCTTCTCGAATGTTCTTCTCGTTGCTTGATTGGTCAGCGTGGATATAGTCGCGAGAAAATGCTAGAAATGTATTGTATAGCCTATTTGTTATTCAGGTATACAAGCTATTTTGAATTTAATAAAAACCCCGTGCAGCAGTTTCAGCGTGTAATAAACATCAATCCATACAAACTTTCTCCTTCATAATTAGTGTGAACGCTGCTTGTCCACCGAACTGACACGACACGATATTTTGTCGGCGCGGACCAAGTCGTGGGCAAAAGCTAGTCATTGAGTATTTTCGGATTTTGACCCTGCTGTAACATACATTGAAACATGATTGGAAATAGGACACAAACAAGAGTTAATCCAAGTACACAAGGAAAGAGGATTGCCAACATTTCCCTGCACTGCCGGAGTTGTTGATTTAAGAAAGGGTTTAATTGAAAAGTTTCTACAGTTTTGCTCTTACTGGACAGCCAAAAGTGGTAAATGTATTTTGATGGAACTAACTTCTACCTCGCCGCTGAACTTAAAATAAACTAGTGGTTCGCCCCGAACTACGAACTCGCGACCCCATATCTCAGCAACCCCTCGACCAATTTGGCTCAAGTTCGAACTTAAACATTCTCTTTGTCTCATTTACCCGCTTACCAAATTTCATGACGATCCGACTTTTACACAAGTTATCGTCGAAAGGACATTCATACATACAAACATACATACATACATAAAAACACCGGATTTTTCATGTAGACTCGGGAAACTTCTTTCGCTTTGCTCGCTCGTTCAACAAAGCCTTACCCAAAAAAGGTGCCAGAGGTTTTTGACCCCCGAAAATGAGTCTTCTTGGAAAGAAAAACTGATTTAATAAAAGCAAGAAAGAAGTACGTAAGTATAGACGCCAATTGTCTTCGACGAATGAAAACACTCGTCGCTCTCGTTTGGCAAAAATAAGGGTTCATCCCCAAAAGCCCAGTTTTTTTTAATCACGTTCATGTACCTATTGAACGAACGAGTGAAGCGAGAGAAGTTATCTGAGTCTACTTGTACCTACATACATACAAACGCCGGATTGTTCCAGTAGACTCGTAGAACTTCGCTCGCTTCGCTCGCTCGTTCAATGAGGTAGAACTAGAGCGGAGCGGCCACCTCATCTAAATCCTGTTTATGAACGAATATCACAAAATTAAAAAATATAAAAAAAACGACTTCACTTTTTGTTTTTTTTTTCTAAAGCACTAACCCGTGCTAGGGAATAAAAATTCCAATGAGCATTTCATCTGCAAAGATGAACGCATTGGGTGGTGTAGATTAGTGCAAACTAATCACACCAGATGGCGCCCCCCGTCCAGTTGACGGAGACTAGTTGAAGAAATTCGCATCGACAGTTACTTGACTCGGTAGCTCAATTGGTAGAGCGCCTGCACGGTATGCGGAATTTTTAAAAACGACTTCACTGGTGATAAAGTGCACTGATACGGAGTGATGTTCTGCTGTCCGTTAAGGAGTTCCGTTCTCTATCTCCGAAGTTCTTTATCAGGGGCCTTAGCCTGTAACACAATGGCGTATCAATGGCGTCCCAGGTAGAAGGACAAAACCTCGATTTTTTCGTTGTTCTCCTACAACCAGCGAACTAATTCTCTAGAATTAGACTCATAATATTCTTTGCTGTACTACTAAAACATTAAAAGGAGCGACACTGGACCGACAGCATTAATAAATCGTAATTAAAACCGTCAACCGGGAGCCCATTTTGGCACCATTGAGTTACAGGCTAAGGGCCCAGATCTAAACCATTTTTTAACCCCCGCCAAAGCAAATGAGTGTTATAAGTTATGTGTGTGCGGGTGCCTGTCTGTCTATGGCACCGTAGCTCTTCAACGGGTGAACCAATTTGGATGCGGTTATTTAATTTGAAAGCAGGTTTTTTAGCGAAGCCAACGCTCGAAAAGAAGCGCTCACAGCCTAGTTGTACTAGCCGTTCTTAATCGATTGGCAAAGTTAAGCAACAACGGCCGCGGTCAGTCCATAGATGGGTGACACCTAGTGGCAATAATATCTGAGCGCTTCCGTGCTTCGGAAGGCACGTTAAACCGTTGGTCCCTGTTGTTGTTCATTAATAACAATCGTTAAGCCATGTCAGAGACCTTTTGGGTGGCCTAAAAACTCTGACACCAGGGGTGGCCACTACCTTATACGATTACCTACCCTAGCGAAGCCAACTAAACACGAACTGAACGAACACGTATTGACTGTGTCTTTCCTGTGGGCTAGGCCGACTAAGCTGTCAGGATGGTATAGGTGCTGGGCAAGCCTACTCCATCTAAAACAATGTCCCAGTCACTGCAGCGCAGAGTGGTCTCTTCACCCATCTAGTGTGAGTAAAGGTGCCACTGGACGCTGTATAAATCATCTCATTACGTAGATGCAAAGGCCTTCGTTTTTTTTTAGCGAGTGCCCTTAGATTTGTTTTATCAAAATCACTACTTACTACCTGACTCTCAGATTAAGGAGAACAATAGATAATCAATGGCTGCCTAGACATATTGAGAGGCAGGTGGTTACCGACTTAAAAGATGAGCAAGGGTGTCTGGGACCACAATGTTTAGCTCCCAATGGGAACAACCCGAAAAGAAGCCAAAGAAAGGAAGTGCTTCCGACAAAACTTTTGTCCCTGATTTGAATAACATGAAAAACCTTTTCCCTTGTTGTATTTTGACTTGTGGACTCCTATGTTTTCTTATACGCAGGTACCTCTTTTGTGCGTACTAGAAACTTTGGTGTGTCAGGGGCATTTTGCCTGCCTACCGATAACTGGTATTTTGCCCCGAACAATGAAGTCGCGATGTTTTATATTCCCATAACTCGGCAACCACTTGACTAATTTGGCTCATGTTGAACAAAAAAAATATATTTTTGCCTCATTTACCCGCCTACCAAATTTCATGACGATCCGACTCAATTTACTCAAGTTATCGTCGAACGAACATTCATACATACATACAAACTTACAAACGCCGGATAGTTCCAGTAGACTCGGAGAACTTCGCTAGCTTCGCTCGCTCGTTCAATAATTAATTATTATGTCGTCGGATTGGTCTTGCCGCTGCGAGTGTCTTAGGAATCCTATGATATTCGGGCGGCTTATTAGAACAAAAAAGTTTAATGAGGAAAAAATCCCGACTGCATCACAGTTTAGGCAGACAGGACCAACACAAATTAAGCCCAGAGCAGCTACCACGAGTGCTTACTGTCACTGTCACTGAAAGTGCTAATTTGGACCTTACTGCTATAGTATTAGGATACATGACAGACGTCCGGCATACGTCCGGCACAACTTTTTCGCACTCGTGGTAGCTACTCAGGTTAGGTAAGCCCAGCCCAAACTGTGATGGAGTCGTTTATTTTTTTGTTATTTTAACAGTTGTTTTATTAGCTTATTAGTTGTTATTATTATTAGGTTTATAGCAAATAGTGACTAAAATCCTACCGTGGGTTCAACATTCTTTAGAATTGGCTCCCAAACAAAAACTTTGTAGTTTTTTTTCTGACGGTGGTGGCAAAATCCACCTTCAGTTTATGGTAATAAACAATTACTCCACATGTGTAATTTAAGGGAAAATGGCTACCTTTATGATAAGGAAAACACTATTTTTAGCAGTGACGAGATATGTGTGTTTTTTAATAATTATCGGTAAGTAAATGTTTACAAAATATCTCAATTGGTAACAACTTGCTTGCAATTTTATTGTTAGTTTATTTCAACGTAACACACAAGAGTGAGTGAGTGTAGAGTGAACACGCGTTTTTTAATTGGTCTGTTTAAAAAATGAAGTGTCACGTAATTTTAATTTTGTGCTCAGTTGCGTTTTGTACAAATGGATTTAGATTAAGACCCCCAGTTCTTTTTAAAAATATAGTAAACAATAAAGGATTAAACAGAGACAACGAAATGAAAGTATACAATCCATCATACAGAGACAAGTCCGATCAAATGGAACAAGCACGGAATACGGTGTTTCGGTCATTCCTGAGAAAAGCGTTCTTCGCTGAGATCGGTGGCTTTTATTTTTTTTCAATATAGGTGAAAACTAAAAATACACCGTAAAAGATGGATTAAAAACTATTTAATATGTCGATGAGGCACACCTGTAGTTTTTATAGATTAATGAAAAAAAAATCTTCTTTTTTGACAAGCCACCGATCTCAGCAAAAAGGCCACCGATCTCAGATAGTGTCTAAAATTATTATAAACAGTAATTACAGTGAATAATAAACGTTTTTTCTAAATTTAAACGTCACTCATGAACTGACACAGATAAAAGGGGGCTAAATTAAGAAAAACATTTCTATTAAACATCATAAAAATTATCAAAAAAATCATATCTTTATTTTCATAAAATCATTGTAAAAGATCAATTCCTAAGCTAAACATGCAAAATTATAGTCAACAAGCCTTCGCATCTATTTATACAGCGTCCAGTGGCACCTTCACTTACACTAGATGGGTGAAGAGACCAGTCGGCGCTGCAGTATCTGGGACATTGTTTTAGATGGAGTAGGCTTGCCCAGCACCTATACCATCCTGACAGCTTGGTCGGCCTAGCCCACAAGAGAAGTCATTACGTGTGGAGCCAACTAAGTTGCGGGTTTCATCACGATGTTTTTCCTCACATTAGGGAGGGGTTTAGCTACTTTAAATCTACAAATTTGTGTAACTTTGAAAAGAAACAAAGTCATGTTACATGCCTGCGCTGGGAATCGAACCTGGTTCTCTCGCATCGGCGACCAATGCTCTATTATATGTGTGACTGTAATAATTATACACTAAAATTGTCTGTCTATACGGATTTTGCTTTTTATTTGCGTGAAATTACATTTCCTTGCAAAAAACAGTACCTTAATAGCTTAAATGAAGTCTAAACTTTAGTCCATAGAAACAAACTGATAAATTTTGAATTAGTCATAGCATCTCGTTCGGTGTGGTATCTAAAGAATCTGTGAAATTGATACAATATGTTGAAAACTTCTTTGAGATCCTTGGCTAATAACTGAGATCGGTGGCTTAAATCCACCGATCTCAGTGCCACCGATCTCAGAAATAACTAAAATGTAGCTATTTCTCTTAAACTATAGAAGCAATCGTATTTATTTTTACGACAATACCTATTCAGGTATATACGCATTCATGTACTTAGGACAGTTTAGTGTAGTCTTGTTTACTATACTAGCAAAACGTGCCACCACTTTCAGCTACCTTACCGAACCAAAGTTTAAAAAAAGTCAAGAACTTACGTAAAAGTTTAGGCATGAAAGATAGCGACACATACGAACCATAATAGTTGACAAGGACCATTTGACGATATTTTGCACCAGTAACTAGAAACTTGCCGCATATTTAAGCTTGTATAAAAACATACTTTCGTTGCACGATTTAAACTTTGCTCGACGCGTGACATTTCTAGGAATGTCTACAGACACAAGAGTTTTCATTCTAATAGAATGCTGGATATACGATTAGATAGAGGCACTCATTGGGCATTTAGAAAGGTATACATTAGCATAGTAGTGGGCACATAAGTAAAACCACAAACAAAAACATACCAGGCCCACACGCGTGTGACATGCAAAATACTCGCAAAATCACCCATTTTTTGACCTTCAAAGGGATATTTAGGCAATTTCCTCTATAAATTATTGTTTTTATTTGATATGCCTCAATGGGCCGTTAGTTAAGTAGACGATTAAGTGCTAATTTAGTACTGTGTGATGTATAGTTTAGTAGATACTAGGGTGTGACCAAAAAAATCGACCTCTCAAAGAATGACCCGTTTATGAATTTCATAAAAGAGAATATGAAGCTCCTGAATTTGTGTATATGGCTGCTCTTAAACGCTTTGGCAGAGAAACAACCCGAGATGAATAATATTCAGAAGATGAATTAACGAATTGCTATTACTTCGGCTCATAGACTCCCTGAGGGTACTGGATTTTTTTTTACGCCAATCAAGCGGTTAATATGGTTCTAAACACCAAAGAACACCCCGAAAAACGAATTGTAAATTTAAATGCGGAGCAGATAAATATAAGTATTTGTGTTTGTGAGTAGAGCAACAGCAATAATTATTTAAAAAAAACTAGAAGATGTAATAATCGGGTCCTCCGACCTTGCAACAGCTGAAAATGTCCAGTTAATGAAACAAAAATCAATGGCATTTGTGTGAAGGGATCACATTTATTTGAATAATCTAATAATTATTGATTTCGGCCAAGATGCTGTAAGTAACAGAACTAATATTGGAAGTTTATTAACTTTTAAACGATATTCGAACTTTTTTTTTTATTTGGAGGTATGGAAGCGATTTCAATTCCGTACTTAATCGCTTCCATTATTACAAATAATAAACTTATGAAAAAGTAAGACGATAATATTATTAGGTCTCGTAATCGTATTTTTTTTTAAATCGGGTCTCTTATCATCAACATCATATTATTATGATGTTGATGATTACGAGACCTAATTTAAATAGTAGGAAAAAGTTATTTATTTTAAGTCAATAAAACGAGTATTTAAGTGTTGTTTAATTAGACCTAATTTAATATAGAAGTTCTACTTGTATTGAAACATTAAATAGGATTCTATTATAGTACTTTTATGCAATACATTTACTGCCTTCTTTGACGGTTTTTTTAAGTGTATAAAGTATTTATGTTCCATAAATTTTGATGGATTCATATGTTTTTACCGTGCTTACATCTGAATCAATATTTTTAAGTACATACTTAATCATTTTTAATAATTTATCTGAAATCTAAGTATGATTTCTTGGATATTTTGTGTTTTTTTAATAATAAACTTCGTTTATCTTGTAAGCTGATGTTTTCATTTTGTGTTTCCATACTTCCGTAATAAACATTGCTTATACAGGGTGTTAAAAGACCGCCAACAGACCCGAAAGCCACGCATACTAGACACCAAAACAAAGTACTTTTTCGATAAATTATTGCTGGGAAATGATTTTGGTTTTTTAGGTTATAATTTTGGAAAATATTTTATCACGCAATGGACGTGTGACGCACAGAAGTCATATTGCGCAAGCGTAGGTATAAGTTTATGTTACTTAAACTTAAAGTGCCGATGTTTAGAATACATTGCGGGTTGCAATTTTAATGTCGTTTTTTGTAAGAAATATTAATAATGTTGATATGGCTTCTTGAGAAGGTATGTTAAGAACTAGATACCTACTGAATACATTAAAGCAAAAAAAAAGTTTTGAAAAGTCCGACTTTGAACCTCATTATCTCGGAAACCGTTGATTTACCAGGCATAGTTCCTTAGGAAAAATGTTCCTTATGATGAGGACAATACGTGGTTTCCCGCTTTGTTGGCGGTCTTTTAACATCCTACTCCATCTAAAAACAATGTCCCAGGCACTGCAGCGCCGAGTGGTCTCTTCACCCATCTAGTGTGAGTGAAGGTGCCACTGGACGCTGTATAAATCATCTAATTACGTAGATGCAAAGGCCTTAGTTTTTTTTTAACATCCTGTATTGTATCTTTTGCGTTGCGAAACCCCTTTCAGTATGAAAAGACTATTTTAACACATTGTGATGTCGACTGTACTGATAGTCAATTTAATTGATTAATTGTACCTACCTACCTTAAAATAAGGGTGAGTGAAGGTGTTGTTCGGTGATTTTATTTTCTGAGAACACCTACTTGAGCTCGAGCTTGAGCTGTCACCTATTAATGCCACCCTTAGTCGCAACAACAACCTCAATATCTCTGTAACACCGTATAGACTATCGATATTAAACGCGCTGGTGTGTTCCGGAACATTTCCCATAGAGCGGCTGGTAATCAGTCAACTGTAACTCACCACCTTTTGTACTATTCCTTTACAATGTTCCTTTTACGAGGAGCCACGAGCTCGAGCGTTAAGCGGCGCCTTTTAGACGAAAAGATTTTAAAAATGGTCTATTGAAATACTATTTTTGTTTTTCAAAGCTGTTAAGGCGCCCTGCTTAGGCGGACTTGCGTCACTCAGGGTTAGCAAACTAACTCCGAGTTAACTTGACATTTCCATACAAATTTTGACGTTAACTCAGAGTTAACTGGCTAACCCTGGTTGACGCAAGTGGACCTTAGTGAATAGCCCGCGCGCAAAGAAAATGCACAAAATCGATTCCTGTATCAAATACAATAAACAAATCGAAAATGTTCACAATATCAACATGAAACTGGCTGTGTTAGATTGGTCTCACCTCATTCTAGTATTTGATATAATATACGTATTTGAACATTTTTGTTTTTTTTATTTTTTTTATTTTTTTTTATTTAAGCACTGCATATTTTTCTATTTAGTTTAAGTTTTAGAAAGTTTAAGTTCAACTTGATTACCTAACTTGATTGAATTGAGATTAGAAAAAGGGTCTTGATAGTTGGAAAGAATTCCCGTTTTCCTTTTTGAGCTAAGGAACCCTAAAAAACAACCGAAACAAAGCACCTCGCTCCGCTTATGCAGTACATAGCCTCTCCACAACAGAGAGCAGTGAAAAAGAATAATGGCCTCTGAAATAGAGTTAGCCAGGAAAGAAATGGGAGGGAGTCACTACTAGTTTTTTCCTCTTTTTCATTCAACAAAAAGAATATTTCGCTTGCATAACTCGTTCTATTCGTGCTTTGAGAGAGATCGGTGGCGGAAATAATCGTTTTATTTTACACCGCTTGTTGTGTCTTTGGTGGTTCTAGGCATTGTTCGCGGGTTGACCTTTTTGCCGGTTTTTACAAAAGGAGGTTCTCAATTTTATTCGATGCAATTTTTGTGGCCTCCGACCAAACAGACGGGCGTAGGTTCCTATTAAAATGATATCTAAGTATTAAGTAGGTATACACCAATTTTGATTTCATGTTTGGTTTGTTTGAAAAGTGCCTAGGGCTCATATGAGCGCTAAATTAAGATGGACAGATCTGTTCAAGAAGCCATTGTTTATCTATTGTTCTCCATAATCGCTAGCCAGGTGGTTAGCTAAAGTCTAATTCTTTATTCAGGATAGTAAACCGACAGATGCTAACTGTCACTTTGCAAAATAATGTTGCCATATTTATTGTACCTAATAGTGATGCATTCCACTCGTTGTGCGATTCAGCTCAGTCACAAAAAAAAAGCGAAATACGAAATTCCGCATGGTAGCCCGTGCGTCAGGAATTCCGGACGGAAAAAAAAACGTTCGGAACGCAATATTTCCATAGATCATTTAAAAAACACAATTTTTAACGCATTTAACACTCCTCAAAAAAAGTGGACCAAAACACACTTTCTAATGATTAATAAGTTTTTAGTTAATTTCATCTAATAAGCTTTTCATCAATCGGCCTATAAATCGATTATATCGATTACGCAATTCGATTCATGTCAAACTTTTTGTCACCACACTATTTAATTTTCACCAGAGACTGGTCACACCGTAAACGTCAGTGTACTATCTTGAATAAAGAATTAGACTTTAAGTTTCAAAATAGCCGTTAGACAATCGCAAGCTTTTTCTAGTGCGAAATTATCTAACTAATTTTGTATTGTACTTAGCCTGTACAATTGTACATGTCCCACTAGCTGGGCAAAGGCCTTCTCTCAGAGAGAGAGTACGAGCTAAATCACCACGCGTGCTCAATGCGGATTGGCGATTTTTGCGTTGAGGGTATAATGCCTCATACGCTCAGGTTTCCAACTAATAAAAAATAAAAAATAAGGTGTGGAGACATCAAAAGCGAGGATTGAGATTTTGTAAGACCCTGTAATCTTTTTTTACAATAAAAATAAGATTGGTGGTTTAAATTTTTTTAACATTTTTATGCTGACTGATGCTGTTCTTATTCTATAAATATTTTTACACTTAAACTTTTTCTATTATTATTGTAGCGTTAATGAACTGCTAGAAAGAAAATAATAAAATTAATTCGGTGGCCGATGGTGGCACTAGAAAGTTATATCAGGCCTTAACAAAGTTACACCGCTCGAGGTTTCATGACAAATTTGTATGCCCATAACTCAGGGAGGGTCGCCACACCAGTAGTGAATCAGATGATAAACTTAGGGTCGTGTTAATAGTCGTCTGAGATCACATACTTGAGCTCGATCTCAAGTATGTGAACTCAGAAAAGTCAAATGCTAATGTCAAGCCTTGGCTAATGTCAAACTTGAGTAGCTGTCAGCATATTAATAGACCTATCTTGAGATTAACATTGACATTAGCCAAGGCTTGACATAGCATTTGACTTTTCTGTGATCACCTATTTGAGTTCGATCTTAGGTGGTCAAGATTCGGTTGGTATAATACGCAATAAAAACAGTGGTGGTGGTGTCATAAGTACCTAAGTGTAGGGGATTCAGGACGAGCGGTTCATATGTGAAAAGTAATGAAGGCAGCGAAGAAAATACCAAAACAATCCCTTAATTGGATAGTTTAGAAATTAAAATTTTCTAATTCCTGCTTTGTTTTTTGCTGCCAATGAAGTAGTTGGTCCCCAATTGGTGCCACCAAATCAGGGCAAAAAAGGTTAATTACCTAGGAGCAAAAAAAACTGAGTTAACATTCTGAAGGTGAAATATTCGGTCGCCACTGTCTGCAGTGGGTGATATCGAATTAGGCAAGTTTAATCGTTTTCCTGTCTGCCGCTTCTGCGAATACCTACGTAGGTAGGCATTTTTTCATAGGGTGTTCCGATGAATTTTAAGTAGCATCATCATGGTAGATCTAAGTGTATTTCAGCTGTGGTTTGACCTTATAACTAACGGTCGACAGACATAAGTTTGACTAAATTAATTTTAATTGACCTAATGGTTGACAGACCCACAGAATTAAACTTAATACGTGCCAATAGAGAAACGATATGAAAATGGCGGTGGGTACCTATGGTAAGGTCTGAAAAAGAGGTTACGAAAATACGATTTCGGTTCATACCTAAAACTTTCTTACATTTTTGGTTAGGAAATATTGTTTCACGATGCTTTCTTTATTGATTAGGTAATTGTTCTACGTTGGGTTTGTGATTAAACAACAATCTTTATGAAAATAAGATCAAAAATATTAAAACGTAGTAAATAATACAAACCTCAACAAATAAGAACACTTAACGTAAACTACAATATTGAAGTAACTCGACAAAAATAAAAAAAAAACAATAAGAGGCGAACGTATTTTGGCGTGTTTTATTAGCCAAGCTTAAGTGACTAATCAGGACTGCCTAAAATGACTTTGCTAACGTTACGTGTGAGTATAGACGGAGATATCAGGACTGCCTAAAATGACTTTACTAACGTTACGTGTGAGTATAGACGGAGATATGATTAAAGCGAGAGGGCGCGAGAGTGTCCGCCATTTATATATCGTTTCTTTAATGGCACAAGTTACAAAAAAAAAGGGTCATTTTATTTATCATCACGTGCTAATAACATCGTGAAAAACCCCGCTTAATTATAAAATATCTTCTTACCACCGGAAATCTATAATTTTCAGTAACTTGACACTTCCGGGCACAAAAATGTTTAAAAGCAAAACTCCGTCAACCTGAGCTAAGTCGCAAACAATTTTAGTTGCAACTGGAACCTTATGGTACTGTAAGAAACAGAATCCCTTGCGGAACTCTTCGTACTACGTTCAGGGTGCTACTAACAACGCGACAGACTGCAAGCGATAATGGATCTAAAGGTGTTCCTTGATTTCGAGTTTTGATAGTAGGTAGTTACCATCTCCTCCGTTCTCATCGACTTACATAACAAAGCTTTTACTCAAACAACTGGTGACCAAAGTTCTGGCAGAAGGCGATGGTACACCCCACGAACGAGAATGAATTAATTTCGAACGAGCATTTCATCATTTGCCAAGTGAGTTGTTGTAAAGTCGCCCGTAACGTAACTGAGTAGAGTGCTAGCGTGTAAGCGTCTATGTCTATGTGTCTATGTGTACCTTAGGATTTCACATTCGATAAACCTTCTAAGGTAGATTTGCGTCAAGCAGGGTTAACTCTGGGTTAATTTGACATTTCCATACAACCACGTTAACTCAGACTTAATTGGCTAGCCCCGGTTGAAGTGGACCTAAGAACCCGAACTTAAGGGTGGACGATAGCAAAGTGGCGGGAAATTCAAATTTTTTACAGTTTTTTACATTTTGTTGCTAAACTGAGCAATTTTTGTTCAGCGATTTTTCGTTCGCGGCAATAAAACAGTATTCTCTTCATTATTGTAAACAACAGAACAACAATAATTCAGCCGATTATGTGTTCTGGTCTACGAAGCAGTGGCAATGCCCAAAAAACTTGTAGTAGACCAGAACACATAATCGGCTGAATTATTTGTTGTTCTGTTATTAACAATAATGAAAAGAATACTATGTTATTGCCGCGAACGAAAAATCGCTGAAAAAAATAGCTCAGTTTAGCAACAAAATGTAAAAAACTATGAAAATTTTGAATTTCTCGCCACGTTGCTATCGTCCACCCTTAAGATATTAGTTTAGTTATTACTTTCTCCCGAGATACACACAGACCCTTATAATATTGTTATGCGAGATATGATAGACATTAGAATCTCCTGCTTTTACTACGTATTGTTATTAGGACATAAACGCGTTTATTATGGATGCGTTGTAAAAATAACAACTTATGAAGGTCTGAAGGTTTTCGCGCAACACAATAGGCCCTGACGACAGAACTGATGGCGTTATAAACTCTGTATATAGGGTGGCCCAGTTTCAGTGGTCAAATTCGGAACCCAAAGTTTTTTGTTCGAAAGTCCGTTATTGGCCTAATCTTATCTTGAGACAATATTGAGAAACTAATTTAAATATTTTTTATTTTGGTCCAGTAGTTTGGTTTTTATGCGCTAAAATGTTTTGTTCCTATGACCGCCAACAGTATGCAGACCGTCGCGTGACGTCATAAAACTGTATCTTTGAAACGTTGTAAAATCCAAACTACTGAACCAAAATAAAAAATATTGAAATTGGTTTCTTATAATAGCCAAAAGTTTTGAATAAGTCAATAACGGACTTTCGAACAAAAAACTTTGGGTTCCGAATTATGTTTAAAGTTTTTAATTTAATAATCCTTCAAGACATAGAGGCATGACTATAAGCCTAGCATGAGCCCTATAACTACGTACATAGAAACGAGGTCTCTATCCAATGAGGGCTACCGTTTTAGAGCTCACTAACTTCAAGACCTGTTGCAACAAAATAAATTTGTTCTCATAGGGGTGAATTAAATAAACCATAGGGGTAAGTATAAACCTTCTTTTTTGTTTTTTCTAAAGCACTAACCCGTGCTAGGGAATAATTTAAACATTTATTTATTTAACGCATTGGGTGGTGTAGATTAGTGCAAACTAATCACACCAGGTGGCGCCCCCCGTCCAGTTGACGGAGACTAGTTGAAGAAATTCGCATCGACAGTTACTTGACTTGGTAGCTCAATTGGTAGAGCGCCTGCACGGTATGCGAGAGGTTGCGGGTTCAAGTCCTGTCCCGAATGAATTTTTTCAACTTATTATAAACCTTCTGTGTATTTTTATTTTGTGGTCGCCACCACTGAAAACATATTTAATGTGTCCCTTGTTACGGACAGGGGGCGTTGGCGCATCCCTTTGTTTGAATTATAGGGAATCTCTTACTTTTTAATTTGGTCCCTTTTCCGTTCGCTTATTTAGCCGCTTCGTTTTCCTGTTTTGCAGGCCAGCGTGTGAGCGTGTGTGTACTTTTGAAAGTAATTTAGTAAATAATTTGTTAATATTTGGTCCAACGACCGCAGCGTGGCCCGCCACTTCAAGTTTTTTACAGTTTTTAAACTTTGAATCTAAACTGAGCTATTTTTGTTCAGCGGTTTTTCGTTCACGGCAATAAAATAGTATTATTTTCAATATTGTAAACAACACAACAACAATAATATTAAGCTGATTATGTGGTTTGGTCTCCTTTTTGGTGACCGGCCTGCAAAACAGGAAAGGGCCGCTACGTTGTTCTGTTTTGCAGGCCAGTCACCAGTGTGTGAGCAATTACTTACTTTTGAAAATAATTTATTATTATTTGGCCTTAGTACTCTGTATTGTCTAAATTGGTCACCTTCATTATGACACTCATGTTAGTTCGGTTGTGGTCTATAATGTCGTACCTTCGATCAAGGATAAAACTAGATACAACATAGAACTCTGAAATGTGTCTGGAAAAATAGATGACCAAATTGCCTTTGGGAGCTTATTTGCTCGTAGTCCATGCAATTAAAGTAAAACTGTACACTAATGCGATAAGGTAGACATTCGAATATTAGACGTATGGTCGAAATGATGTTTCGTATTGTTCTATTGCTGATATCTTTTGTTTCTGTAGGGACAAGTTTTTATTGTGATTTTATACGTAATGCCGATTCTATGGGATTTAGTTCGGTTTGTAGTACCATCAATGGATACTGATGGTGCGCGCCTTACGATTCTTGTGCCTCGCCATTCTTTTCTGTCTGAGATTTCTCGGGTGCATTGATACCTACAGTGTTCTGCCCACAGCAGTGGTCTTAATTTGGGCAGCCCATCGCCTACCCCCTGCATTACAATGCGTTCAATGGAGTTGCTGGAGTTACATGGGCAAAAAATATCGAGGTGCGAATTTTATATTAGTCATCTGCTAATATTTGACCATACAGGACACGCAATGGCGTCATTTCACTCGATTATCCTTCCGCATTGAGTCAGAACTTGCATTTGTCGTCTATTTATTTCCTTCTCGGACGTAAAAGACTACTAGGATTTTTTTTTAAATTTCGTCGGTATAGTTTTTTTCTTAGTTTTCAGAAAAACATATAAATACATATTTTATACATAGACTAAATGAATGAGCATATCCGAGCTTGAGATGAAGGCGCAAAATCGGCCAGATTCGAAAACTGTTTTGAGAGCCCTATGTCCCTGATTAGGGATAAAAGGAACTGATGATGATGATGATGATGAAATAGGTATTTAAACTTCGGTATTGTAAGTATACTATTAATTTATTTCAATTGGAATTATTTGTGTTTATATGTTGTCGGTCAAGAGACTAAAGTCAAAGTTGGTAGAGTTGTATAATAATTATCGTGAATCTCGTTGCAAAAGAAACACGCGACACGAGGGCACATCATATTTCACAGATAAAACCGAGTAGCAACCGCGAACAATAAATAAAAATAAAAACAGAAGTCGCGCAACAAAAGTAGATAATACATTACGAGCAAACAGAAAAGAACGACGACGTCGACAAAAATAAAGAAAGGAGAAGTATGTAACAAGACAATATCTCTGCGTTTGGAAATTTCATCGGGCGCAATATATTCCAAGTTCCACTAAAAGTATTTTATATTTCCGCCGCCATGCCACCGCAATACGTTTTGTTTCCGACCGCGTGAATACACAAGAAACGTCCCAAATTAGTAACTGTCTTCGCCCACAATGGGATCTATTGTGCTTCCACAAAAGGGAAAACTCGGCTACACCCTGAACTATACGCGGTATTATTTCCCTTATGACAACTGTAGTCAGTCATCCCAAAATTCTATTGAGGGGTAATTTTGTTTTTATTAACGTAACACCGCCGTTTGCGTGAAACGAGCGAGGCTGTGATATTGAAATGTGTAACGGAGCGTGCGGGCCTGATTCTAAGCTTGTCGATGTTTTCAACTATGCCCCTTGACAGCCAACCTTCTCTGTCATATTATTACCTACAATAATTGAGCAAAAGAGACCAACGTTTATTATTTAGGTTTTTGTAATTTTTTCTTCTTCTCCGATCGGTGGTCGGTAATAGTGTGTCCTGTGTGCCTTTTCAGCACGATGTCGGAACCACGGTTTGTTTTAAGTGGCTCTGAATTTTTCTCTGCAGGATCAGTACCAGATCAGTATTGCAGTTAGGTTTTTGTCAGACGACAAGAAAACTGTAGATTTTGATACTAAAGACCTGCGACAAACTCTAGTGACGATACTGCCCCAAACATTCGCTAGTTTTGCCTTTACCCGAGCTGTTACGATACTGTTAAACACTGTCAATTGGTATTATTGACAACCGTGTAGACACGGTCCCACAATTATTTTTTTCGTGGAGACGGCGAATTGGCAATTTTTCATTGAAAATTATGCCTTAGAAGCTCAGGTTCCCCACAATCAGATTTTAGGGATACACTTATAAAAGTGTGAATGAAAGTTATGTGTTTTATAAAAAAAATCCCACAGATACAGAAGAAAATACGGCCGCAAAGAAGTTACCCAGCCGACTGACGTACAATATTATATCATTTCAGAAGTTAACTTTTGCGGAAGATTTCGCGACAAAGTTCGGTTTGCCAGCCGCTTGTTAGAGAAATTTCTGTTTAAGCTAATTCTTAAGGAAAAAATGGGGTTTAAAGGAAAAGGGCACGGCATTTCAGAAGTTCACACTTGATTGAGGTAATTAGCTGAATTATTAGCGATTAAAGTGTTTCGATATAACTACAGTCCATGGGAAAATCCCTGGCAAAAAGGGGCTTGCTATGCCTAGTAGGCTCTTCTCATGGGCTGGATATTATAATATGGATTTTTTTTCGTATACTACATGTTAGTGCATCTATGATAGTGCCTTCCCCCTATCAGCTATCGGCCCAGGATTTAGTGCAAATAAAATAAACTAAACTAAATAGAAATATCTCACATTTCTATACTTATACTAAAGTATTAGTGCTTAGTATAGAAATGCGAGGTACACGAGTAGAGTCGGTGGTAGAGTGGCACGGTAGAGTATTGAAGTCGAGTACTTGCCCCCAGTACTCTATTCTACCAAATTGTAATAGGTACTCTACTAAACCAAAAACTATAGTTAATAGTTTGTTCTCTAACATTCTACTCGTGTATCCCAGGATTAATTAAGTGGCTTAAGGCCAGATGTCAGTGATCATGTTTAGAAGAAGCAGCCATTTTTTCACAGCCAGTTTAAAGGCAAAAGGGAAATGAAGCGAACCGCTAGAAAGAGATAGGACTTAATAATTCAACCCGCGCTTTTAATAATTCAATGCTAGTCCTTCAGCGAACGGGGCCCTTCAATATTTTCGCAAACACAGCTGCTTTTGTACCGCCACGTCTTTGGAAATTGACGCCGTCGGCAGAATTAAAAATTCATAAAAAAAGCTGACCGTTTACTTTGCGTAGTATAATTACGTAATTCTTCCAACCTACCATTTTTTTTTGGCGATTTAGGCACATAAGAAGGAAGAAAAGTAACGTTAATTGGCTGTATCCTTGAATATTATGGGACGCTTTAGAGATGTCGGACGACATAATATCTAAAGCGACAGAAGATCCGTGAATGCGTGCGGCTAGATACCGAGGAGGATGGTGTAGAGGATGGTGTAGAGGAAAAGATATGCCCAGCAGTGGAGAAAATGTGGGCTAATTGAAAAACCATGCCCATTCGATCGGCGAACCTAAAACCGTCCGTACTTACTTGATGCGTACCGAAACGGCTCGAAACTCGAAATGCGTAGGTTTGAGGCTTTGGTTTCACAATACAAGGAATTGCAATGAATTGAAAGAGCTTAAGGTTGGACGATAGCAGCGTGGCGGGAAATTTAAAATTTTCACAGTAATTTAAAATTTTAAGCTAAGCTGAGCTATTTTTGTTCAGCGATTTTTCTTTCGCGGCAATAACATAGTATTCTTTTCATTACTGTAAACTACAGAACAACAATAATTCAGCCGATATGTGTTCTGGTCATAAACTAGTTTTTTGGGCAGTGCCACTGCTTTATCGACAAAAATTGCTCAGTTTAGATTAAAAATGGAAAAACTGTTTTTTTATTTATTTCCCGCCACGCTGCTATCGTCGGACCTTAATAACGATGCAACAGAAAGAGCAAAATAAACGTATTTTACTATCGATATATTTTGATGACCTTTGAATTTGTTTTGTTCGCTTGCTTGCGGGTCGCAAATCGCATCGCTGTCTGTTTAGGTAGAAACCTACTTACTACATTTATAAACCTGCCCCACGACTACCCTTATTCCATCTAGTCATACACTTAGTTCTACATACACGTTTTTCTTTCTAGGTTGTAAATAAAGTAATTCAGTCTCAAGAAATCCGCTGTTGTTCATTCAAGAGACAATCTTAATAACACTGGTAATTTAACCCATCTAATGCATTTAAGTCATTCTTAAGAAATTGCAGCTTTACTTGTGCGAATGAGGTCTACTCACAAAAATTCTAATATAATCCATCGCGGCAACCTTTTCACAGGCCAATCTCAGTTTTTTTTACCAAGACTTTATAGACCCCCTAGTTTTATGGCCGCAAATTCGGAACAGCGGAGCGGCGCGTTCAGAGGGCAGCTGAACATATAGGCCCATAATTTTATAAAATTATATTCAATTCACGATTGAACCCTCACAGACATGGGTTCACGTCATGAGACTAATTATTGACTGTAACATCTTGCAATATGTAAAAACTCCGTTGCGTAGTTTAGGAGGAGTTAGCGAAAAAGACAGACAGACCCGGAATGTGACTTTTATACTACAGGGTGCACTCTAAGTCGATAGCGGAACTTTAAGAAGGCTGTCTACTGATCACTACAAACAACTTGTACTAGGTGGCGAAAAAAATGGAGCGAAAAAAATATCAGCTGTTTCATACATTTGGCGCAATACTGAGTCGACCTTTTGTATGGAACAGCTGATATTTTTTTCGCTCTATTTTTTTCGCCACCTAGTACAAGTTGTTTGTATTGATCAGTAGAAAGCCTACTTAAAGTTCCGCTATCGACTTAGAGTGCACCCTGTATTTAAGTTATACCATGTCGCTCTGTGTGGGATTGGCGCCTAAAATTGTTTTTGTTTAGCCTGTTTTGGCCCAGATTTTTCAGTCCTGAGCTACCTCCGACCACTCCGGCAAATATTAATTGTCGATATCGTCTCGCCATTTGCTTCTCTGTCGGCCTTGTCTGCGATATCCACCGTTGCAGGGCACTCACTCGCTGGCAGGTCTCGCTTAACACAAGCGCTTGTTTTTTCCACATTGAAGAAGTTACAGACTTGAATACAGAGTAGGCCCCAAGATGCATGAATCGTATCTCTCTCGGATTTACTACGACATTACGCGACTCAGTTTAACAGCTAGGAACACAGTTTTATAGTCCCATACTTCGGCTCATTCTCTTATGCGCCCTGAGGAATTTTATTTGCAACACCATTAAAAATGTTTATGGTTTGTTAAGTGAAATGGTATGGAGAGATAGGGGGAAGAAGGTTGCGGAATATAAAATTTTATTAAAATACGAGCGGCGTCGGCGCAAATTGCTAATGAATCAGAGTTTTGACAGACATAGACATTTTTGTTGGATTTTATGTAGAGTTGTATTTTGCCGACGGAGGGAAGAACACGGTAATTTTATTTTTCACTGCTATGAAAATCATATTTAATTTTCATTCTGGTCTTGGAACCGTGTTCCTACGTGTCCTTGAAATCCCACTTTTTACTCATATCTCCTATAAATGGAGGCAAAAAACACAGTACTATACTGTGTAAAACACATTAAATTTGAAATGTTAGACCGACTAACATGAGGGAAAAACACAGTAAGTAAACCGCAAAACGCAGAATGGTCCTTTCAACCCTATCCACTTCGTACTCTCTAGCTAGAGGTATTATAATCACAATACCTAGAGGCAAGGATTAGCGTCTGACGGGCGAACCATATCGTATGTGCTGACACTTACCTACGTTATCTGGGTACGCCAGTGTGGTACAGTCAGCTTGATATTACTTATGCAAAGCAAAGCAACGGTGGCTCTCCGTGGAACGTCTTCTCTGCACTGGGGTGCAGTGCCAAATGTTGGAGGCCAATGTTGGAGCACCGAAACTGGTTGAAACTTGAAGATATTTGGTCGCCAAGTTTGAGAACTTGCTGGCTATATCTGAGAGGACACTTAGGTCTATATGTCTGTAGATCAACAATATAAAAAGTGGGATAAAAATATCGTATCCCAAAAGAAAGATATAATTATTTTTATTTATTTTACAAGGTCAGATAAATAATGCAATCAAACTATTTCAGAAATCTTCTAATTGCAAAAAATATATACTGCCAAAACACACTAGTTGCGCGTATTAGTTGCGTCGAGCTTCTCACTTCTTGGCTTAGGCGGCAACGGGCACACAAAAATCTAAAACTAGTGCCAATTGACACTTTATAAGAATACTAGTGGTTATTATGAGCCAAAAATCGTACAGTGCTAGAGTCAATGTCGGTTGAGGTGATGTAGAGTCAATGTAGAGTACACTGACTTGGACAGTGTACTCTACATAGACTCCAGCTTAGTCACAGTTCAAAACACGAGTAAACAATCACAGATCTATAAAGATTTATACAGGGTGTGAAAAGACCGCCAACAAAGCGGTAAACCACGTATTGTCCTCATCATAAGGAACATTTTTGCCCAAGAAACTATGCCTGGGAAATCAACGGTTTCCGAGATAATGAGGTTCAAAGTCGGACTTTTCAAAACTTTTTTTTGCAGGTATGTATTCAGTATCTAGTTCTTAACATACCTTCTCAAGAAGCCATATCAAAATTATGAATATTTCTTACAAAAAACGACGTTAAAATTGCAACCCGCAATGTATTTTAAACATCGGCACTTCAAGCTTAAGTAACATAAACTTATACCTACGTTTGCGCAATATGACTTCGGTGCGTTACACGTCCATTGCGTGATAAAATATTTTTCAAAATTATAACCAAAAAAACCAAAATCATTTCCCAGCAATAATTTATTGAAAAAGTACTTTGTTTTGGTGTCTAGTATGCGTGGCTTTCGGGTCTATTGGCGGTCTTTTAACACCCTGTATAAGGTTAAAAAATTCGCTCGGCACAGGACTCGAACTCGCAACCTCTTGCATACCGTGCAGGCGCTCTACCAATTGAGCTACCGAGCAAAGTAACGATGTTGTTCCCTAGCACAATCTGCTAGTAATAGATACAAGAAATAATCACAGATCTGCTAGTAATAGATACAAGAATTATTGGTTACAATAATTCTTGTATCTATTACTAGTATCTATTACTATTACAAGTGATTTTTGGGGCGGAAAAAGTGGCACAATATTACCACCACTACAGGCTGCTATAATTCGATAGCAGAACTTTAAGTAGGCTGTCTACTGATCACTACAAACAACGTAATATGGAGCGACAAAAAAATGGAGCGACAAAAATATCAGCTGTTCCATACATTTGGTGCAGTACTAAGTCTACCTTATGTATGGAACGGCAGATATATTTTTTAGTACAAGTTTAGTACAAGTTGTTTGTAGTGATCAGTAGACAGCCTACCTAAAGTTCTGGTATCGAATACGATTACACCCTGTAGTATTTTTATGAGTGTCAAAAGGCATGCATTTTCGCCTTTTTAGCTCGCGTTACGCAGTCAAGATACAATGTGTGTTAGCACATGATATTTGGCTCCAATGTTTTCACCAAGGAATTGGCCCAACGTTATTGAAAGTGTGTCTGCTACACGGTACTGCACTTAAAGATAACTCTTAATCCGATATATTAATAGTTAGATTCGTCGGGACAATTCCGCAGGGAGTTTCCGTCGAGATGAACAAATTGGTGGAGACTCGAAGTTTTGAGCGTTTGGGTATGCATTTAAATGTAGGTTTGGAGTGAGTTCTTAAGATAAGTTAATTGAAGATTCAATTTTGAAGTCGATATGCGAGTTTAATAAGTATGCGTGAAAAACAATATCCTATTTTATAGTTATTGACGTAATCAATTTTTTTTTTTGGTACCAGTACTTATTGTATTTTCTAAAGCACTAACCCGTGCTAGGGAACTTTATAAAGATTTATAAATTCTGTCCCGAGCGAATTTTTTAATCTTATAAAAAATCTTTTACAGTACTTTCCTAACCAATAATAAAATTATCATTCCATATTTTGTCATTTGCAATTCATCAACAATCAACATACAACGTGTTACAAAACATCCCAACTCTTTTTACATGATGTAACCTACTGGTCAACAGGATGTCCATTCTGTAAAAAAAGTAAAAAACTATTTTATAAACTCAAAACTGAAAATGTTTTTGGTATTGGCTTTTGTTTTTGGAATTCAAACTTAATATGTTTGTGTTTGTGTATAGGTGCATTTGCAATGTAAAAAGATTTAGGATCTTTTGTAACACCGTGTATTGTGACATAATATTGTATTCGATTCTAAACAGTGAAATTGCCTAAAACGTGCACCATTTCCTTACCAAATAAAACCTCACAAAATATTCCAACGAGGAGGCTTTATAACACTTTTATTTAATTCATCACAGAACCATAACACAACGCAGAGCTAGCACATAAATCTTGAATGCTCTGAGCGTTTGCATGCACACTTTATGACGATATAAACACGACATACTCTGGAGGAATTGTGAAAAATGAATATTCCCACAACGAACATTGTTACTGCGGCTACATAGTACCCACTGTTTGCGATGGAAAACCTGTGATTACGACCGACAAACTGCAATGCCGCTGCCAACAATTTATGGGTTGTTGTTAGTCTCATGCCTGCTTTTCAAGAACCAATACGCTATGAGAGACATATCGCTATCAATGATTGATCACCTAGATTAATTGAGAACATTATGACTAAAATTACTTTAGAATGTGAAACTCTGTGTTTTCTGTTGTCACCACACAAAAAAGCAACGACAACCAGTTTTTTTTAAAGACTGCTCTGCTTTGCATCGTACGGGAAACCTGGGTCCTTAATAATAAACCTTTCATAATTATCGGTAATATTACCTTATATTGTCATCAAAACTTATCTGCAATGTAATAATATTAGGTATGTACAAAGTTTTGCCGGCGACTTTGTCCGCGCAGACTTAGAAATAGTTCCCTATATTTTTCCCTCTATCGATATCAGTGCGAACAAAGTAATGTTATTCTGGTCTATTATGTTATCCTATTTCCTCATACAAAGTCTAGCAGCTATTACAGGGTGAAAGAGAACATACATCCATCGTATCATAATCATCCATACAAACTTTTAGGTACGTTTATAATACTAGTAGTGTGAAGTGTGATAAATAAATGCGTTAGCGAAATTCAGAAGCATTCATTTCACAATTTAAAACGTGTTGATTATTATAGTGTCAAAGAGCTGATTGTTTAAAATACCCATTAACGATTTAATTAATTTTAGCACTCGGTTGCAGATTTAAATCACAAAATTAACAGTTGAATCGGCGTATAACTTATAAAAGCTTGTAAACAGTTTGTGGCTGAACGTAAACTGAGTTTTCGAAGCCAACAGCACTCATGTTTTATATTATGCTACTTATTCAGTGTCCATCTACGTTACTAGATTCGCATCGTCTTTTAAATGCATCAATTTAGAAGGCAAAGTTTTTTGTTCGAAAGTCCGTCATTGGCTTAATCTTATCTTTAGACAATATTGAGAAACTAATTTAAATAATTTTTATTTTAGTCCAGTAGTTTTGTTTTTATGCGCTAAAATGTTTTGTTCCTATGACCGCCAACAGTATGCAGACCGTCGCGTGACGTCATAAAACCGTATCTTTGAAACGTTGTAAAATCCAAACTACTGAACCAAAATAAAAAATATTGAAATCAGTTTCTCAATATTGTCTAAAGATAAGATTAAGCCAATAACGGACTTTCGAACAAAAAACTTTGCCTTCCGAAATTCTCTCAATGCTAAGGATAGTGACCATCATTGGAGGTAGCGGAGAGTACCAGTTCTGCATTGCGGACGTCAAATATTATGCCTCAGGGGCTCAGCAGCTTTCTTTACGATGTTTTCCTTCACTTAGCAAGTGGTCTAGCTACCACAAGTTTACAAAATGTACGTAACAAAGTCAAAGGTACTGCCGTTATAAGGAAAATGGGTACAAAAAGTAAGGATAAAATTTTCTGAAAAGTGGGCGTAAAGTTTTTTTTTTTTGGTTCGCTAAACAATCTTACTTTTTTTATCTTCTAGGCACAACTAACTGAGTGAACCGAATGAACCACACTGGAAATCGATCCGGTCTAGAACTACCCAGCTAATGTTAATATTACGCATTTGTATAGGCTAAGTCAATGACATGGCTAAGTACATCATATTTATTTGTTACCAACAATCCTAGAAAGTAAACCAATTGCCACTCAAAGCCGGGGAAAA
Source organism: Zelleria hepariella (assembly GCA_949319315.1). Lineage (NCBI taxonomy): Eukaryota > Metazoa > Arthropoda > Insecta > Lepidoptera > Yponomeutidae > Zelleria > Zelleria hepariella. The sequence continues at coordinate 7,313,291 of OX439396.1, read as the reverse complement.
AACGTTTGGTATTCAACCCCTCCCTCCTAGCAGCGGAGTCCAATCTAAAGGATTTTGTAATGCACACAGCATCGAAATTGCAGCCATTTCTTCTCTAACAATGTAAAAGGAGCTTATCTTTTTACTTGTCGCAGGTGCTTGTATCCATTTGTAGAGACGGACTCGTAAGTCCCTTGCTAAGGCCATTGTGCAGTGCAAGCTATAGTTGCTGCACCTGGTATTACAATTTTGTCAATGATTTAAGAGCCTTAGCGTCTTGCTTATTGTGATCTGCGTGACAAACACTGATCGTATATTTGTCCAAAAACCAGCTTTCAAATAAAAGAAATCGGTTATTTATTTTATTTTGCGAATGGCATTGTGCTCGAAATGCTATACGGTGAAGGGTAAGCCGTCCAACCACGTCGTTACGTCTGTGTCGGCCTCATGCACCTTTGCGACGCCGCCTTGGATGGCGAACAGCGGGCAGTCGTCGGTAATGTGGGACATCGTCTGAACCCCAAGCACATGCAAGAAATCGGCTCAATAGTTTAAGAGCTACCGTGCCTCTTACAGATACACAGCCACAGAGACAGACATCCTCACACACATAGCGGTTCAACTTATAATCCCTCTTTTTGTATAGGGGGTTGAAAATAGTGAAACAAATGCACTTGAATTTTCACACGTAAGGCCATTACATTTCCTCTCAGTGGACGAAATCCTAAAATCCTCAGTGAGGGTGCAATCTTTGGACAAACTTGCCCAAGTTTTATGACTCAATCGGTCCCAACATTGTGACGACATCATCGTCAAATAATATGATAATCTGTTATAGGCTATAAGAAAAGTGTCGTTACGGTTCTGAAAGTTTGTTGTCAAAGCTTTTCGAATTTCTTTTCGAAATAACGATGTTTCACTGTGTACCCCTGATCCACTGTTCCCACAATGACGCTAAATGTAAAACCGGGCTGAAAATCAGCGGTGTGTCGATGCATGCACACACAGCATTTAGCTGAGCACGCCCCTTTTATCATTAGCCGTTTTTTTATATAATGTCTATTTTTGTGTTTTAACGCAGGTAATAATGATAAATAAACTTTTTTCACTTTCACTTTCACTTTTAAAGCGGATGTTGTCTTGATTTAGGGTGGTATTCTAGAACGGTACTTAAACTCAGTTTAAACAGAGTTCAGACTGTCGATAAAACAGTGCATGTTTTGATATGAAGGGAGGGATATTGAAATCAAAACATGTACTGTTTTATCGACAGTCGACACTACTAAACTCTACTTAAACTGAGTTTAAACAGAGTTCAAGGAGCGTTCTAGTTTGAACTGAGTTTAAACAGAGTTTAAGTAGCGTTCTAGTCCAAACTGAGTTTAAGTAGCGTTCTAGAATACCACCCTTAGTGCTGGTAAATTTTGTGACACTCCCCACCGCACCCCTCCCCTTCCCGCCCCTGTCGCGGGCATGTCGCATGTTTCATTTTATTTGATGACGCACTTATGGTGTGCTATCTGAGCTACCGTAGGGTATCTCAGCGTTTGGCTGACCGAAGTTCTTCATCACCCAATGCAAAGTGCCCTAAAAATATCTAAAGTTTTGTATTCGCGATATTCTAGTCTGGTCCAATAAAATTAATCATTGTTTTCCTTTGTTTCAGATTGATGCATTCTCTGCTGCTTCCACTCATGGATTTCGAAAGGTGAGATTTTATCTCGCTTCTTATTTCCTTCTTGCGAAAATCGCCAATCCACCTATCTCTCTGAGAAAAGGCCTTTGCTCAGCTAGTGGGACATGTACAATTGTACTGAGTAGCTACCACGAGTGCTTACTGTCACTGTCACTGAAAGTGATAAGTTGGATAAACAACCTTACTACTATAGTATAGGATAAATGACAGACGTCCGGTAGACGTCCGGCAGACGTCCGGCACAGCTTTTTCGCACTAGTGGTAGCTACTCTGGCTATACCTTCTTACTTATTTCCTTCCTTTGGCGCCACAACCCTTTGTGGGTATTAGCCTCCTCGATAGGAGATTTCCATTTTGTCCATCTTTCTGAGGTCTTTTTCGATGCAGTCAATCCAACGCTTTTTAGGCCTGCCTCTTGATCTCTTCTGTTGTGGCTTCCATCTGATTCTGGTCCTGCACATTCTAAGTTCCATTTCGCAGGCAAAATTGTTTCTTTTTTGTTAAGGCTGGAAGATAGCAGTGTGGCGGGAACATCAAAATTTTCACAGTTTTTTACATTTTGTAGCTAAACTGAGCTGATTTTTGTTCAGCGATTTTTCATTCGCGGCAATAACATAAGTAGTATTCTTTTCATTATTGCAAATTACAGAACAACAATAATTCAGCCGATTATGTGTTCTGGTCATCAACAAGTTTTTTGGGCAGTGCCACTGCTTCGTAGACCAGAACACATAATCGGCTGAATTACTGTTGTTATGTTGTTTACAATAATGAAAAGAATACTGTTTTATTGCCACTAACGAAAAATCGCTGGACAAAAATAGCTCAGTTTAGCTACAAAATGTAAAAAACAGTGAAAACTTTGAATTTCCCGCCACGTTGCTATCGTCCACCCTTAAGGTGATCGTCTTTTTGTGAAGCACTAACCTGTGCTAGGGCACCAAAGATTAAATTCTTTATCATCTTAAAGGTCATCTTCTTTAGGGGGGCATTTCGATTTATTCTTCGGTGTAGGACTTCAAAACCGATGGCTCTTTACAATATTGGATGGTTGGCCCCATGATAAACCCTCCGCCTTTCTTGTCCAGGACTTGGGACCGGCAACGATGGTGAGATTCTATCAACGACATAAATTATATCTTTTTTCCCGCAAAAGGCTCTATTTTTCCGTTTCTCGGAATCAGAAAAAAATCCCTCTAGCAACCATTTTCGGTCCGCATAGGCCTACTCTCTAACCAATATAGTTGAATACGAGAATACCATAGAGTTTCAGAGGAGAAAACCTATCCACAAGCGTCGCCATTAAAAAAAACCGGCAAGTGCGAGTCGGACTCGCGCACGAAGGGTTCCGTACCTATAAAAATGGCAAAAAGCACGTTTGTGTATGGGATATCCCCTTAAATATTCATTTTATTCTGTTTCTTTGTATATTTTGTTATAGCGGCAACAGAAATATAATCATCATCTGTGAAAATATCCACCGTCTAACTATCAATAACAACGGTGCCCGGTTCATGAGATACAGCCTGGTGACAGAGGGATAGACAGACGGACGGACAGCAAAGTCTTAGTAATAGGGTCCTTTTACCCTTTTGGGTACGGAACCCCAAAAGTAATAACAAGAAATTAGAAATACTATACATGCAATTAATTACGATATTTTAAACTTGGTATAACTGATACATGATGCTAGGTATTTGCTAAGGGTACCTGCAATCCTGAGTAGAACTCTAGCAACCGTGACAAATGTGGGTCATTTATCAGAGGCGGCAAGCTTCATATCTCGCTTAATTAGGAAAATTATTCGGCTCATTTCATTACGTTGCCTTCATATTTCATAAGACATTGGGGTTATTTTTCAGCGCGCTAATCGTTCGCTTGCAGGAGAGTTTGGGTTGAGTGAGGTAGTTTGATCGAAGGAGGTAGTACACACGATAGCACGTAGACCCTTTTTCATTGCCGCTAGTGGACGGAGTGTTGTTCCGTAGACTTTGGTAGAGCGAAAGATGAGAAATGAAAGATACAAATACAAATAAATACTAGTGGTTCGCCCCGAACTGTGAACTCGTGACCCCACATAAACTTAACAACTCCATATTATCCATATTATCTCGGTAATTTGGCTCATGTTCGAACTTAAAAGTTCTTTCAATTTAATTTACCCACCTACCCAATTTCATAACGATCCGACCAACTTTTCTCAAGTTATCGTCGAACGAACATTCATACATACATACATACAAACTTACATACATACATTCATATAAACATACATACATACATACAAACATACAAACGCCGGATTGTTCTAGTAGACTCGGAGAACTTCGCTCGCTTCGCTCGCTCGTTCAACAAATATCTTTATTGGATAATAAAAATGGTTTACAATATCAAAATATTTCGGTGAGGTCGCAACTATCACCTACACTGGCCATATGGCCGTATTGCAGAGTGACAGTCGATCAGAAAAATGTGCGTTCCATCATTTAGAATTTCAGTTGAAAGAAAATATTTTGATTTATGATGAATCTAACCAACAAATTAAAAAAGTTAGATAGATAGAGAAGAACCGACAGAGAGAGTCATCATAAATAAATATGAAAATTCGTATACCTTAGAGACGTGTGACAGAATCGCATACCTTGAATTTATTAACGGAGTGATTTATGGTCGCATAGGGAGAGTCTTATGTTGTCTTAGGCCGAATAAGCTTGTAGAAGGGCAGATTTTATTTGGGTTAAAAATTTGCACCTTCATTGGGCCATATTTTTGTTGCTAAAAACCTATTTCCACCTCATTTCCCCCACCTTTCTTACAATAATCAAGTGAACAAAATATTGTAAGCGAATTTTCCCGAAAAGTTTGCTCATAACACTTCATTTTCCGATCACGTCTTCAAGCGTCGATACTAAGGCTTTTGCGCTTTTTGAATAAAATAACATTACGTTGCCTACTTGTTACCCGCGAGTCCGCTCGTTTTGGCGTATACTTTTATTTATTGAAAAAATGTTACTTACTTTTATTTGTATTTACTGAAAAAGGGTTCTTTTTTAGCTCCAAATTATATATAGGGTGTCGTTCCATAATCATTAATCGGGACATGCCAACAAGAAAGAAGAAAATATACGTATAAGGTCACTATTAAAAAGTTCGCTCTTATTGGGACACCCTTTACTATAAATGCGAAAAGTGAGCGAGTTTTTTTGTTACACTTTCACGCTGAGTGGCTGAACAGATTTGAATATTATTTTAAATGAAGTTAGCTTAGACATCACATAGCCACAAACAGGCTATATACGAGTATATCACGCCTTTTCAGTTAGGAGCAAAGTAAAGCACAATCTGTTTTCTGTAGTCAACGCGGATGAAGACGCGGACCAAAGCTAGTCGGTCTGTAAAATTGAAATATCAAACAAACCATTATAATTTAAGATTAGATTGTTACTGCTTATCAAAATAACACAACGTATTTTCATTGACAATTAATATATTTTGTCCAAATACGAGAGTATTTACGTAGCGATTTTCTCGTAGCCCCTACGTAGCAATGCCTTCGAGGCTACGAAAACTGCGAAGTGGCGTAGCAAGCAATTTATGTCTTTTGTTATGCAAAAATGCAAAAGTATTGTTTGCTTTGAGTGCTTGTATGAATATCAAGAGATTATTAAAAAAAAGTTTTTATTAATCTAACGATTGATTATTGAACGAGCGAGCGAAGCGAGCGAAGTTCTCCGAGTCTACTTGAACAATCCGGCGTTTGTATGTATGTATGTATGTATGTATGTATGTATGTTTGTATGTTTGTATGTATGAATGTTCGTTCGACGATAACTTGAGTAAATTTTATCGGATCGTAATGAAATTTGGTTTGTGGATAAATGAGGCAAAGAGAATTTTTAAGTTCGAACATGAGCCAAATCGGTCGAGGGGTAGCTGAGATATGGGGTCGCGAGTTCGTAGTTCGGGGCGAACCACTAGTTAAAATTATTTGACGGATTGACCAAACCTGAGAGAAGACAAGTGCGCAACTAGGCCACAGTCTTGGATACCCCATGGCGTAAGGGCTGGCGCCCTTCTCCATCAAATAAAAAGGGGTACTATAGCTTGTGGCTGACAGTACGTACACTTTTATAGGCTACATATTACTACTACTCTCAGGCCCGGTTTGTGAATTGAGAATTTTACTAAGTAAATACTTAAATATCGTTCTGTCACGTTCTTTTGTGAGAAATCCGCAGAGGCAGAACGATATTTAAGTACTAGCTTAGCGAATTTCTCAAATCAGAAACCGGCAGTCAGTTCTGAAACTAATAATAATTATGTTTCTAGTTTCACGTAAAAGTAATTGCCCAAGTTTTGATAAGCGTAAAATGAGCTGTCTCTAAACAGATTTCACGCGTGCGAACTTCTCCAAATCGAATACACGAAATATTTTCTGTTAACGAACTGCTAAAGGACCACTAAAGGACAATCTTCCAATATTTATAGGAATGCCTCTCGAAAGGTAATTTCCCCTCGTTAGGGTTTGCCGGATGTTCCGGAAAAGTCATTATGAGGACTTCCGGTTAGACAGTCAATGTTGGGGAGATAAGATATTAGGCTAATATGACCCTTGGATTGGCAAAGTAAAGGCCAATTTGCCTTGAGACGCCGTTTATCCAAGTGCGTTGGTTCAGAATAATAATAAAACTTATGTATAGGGGGTGAAGGATCGTCAAAGTTCCAACGACTTTGGTCGCTGTGGTCATTGTAGGCACACATTTCGACTTGGATTATAGCATTTTTGAGCAGAGTGAAATGTAAATCAAAATTTAACTTTTTTACATATTTATTATACGATGTCATCTCCTTATTATTTATTTTGTTTATGGCACATTATGCAGCGAATATTAACGGATGAAGGGAAGGCCATAGATCCAATCTGTCACTTCCGCATCGGCCTCCTGGATCTTTTGGATCCCTCCTTCTATTGACCACTGCGGGCAATGGTCCCTGTTAAGGAACATGCTCTGCACCTCCCTGCGAAAGAAGTGTGGGTCCGTCCCAAACTTCCATCTGTACATCAGCTCGGCAAATCTATCCTGCGAAGTTCGGTACCGGTTTGAGTCCAGTATGAAGCCCCATTATGACAGGTATAGAGTTCGTTTTGTCTACGCTTTCACAGCATAATCTTCAATATCGTCTGTGTGTTCTATTAGTTCAGAGTGGAGGGGCTAAGATGACAAATGACGAAATACGTTGCATCGGCGTGATTAATGGTCGCATCGGGAGAGTCTTAAGCAAAAAGATGACTAGAAGGCCGACTTTCATTTAGTCTGAAGTATTTCATAGGAGCGTCAAATCAGCCAATTTTTACCCCCGACCAAAAAAGAGGGGTGTTATAAGTTTGACCGCTATGTGTGTCTGTCTGTGTGTGTGAGTGATGGTGTGTCTGTCTTGGAACCGTAGCTCTTAAATAGATGAACCGATTTGGATGCGGTTTTTAATTTGAAAGCAGGTTTTCTAGCGAGTGTTCTTAGATATTATGTTTTATCATTCTAAAATGTCGGGGTTAGTTTAAATTTTTATTTTAGTAGTTATGCTTATTATCTTTTTATAGTGCCGTCTCCTATCAGAGGTTACCAACCAGTTTGGCTATTTCACCCTTTAAAACTGCCAAACGAAACAAGAAGCCTTCCTAGGTCTCTTTCTGCTGGGTATCTTTTCTTGGATGATTAATTGAAGAAGTCCATACCTGATATTGCGCACTCTGTGGCTTATTTATGGAGTGGACCAGAAATCGGTGCCTGAGAATACACACCATTAACGGTGCTTGTATTTTTTTTATCCATATTTTTCATAGTTAATCGTTTGACAAACTATACAGGGTGCACTCTAAGTCGATAGCGGAACTTTAAGTAGACTGTCTACTGATCAATACAAACAACTTGTAGTAGGTGGCTCACTACTGTTTGAACCCTTCATAGGCCTCTCAATAGGTACTATTAAAATGGCCCTAGAAGCAAATGCCAAACAGAAACACCTTTCTGAATGGTCTAGTGTGCCAGAACTGGCACATTCAAAGGCCTTCATTGGCACATCAGGTACAGGTTGGGTATCCAAAATCTGTAGATATAGTAGGTGTAAGGTCCGACTAATTGTTGGGGCATTTACGGGGCACTTTGGTACCAACAAACACCTACTCAATATGGGGCTGTCTAATGACTCCCACTGCAGGGCCTGTAAAGAGGCGCCAGAGTCCATGGAACGTTCTGTGTGAGTGCGATGCTCTAGTAAGTAAACGCATGAGTCTTCTCGGGGTAGCATATCCTAGACCGGAAGAATATAAGTTCCTCAACCTCGGTGACGTTCTAAAGCTTATGACCTCGGTCTTTGCACGTCCTGAGCAGGAATAAGGACGGGGGTGACACAAAAGATCCCACTGGGTCGAAGTGTCCCGGGCTCTCAGCCTGGCCCTGGGTTAATAAGATAAGATAAAATAGAGTGCACCCTGTAGATAGTTACTTAATACAATTCGACCATCTGTTAGACATCTATTGTATTTTTTAGGTACTGAATGACATTGAGAAATGACTCCCGTCCTTTGCCTTCACATGGTTACTTATTTATGGTTCAGCCGACCACTTTCATATTGTTTCCTGTACGTTTGTAACTGATAAGATAATGATATTGAGGAAATTGTACTTAGCTGTTGATGAATTAAGGACGATGAGTGGAATAAAAGTCGGAGAGCCAAGCCACGGTAGGCACGAATAATGGGGTTTTTTCCAGGCATCAAAAATAGCCCGAATAACTGTCAAAATCAGTCTATTAATCTGTGGTTTCCATACAAACCACAGATATAGTTGCGCGATAATTCGCGAATCGCTGTCAAATTTGACACTTGGAAAAATCCCTATTAGTTTTTTATAACCTAGAAAGTGTACATTTTTGGGTTATGAAAAAGGAACTTTCAATTGAGCTCCGCCAATAAAACTTGCCTAATAGTGATTTCGTGATCAATGGAGCCTAAATAAGCCGTCTAGAAACTCCGAGCCTTGTACGAAAAAAAAAAACACTTTCAAAGTAAAAAAAAACAACAACCTTTCAGACATTACCAGCCAAAAAAAATCACTTCGTGATTAGAGGAGTTTAAACAACCAGACTAGAAGCTCCAGCCTTGTACGACAAAATAAGTCGATTGCTCAACAGCTCTGCTTTGTTACAGAAAGAGCCGATCATACTTAAGGGTGGACGATAGCAAGGTGGCAAAAAATTCAAAATTTTCACAGACTTTTAAATTTTGTAGCTAAACTGAACTATTTTTGTTCAGCGATTTTTCGTTCGCGAGGATAAAACCGTATTCTTTTCATTATTGTAAACAACAGAACAACAATAATTCAGCCGATTATGTGTTCTGGTCTCCGACAAGTTTTTGGGCAATGCCACTGCTTCGTAGACCAGAACACATAATCGGCTGAATTATTGTTGTTCTGTTGTTTACAATAATGAAAATAATACTGTTTTATTGCCGCGAAAGAAAAATCGTTGACCAAAAATAGCTCAGTTTAGCTACAAAATGTAAAAAACTGTGATAATTTTTAATTTCCTACCACGTTGCTATCGTCCACCCTTATGGCTTGCTTAACTCATCAATACATGATACTTTTACTGGCTACTTTTACATGGGAATCTACTGCATCAGATGTGTGGTATTTTTAACGAGATTTGCAGGCGCCGTATAAAAAAATGCTTGCATTAATAAGCTAAACGACCACCTTAAGTATGTCTGGACCTTTTTAAAACATGCTGCATATTTCTCACAGTTCCTTTTTCTCACTCTTGGTGAAGATCTTTATTATAGCTTTAGGCCGGCTTGCACCACTTCTTAAATGCCACCTAAGTCGCCATTTAAATCGACTTTTATATGAAGATTTTAGTTAAATGCTGTTTAAACCACATTTAAGAAAGAGGTGCAAGACGGCCTAAAGTTTTGTTTACTTATATTATACAAAACAGGTTTTAGTCTTGACATAAATGATAACAAATTAATTTTGGTGTTTGTCATGGAATACCTTTTTTTTTATTGTCTGGATGATTCACTTTTTTCCCATTTAAAATTATAAGTACTTTGACGGTAAAAAGCTATGTGATCTTTTTTCCTTGAAAACTTGTTACATATGACAAGATTAACTTACACAACAACTTTCTTCACAAAAACATGATTATCTGGTTACAAGGTCCACTTACTTCATTGTGTTATTAATAGAAATAATCACACTCCCATTTTTTCCAATTGTTCCAGGCGAAGGCCGTTCCCGAACGAACAATGAAGTCAACTAACAAAGTTCGTCAATAACAGGCGTGCCCCGAAAATGGATATTGACCATGTAGTGTTGGATAAAGAAGCAATCAATCGATTTGAACAGTACACATTGGCAAAGCCCACCCTTAATGGGGGGATACCGTTGGACCGATGCCAAGATGCCGACTCCATAGCCTCTACGAGCAGAAAACGAGCGCAAGCATCCCGTCAAAAAGTCATCTGCTGCTTTTGTTTCAAAACGACAAAGTACAGAAGAAAACAATTCATCGTTGGCTCCCTCACAAACCTTGTGATATTCTCCCTACTCTTAGCGTACACCTTTCTCGGCTCCTTCATATTTCTCGCCATAGAGGGCGGCGCCGACGTCCCGGCGCGCCCTCGAATACTGCCCGATAGACAGAAACTAAGCCACAGTCACAACAATGCGACGCAAAAGAAAGATCACGAAGAAGACGACTACGGAAACCTAACGCTGTCCGCGAATTACTTCTGGGATGCACGGAGTCGAGCCGTGGAGAATATCTGGGAAATTACAGTGTCTCTGAACATTTTGTATAGGGAGAACTGGACAAGGCTGGCTGCGCAGGAGATACTGAAGTTCCAGAATGAGCTGATGCAGCGGGTGACGACGGAGATGGCGGCGCAGTATGGGGTCAGCTACCGGGAGATGGCGTTGGGAGAGTTTGGGAGTGACATCGCTAATCATTACGAGGAGCACGAGTGGAATTTGGCGCTGGCGTTCTTCTACTCTTTGACGGTGTTGACGACGATAGGTGGGTGTTTTTCTCGTTTTCTTTAGGAAAATAACACGGTTTTATCAAGCTGAGATAGTTTACTGCAAGCTTTTCAATAATAATAACTAGCTTTTGCCCGCGACTTCGTCAGCGCAGACATAGATTTTTCTCGTTAATTTTTCCCATGTTTTTCGGCTATTCGGGCCAGAGAACACAAATCAAAGATCATTCAATAACAGTCCTAACGCGGCTTAGCTAGGTGTAACCCGATCCTAACTAAAAAAAAGGTAAAATATCAATTACCAATTTTTTTAAAATATTGATATCCTTAAATATCTGCTTAATAATAAGATTAAAATAAAATAAAATAAACATTACCTTCCGAATTCACTTCTACTGTTGGTGAAGCGGAGGCTTCTACTGAATCTGCAGCCCTCTGCGGCACGGCTACATCGATAAAGATAACGTTTTTATCTCGCTATTGTTATTGATTGATTATTATTATCGATGCCGCCGCACACCTCTCACTAGTTCCAAAATACTTCTGTAGCGTAAATGTTTTCCTTTACAGGTTATGGCAACATAGCACCAAGAACGATCCTGGGCAAAGGCGTGACAATCCTGTACGCTTTATTCGGCATCCCACTCACACTTGTCTACCTCTCCAGCGTCGGCTCTCTTCTCTCCAAAATGGCTAGAAGTGTCTTCAGCAGAGCGTTATGCTGCTGTCTTTGTTCTAACTGCGGCTACTGCTGCTACGACGAAAGAAGAATGGCAGAAAAGGAAAGAAGAATGAAGTTAAAGAGGCAGCAAGAAGAAATCATCAATAGTCAGAACACTAGCAAAACACCTACCGAAGAATGTTATGTTCTAAAACCAGACAGTCAAAAAGATTCGTCCATATCAGACAAACCGACCACTAGTACTGCCAAAGATGATGTTATAAGCTGGCCAGATACTGACTCTAAGTTATCAATGCATGGTTTAAGTATATTAGCACCAGTACTCCTCTGTCTGGCTGCAATCTTTATTTACATATCCATAGGGGCGATAGTCCTTTTCCAGTTAGATAATCTAAGTTTGGTTGACGGGTTTTACTTCTGCTTTATGGCGCTCAGTACTATTGGGTTCGGTAACATAATTCCTGGCATGGGATATGCTACTATCAATGGTGTTAGATACTATACTATCAATTCTGTTACTCTATGGTTTTGTTCTGCCTATACTCTTACAGGTCTTGCATTGACCGCTATGTGCTTTGGTGTTATACATGACGAAATCATTTACAGGATAAAACATCAGCAAAAATCTTGGTCGCAGAAAAGTAACATAGTAAACGATGAAGTGAATATTAATGATCCATTTTACATGAATTCCTGACATATGTACGCAAAGGGCAAGTCGGAAAATTTGTATAGTATAATGGAGGATAACTCTGTAGTTGAAAGAAATAGGATTGAGATTGACAATAGAGAAGTAGTTTTAAGTGTAGATGATATTCCAACATTGACAGCGGGAACGGATGAAAGTTATCCACCGTTAGCCCAAGATGAAGAAATTGTAGCAATTGTTACAAAAAAGGAACCCAAAGGTGGGTTCGGTAACATGGTTGCTTACAACGCACTGCCAGAAATGCTTGATCATGTAAATACGTAATCTAAATCCATGTTTCCTAGTTTGGGATTTTTACTCCGTAATATTAGTACAATTCTCTGTAAATAATCCGCCATATTGTGAATTATATAAAATGAACATGTACAAAATGTATTTAAAAAGAAAAATGTTATAACGCAACTCGTGTCTAAACTGTAAATAATGTAAATACAGTAAGTTGGTATAATTAATATGTTTAACATCTTTTTGTCTATTAACATAATACAATGTTAAACCAAAACATTTGTGAATAACAGAACTCTATAATTTTTATGTGAAGATAGGTCTCTTTGTAGAACGTAAACGGTTTATTAAATCGATTTAATAAATTACCGTTTTTCAATCATCTACAGTTAGCCACTTTACCTACTTCGAGCAAGAATTTTCTTGGAATATAAGACTAATCTAATAATAAATAAAAAAATATTTTAATTTGCAAAGGACGCACTATGCAAAATTTGGTAATAACTTTTAAATCGTTGCTAGTAATAATCAAGTCTGCTACTTGACAACTAAGTACTACAGGGTGCACTCTAGGTCGATAGCGAAACTTCAAGTAGGCTATCTATTGATCAATACAAACAACATGTACTAGGTGGCGACAAAAATGGAGCGAAAAAAATATCAGCTGTTTCATACATTTGGCGCAGCACTGAGTCGACCTTTTGTATGGAACAGCTGATATTTTTTCAGTAGACAGCCTCCATAAAGTTCCGCTATCGACTTAGAGTGCACCCTGTATTAGTTCTATGTAAGAAACCAGTCCTAGGTACTGTAGGTAGTAGGTAGGTAAACAAATTACCGTAAAAATCTGCCTGGAATAATATCTACCAATTTCGCGCACAAAGTATAAGACAACTTTCGAAAGAAAAGAAAAAGAATTTGTGCGCCAACTTCACGAAAGCTGAAAATAAAATAGCATTTATTATCATTAATTCAAGGTTCTAGTAACAGAATGTAAACTTTACTCCTCCGAAACCGTATTTCTGCTGAATACGTGACACGCTTACACAACTTACGCTTCTGTGGAAAAATATAGGGTGGCGCAGAAGGTCTAATCGAATAGAATGAGGCCTAACTTTTTTTAGGACCTAAGGCTACATTCCAGATCCTAGAACCTATGAATAAATCCAGCTCAAGAAAAAAATTGCTACTTTTGACTTGACTGTGCAAATTTTATTAAGTTTAAGGTGGAAAGATAGCGACGTGGCGGGAAATTCAAAATTTTCACTGTTTTTTACATTTTGTAGCTAATCTGAGCTATTTTTGCGCAACGATTTTTCGTTCGCGGCAATAACATAGTATTCTTTTCATTATTGTAAACAAAAGAACAACAATAATTCAGCCGATTATGTGTTCTGGGCTACGAAGCAGTAGCACTGCCCAAAAAACTTGTCGTAGACCAGAACACATAATCGGCTGAATTATTGTTGTTCTTTTGTTTACAATAATGAAAAGAATACTATGTTATTGCCGCGAACGAAAAATCGCTGAGCAAAAATAGCTCAGTTTAGCTCAAAGTGTAAAAAACTGTAAAAAATTTGAATTTCCCGCCACGTTGCTATCGTCTACCCTTAAGGATCTGGGATCTAGACCTTAGGTCTTAAAAATATATGCTCATATGACGGCTTTTTTTTTAGCAAAACACGCAACCGAAAAGAAGGTAAGTGATGAAAAAGTTACTCAACACTGTGATTTGGAGTAGGTGATAGTTTAGGGTTGTTTTGGCGTCCCGTACTTCTTCTTTGTCTTTGCCTTATCCCATTAGTTGGCGTCTTGCACGATTGATAAAATTTCATTTACACCTACGTAGATTGCAAAAGTATGAGTCTTTCTACCAATTAGTCAAAATCTATGTACCGATCAGCGTAGTGGATCTGGCGTCTGGCGAGTGGTGATATCAACGGTTTTGGTTTCGTCCGAAGGCTGCAATGAAATTAAAACTGGCCAGAAATACATCAATGAAGGTAAGTAAAGCCTTTTACTTATGAAAACGGGCCTGTGATGATTTAAATAACGATTTTGAAAGTGACATAACTAGTTATTGCTTCGATAAGTACATCCTTATAATACATAATGATGATTCAAAATGCGTATTTGTAGTGGATGGCAATTGACTGAGCGACGGTTAGCTTTTCAGCAAGATTTTCTCTTATTCTTCATACAATTTGAACAGTTGCTTTGTGGATTCAGCACTCTAGTTTAAAAACTAAATTGTGAAACCACTGATAGGTACTTCTGTTCTGGCAATCTGTTCAAAAATTTGCTTTGCATGCGTACGTACGTACGGTGAGGTTTCGAATCCCGATCAATGCATAATTTACTATCCTAGTAGGTTTACCTAAAACTACTGTTTACACAAAAAGCCTAAAAATTGTATAGGTACTTGCCTCTAATGTTACAAAATAAAGTCAGAAGGTAATAAGTAGGCATCAATATAATTATTATGTATATTGGGAGATGTTTGATGTGTTAAGAATAAAAAATTGAGGTATTTATAATAAAATATTCCATTCAACATGATACAAAGAGATTTGGCAATGGTAGCGAAACAATTAATGCTTCCATGGAAGATTTAAGGCTCGTATGGTTGGATCAGCAAGATTGTTTTGCCAAAACGGGCTAATTTATCCCAACAGTGTGGCCGAATAAATTATATTCACCTAAGTAGGACTCACAACTAGCGCCGCCAATGAAAAAAAAACATATCTTCTTTTTGGATGAGTTTTTTGCTAAAAACTCTCCTGCAAAATCTCAACGCGAGGCTTAACTATTTTTAGGACCTACTTAAGGTTTGGATTCCAGATCCTAGAACCTACGAATGCAATCGATTCTCGCCAAAAGTGGCCACTTTTCATTGGCGGCGCTAGTTGTGCGTCCTATTGTGCCGAAGTAATACTAAAAACAGACCCTAGAATCTATCTAGGCCACCGCCCAAGGCAATATCCAAATTGCCCCAATTTCTTGACAAGATAAAGACGCGGTACACAAAACGCTGTGTGTAGGGAACAATGAAAAAAGTCTGCTTTCTTGCGGTAGACAGGGTGAGACGTGGGGGCATTGCAATTCATCATCTTCCACGAAAGTCGGAGCGTCAGTCATTTTTTCGCGGCCTTCCCCTGGCAACTTTTTAGGGCTCAGCCGTATTCGCACTTTTTTTTTAATTATTATGATTTTCTTCAGCGTGCGGGTGTTACCAGTTGTGGCGGGCTAGGCAAAGGCCCGGTTTCTGAATTGAGAATTTCACTAAGCAAATACTTAAGTATCGTTCGGCCTCTGCAGATTTCTCACAAAAGAGCGTGACGGGACGATACTTAAGTATTTGCTTAGTAAAATTCGCAATTCAGAAACCGGGCCAAAGTCTTCAAGAAAACTCGTGAGCCAAAATTAGCAATTTTATTTAAAAAAAAATATCCAAGACGTAACAAACTAGACTGACGGTTGTGCCAAACAAAAGTATCTAGCAAAATTATCAATGGTAGAATTTTGACCAAAAAGTTTCGTGCTCCACATGAGCATAAACGCCGCACTTGAAAATCAGCTCGTGTTTAACCAAAAAAACACTAGTGACTCCACCCGTTATCATCTGTCGAAAGATGATTGTCGCATTCAATAAGAACCATTTTTCAACTATTAAGTAATATGATTTATCAGTTTCATTTGATTTTTGCACATGACATGTCGACGCTAGGAGCTAGTTTGCCACATGTGATGTCCACTGTACGGCCACGTTAGGACACGATGGGATACAACAATAGCTCTTATCATTGTTTTATTAACACGCTCAGCGCCAACGTATCATTATACACGCTAGCTAGAGTCATGTCGCTAACTGTGCCTGTATTGAATCACCAAAAAAAATACACCAGCTCGCAATGCCGATGAAGCCTCTTGCGCACTTCAGGTGGAAGATTGCAAGGAAGTCGAGCAAGCCAGAGAGAGATGTCATGGTGTTTTCTGGTTGCGGCGGCCCAAATCCACTTCGGGTCATCATAAAGTAAGAAAGTGACTTACTTTTCAATAAAAAATTATCTCTGATTAAAATATGGTGCGATATAGGCATGTACCGATGGCTTCTTGCCCTTACTTTGACTGTAAAAACCCCTCAGCCAGCGATATAATTGCGTGATAAATTAGTTCCTCTCTTCTTTTTGTGCGCATTTTATTATTTTCCTCTTGATTTGCAAAAATACCTACTCCTGATTAAGCTTAAGAGGGGAAAGATACACTAGTGCCGCCAACGCAAAAAAACTTAACAATAGATTTATTGGATATATTTTTTGTAAAGAACGCTAGTCCAAAATATTTTTTGAACCTAAAACCTAGATGATAGATCCCAGACCTATGAATAAATTGCTTTGAAATATGCCCGAGGTCGATGTAAACCTCTGAGCATACTTTTAATGCCTCGTCACATCCCTACGCCTTTACCCTTTATCTTTTAGGTACTATTATTATTATAACGGGCCCGTTGAAAATAATAAAGATACTAGATGCACGACCAAACTCATCGAGAGTCACGCCTGCCTTTTGATTGCTATTTAACTTTTTGTTTACTTGGTTTGATATCATGCAGAACGAAACTCTGTCTGAAAAGTTTTTCACAGCTTCTAGATCAGTGGTTCCTAACCTTTTCAGTCTCGCCACCTCTTTGACCTACAAGAAAAGCTGATCTTACCCCCTTCAAAATGTTATCCAAGTAAACAGTAATAGTTAATTATTTTCTTACATTTTAACCCATATCGCACCCCCCGCAGAATAAACCCGTAAAGTGCTATTACGGCTTTTTTATTGTTATTGCAGAAACGTCATCTCCGATGCCGAATACATAAGTGTAATTTTTTTCAGACCCTGAAATACCTTATTTAAGGAGATATTTAAAAATATGGCTTTATTCGTCTGACCATACTCAACAATTTGAACGAAGAATAAAACCGCAGTCATCCCTTACTGATACATTTATCGTATGCAGAAATGACAAAAGCCTTTACGGCTTTATTCTCGTGAAATATTTTGATCACCATGACTGTAATGCATGTTTACAAAATAGGAACCGGTTTTGCTATATCTGTAAAACCGTTTAGATTTTTGTTGTTATATATTTATTCCAGTAATGATGTAATAATAAATCTAACAATATGTCATCGATGTGGTAGTCACTATGAAAGGACGATTTTGCGAGGAATAAAGATCTCTTGAACAGCTATAGATAGACGAAGATGTCTTAAGTTTATGTCTCGTATGATGTAGTAAACATGATGGAGAGAAAACGGCTACAAAAACTCTCACAACCGAACAATATTGTACAAGAAAAAAATACTTGTGTAAAATACGAGTGGTGGGCTCGAAGTTCTATAAAGAATGGAACAACCATGATATGGAATTTGGAGATAAAGGAGATGGCTGGGTTGCGTAAAGGATAAAACCGGAATTCATTGACTGATTTCCCAGTCACTGCAGCAAGTGTTCACTGCACCCATGTGGTGTGAGTGAAGTTGCCACTTACTTACTACGCTGGCTCAGCGACTCGAAGTGGATCATGGCCTCCGCAACCAAAAGACGCCATCTCTCTCCGTCCTGCATCACTTCTTTCTAATCTTCGTCCAACTGGTAGACGTGCACAAGGTTGCCGTTCGTATGCTGTTTTAGCTGCCCGATCCTCTCCCATTCTTTATACGTGACCAAGCCAGCGGAGTCTTGCAGTTTTAGTCTCTCCGATTATGTTGGGCTCGGCCATGTGTCTGGCGTTTTACCGGATCCTAAAGGTGCCGTCTTCTCCCTTGGTGGGTCCAAATATTTTTCACAGGATTTTTCCTTTCCGCGACCAGGAGTTTGATCTTTTCTTTTTGCGTCAGTGTCTAAATTTCACATCCGTACATAAAGATGGTTCTTATAAATGCGTATTTTCGTTCTTCTTGTTAGGTGCTTGGACGTGATCACTTTGTGGAGAGCCACGGAGTATCGGAATGCATTTTTAATTCTGATCTCTATCTCGCCTTCTCGGGTGTTTGGATCAGTTACCGTAAAACCTAGGTAGGTACTTGAACTTAGTAACGCCTTTGTAAGTAATTGCCACTAGACGATGTATAAATGATCTCATAAGGCTTAAGGCGCTGTACATAGTGAATAGCCCGCGCGCCAAGAAAAATGCACAAAATCGAGTCCTGTCTCAAATACACTAAAAAAATCGAAAATGTTCACATATCAAACCCTAGAATTAGGTGAGACCTATCTAAAACAGCCAGTTTCGTGTTGACATTCATAAACTTTTAATGATTCGCGATATTTAAACATTATTGTATTCGAAACGGGTCGAATCGCGATAATAATTAATTTGCCTAAAAACCAATCGCGATTCGACCCGTTTCGAATACAATAACATTCATAAACGTTTTGAAGATATTTTTGATGAAAAAAAATAGGCGGCGCACTTTTTTTCAAACAAAATATCTTGCAATCTGTAATGGGTATCAACACAAAACTGGCTGTTTTAGATAGCTCTCACCTAATTCTAGGGTTTGATATGTGAACATTTTCGATTTTTTTAGTGTATTTGATACAGGAATCGTTTTTGTGCATTTTTTTTGCGCGCGGGCTAATTCACTATGCCCAGCGCCTTAAGTAACACCAAGGTTTCTGCATACATTTAATTCTGTATGCAGGAAGTATAAAAATCCGCGTGAAAACGCTGTTTGCCAATATACTAATCTATGAAAGTGGTCCTTCAATCCCTTGATCAAAAGTAACTAGTTAAGGCTCTAAAAAGAGCCAAAACTGGTAAATCACTAAGACCAGATTAATTCAAGCCCATTAAAAACATACTGTAATAATTATGCGCTCTCCAGGTCTTTCAAAACCTTTTACAGCACTGGGATATTACCACAAAATTTTTAAATTTCACTTTTGTCACTCTACTGACATGAAGAAATACTGCGAATACCGCACAATAAGTTTGCTAAGCCAGGTATGTTTCTCTTCATTCTTCATGAGAGGATCAGAGTGAAGTCCAATGAGCATAGGTATTGCCAATAGCTATTTCAGTTTCAGGTCAGGGCTAAGAACCAGATAAGTCTTCTTTGCACCTACCTAGACCACAAGTCCAGAGACTTGCAAACTGACGTTTTAATTTGCTTGATTGAATACAAGAAGGCCTTTGATCATGCTAAGCCCGGTTATAGGTACTAATGCGTCATCTACAAGACGTTAGAATTGATAGCAGAGATAAGCGAATAATTCAGAACCTTTACTGGAGTCAGACTAACACGGTGATAATCGTCTGTGAAGAAGCCAATCAAACTGGTAAAACTCACAGGCTCTAAGGTACACAAGTTTGTATTTTTCTTCTGTTTTAATAAGGTTTAAGTTGACTTTGGTTTTTACCTACGTTTGTTTATGAAGCAAATAAAGGTTTATCTTCTATCCATTTGCTATGCGATCATAACCTCCAGATCCAGATCAGGAGGCTTCAATGTTACATCTAGCCTATAGAAATGTACGACGGTTGTGAATGTATATGAAAAATGGATCGTAAAGATCAAATAAATAGAAAAATTGAAGCTTTCGAAAAGTAGTGGTATCTTAAGTATAAGGATAAGGATATGTCATACAAAAGAGAACTCATTTAAAACACCCAATAGAAATAGATAAGTAATTAATGTGATTAGATACGATAGACTTCTCCAATTATCCTGATAGGCAAAGATTGAGGAAGGAAAAAGCGTAGGCAGAAGAAGAAAGAGTTTGCTGAAAAACATCAAAGAATGAACAGGAGTGGTCACCATATAAGATCTCTTTAGTCTAGCTAAGGACAGAATGACATAATGAACAGCCGACTGCCAACCTCCAATAGTGGAGAGGCACCAGAAGAAGAAGAAGTTTCGAATTAAATTGTTATTTAATGATTCAAACACTTCCAAAAACAAAGGCATAAAAAGTTGAAAAATTCACTTTTTGCTAACTTTTTTGCCTTTGTTTTTGGAAGTTTTTAATTTCATAGTGTTTTTATTCCATTATACTGTCGATTTTTAATACGATTTGTTTCGTTAAGTACTTTGGGTAGGTATTCAAAATTTCCTGGACTCCTTTACCTACTTATTTTATACAAGTCATTTGCTACAAGGGGCACTTATGGAGAATTTAAATGTATGTGAAAAATTGTAATGTACACTTACATTTCATATTCTTAGAAATTTGTACCAGAATAAAAAGATAATGAGCCATTATCTAACACAGTCACTTTACATTTGCCGAGAATAAAGCCATAATGTGCTCATACCGAAAAGAGTATCTATGCAAAATATCAGCGAATATTCCTATAATACTATGATGCTGTAAATGTTCGGTTTCGATTTTACAACGAATAAAACCGTAATATCACTTTGCAGTAATAAAACAAGATTTTAATATTGGTATCATACATTTTGTTTAATAACTTCCGTAGTGTTATGTTTAGATTAATAATTTTTCAATATGTAGTGAGCAAAAAAAAAACCTGTAAATTGATACCTAAATGACTTTTCTACCATAGGTACTTAGTGAGTTGTGACGAAAAAACTGTTTTTATTTTTTCCTGAACAATTACGTTTTTGATGTTACGGGTTTATTCGCCGGGGGGTGCGATATATGCCCAGGGGGTAATTAACGACCCATCACTACCTGGCCGATTTTAATGCACCGCAATAATAAACTATAAAGATTTTTCTTATTTCTACCGATTCTTTTTATCGTCAAGGAATGTATCTAGACACACAACCAGTTAATTACTGAGTTTTTTTTTTTCAATAATGTGATTATGATTGATTGATTTCTGGTTTCTATTGCTTTGTATTCTAAAGTTTTCTTCTTTATGTTTGCTCTGAAACGACAATACATATATTTTATTTGTTGTTTGTTGAAAAATCACCTACTTCAATCTTAAAGAATCTCAATACAGGCGGACACCTTTCGCTGCCACTCGCGGTACACTGAAAAAAATGAAATCCAACTAAGTGGAGTATTCTCTTAGTTGATGTTAATTTGAATGAAACAAATATGAATTTCATTACATTAACCACAGTTGACTAGTTGTTGCAGCAAAGTCATCTATGTTTAGGCTAACAACTAGACCTATTAGTTGACTTGAACACATATTATGAATATTTTTACCAACCATTTTGTTAAATATAATTAAGACTTCTTCTTTAGGTTAAAAAACGGCCATTGGACAAATCTACTAAGTAACCAAGTTGTCATAACTATAGTTTTTGTTAAATCGTCAATTTCATATTTATGGATTTACCTAAGAGTTATATTTAATTTAAAAAAGAGTTCATGAGTAGGACAACAATGAATTATAATTGTTTCAAAAAAATGTGTTTGTCCAAATAACAATATAACTACATTGTTCTAAACAGTTTACTTGTTTGATTGAATACCACGTAAAATATTAAAATAACAATTCCATTTATTTGTTTGAAGATTAGTCTTTGTCGAATTAATTATTCAATACCATAGTTTTAAATAGTTTACTTGTTTGAATTTACTAACAGAGAAAATGTTATATTAACATTAGCCTTGATCAAACTTACTTTAGACCTTGTTTAAAATAACGTTAAAAAATTGTTGTCTCAATCACCATCTTGTTTGATTCAAACACATGAACCCCCACCCTCCGCACCCGTTTGTCCGCCGCTTGGGCCATTGTTGCCAACAATATTTTTTGCCGAGATTCAGGGAAAAGACGTAATGTTTCTAGTGGTTTCGTACGATACGATTAAAATATTTTTTGTTCCGTTAACTAAAGGTAAGATAGATAGAATACTCTTTTCAATACAGTTGCTCGTAAATTTGACTATTATAACACCGTTTTTAGTTTCATAATGCAGCATATTACCGCACTGGGGTTGTAATAACATTAACTTACCGCACGAGTGCGATGATGAATCTCTAGCTATCTCCCTCTTTTGTTTGACGTAGAATGGGATAGCTACAGATACCAACCCCCGTTGTCATGTCAACGCGCCCGCGAAAAAAACAAAACTGACGCGTCATATTCCGCAAATATTTTCGTAAAGTTGCTGCTGTGTGGTTAATTACTATCAACAATATCTACTTCAAATAGTGAAAACAAGCAAAATAATATTCAAGTTAAAAGTGTGGTCAGTGGTTACCATCCGATGTGTAAAAGTTTTTAACAGAAGTTCTGGACAGTCAGTACTTGTCAACAAAGGTAAGTTGAATTGGTACTTTTTCAGTTATTAACGATACAAGTTTGTTTTTTTCCTCGCAACTGTGTTGAAAAACGTCGTATGATAGGTACCTACTCGTGTGCATTTGGTCATTACAAACTCAGCTTTCTTATCGCGTTCGCCCATCGATCGGCTCGCGCACAATAATGCTTTGTGTGTAATGACCAACTTAGCACATTTTGTATCATACATAATGTACTATTACTGTACACCAAAGTAATACAATAACATCGTTTTTTTTACATTACCCATCAAACTAGCCTAGCGAAATGTTATGTCCATTAAGAACTTTTCTATGAGTTGAAGCAAGCGATACTACTGGTTTATAAGAATGTCTATTTACACAATTGATTCCAAGCGCGGCAGCACTGTGGACACTGTGGTCTGCAGTAGCGTAGCATTTTCTTTGCTGTAGGTATGTGTGTTGCAGCGCCACTGCCTTCGGTTGTGGTCTAAGCTTGTATGAAGAGACTTACTATCAATGTTGAGGAAGCGAGCGATATATGCCAGGATTGTAGCAAGTGGCGGTCTTTTGTCTCTGCCTACCCCTCGTCCGGGAAGTAGGCGTGAGCATACATATTAGGTATGTCTGACGTGTGTTCATACATTATATTATAAGTATGTTTGACATAGGTATTTTCAATCTCTGTCAAAGTTAGCAGTGTAACCTTATTTATCGACGGATTTTAATCAGATTTGTAAGGCTCAATAAGAAATTCATTCTACCTCCACAAGATCTTGTAAAAAAATAAGCTAAAACGGGGGCGCGAAAATATTTTTTTCATTCGCTTGTCGCACCCGGGAGTCAAACCAGCAAAAAAATCATAAATAAATTCACTATTTTTTGCGAACACCGAACTACTCAAAGTAGGTAAATCGTATTTTTTGACTGGCCGTGATGTGGCAATACTAATAACGCATTGTTGTTTGTAGTATTGAAAGACGTTTTTATTTCTTTCCTTTCTTTCTTAAATTGGTTGGTATATTAGACACACAACACACATCATTGATTGTATGTTTCTTTCTTTTTCAGCATCGCCAATCGATTATTCGATCAAAAATTATTAAGATTTTTTCGAAGTCGATTTCCACAATAAAAAAAAGTTATGTTACTTTTCTCGAGAAAATGTTACTTTTTGATCTGCCTCGTGTTATATTTGACTATCTGCTACTGGCAACACTGCCCCCGCTGCCCGCGCGCCGGTCGCCGCCGGTCGGCCGCTCGCTCGAATCGTGTCGTGACACGTGCTTACTTCACTCGTTTTCGTCATTTCGTTTCGTGATTTCGTCCCACTTCCGCGTAAACGCTGTAAGTAGTCGGTCAGAATATCGATTATTTCCGTGGTCCAGTACTCCAGTGATTCCTAGCGAAGTGTTAATTATTCCAGACTTCCAGAGTGGTCAAAGATCCCTTTTTAATGGAGGAAGTCATAGAACTACTAAAAACATGGGAGTTACACGACCTCATACCAATTTTCACTGGTAAGTTTGTTCCTTTTCACACGTCGCAGAGAGAATATAATGCGGCGAAGTGTATGGCCATGTACGTTAGCTTTCATACGTATAATCCGCGCGGAATGAGAATGGGATGCGACTTTTTGGAACTGAGACGCGCGCAGTAAGCAAACTCGCGTCGGTGCAACCTTGTCAAAGTAAAATACAGTATGTTTTCGATTGACTTTGACAAGGTTCCATCCCATTCTCATCCCGCTCGCATTATACCGGCGTAATTTACCGTTTACCGGGCATGGCCCTACACTTCGCCGCCGGAAAAGGCACTTCGAAATCATCAAACTACCATGCCACGTGTGTTTTTATTGGCGAGTAATGGCGTACACACTTAATAGGTACCTATTGTGAAACGCGCACTGCACTGTATTGTCAAAACCGGGTCAGAAAGTAGCCATTTCTGTGTCCGAGTCTTCGATCAAGATGGTCCGAGTGCCGTAGCCACACCGTATAGGTACCACGACAGCACGTCAGTCTTGTTGCAAAGTCACCCGTAACATACCTAACCAAGTAGAGCGCTGGCGTATAAAGGACGACGTGCTGTCTTGTGTTTTGTGTCTTGTATAAGAATCGCGTAAACTCAAATTTTTAATTCGAGTCCATGGAATGACAGTTGCTAGTATGCCACTGACAGATAAAGCCTTTGCAGCAACTGTCATTCCGTGGACTCGATTTAAAAATTAGAGTTTAGGTACCTTCCTATTACAAATATTATGTATCCTTACCTAATTTCTCACTATTTTTCAGAACAACAAATAACGATCCACGCGCTGTCAGCCCTGACGAATGACACCATCAAAGAGTTAATACCCAAAACCGGGCCCAGGGTTCTCTTTTTAAGGTGCTGGAGGTCATGGAAAGGAGAGTTCGACTCTACTGTTACAAGTTTGGACATCTCTGTGAGTATTTACTTACCCAAATTATAAGAGAAGGTAGGTCTAGTAGGTAGGTCTATGTAATTAGTAATAGCTTCTTGATTAAAATCAGGTGCAGCCATCGCCAGGGTTCATGGCATCTGAGCCAGCTGTTTCCTCTCGCCCGTGTTTATGCACCTCTCTTATACCCATGCGCCGCTACCTCCTCCAGGCCTTAGGGCGGCATTCAGATGCCCAGAAACCTGGCACGGGCTGTACGTACCTACCTTATCACCTAACTTGACATACCTAGGTACGGTGGGCCCACAGTCTAGGATACCCCATTGTAGCTCTTACCGCGCCCGGCATTAAGGGCGCCAATCGAACAAAAAGGGCATCTTTGCCTGTGGCCCACTGTACCTACCTATCTCCTAACCTACTTATTTGTTTTGCTAGATAAATTTGCAATTAGTTGCTGTGATGATTATTCTCAGTGAATGCACTCGCAACGATTGGTTGATGTATGTGATGTGACCGAAAGTAAGCCGAGAAGGGTCAAGCGGTACCCCTCTTGCTCAGACTTCTATTGCTCGCCATAGTTAGTTTGTTCGGCCTATGTCCTTATGAGAGTACCAATACCAATTTATTAAAGAAATAATAATTGTGTACTGTAACTTCCTATTATTTTTAATATTAATTACAGAATTTGGACTTTGCACTATTGGAAGATGGTGCTAGTGTTGATGTTCAACTGCCTGTGCTTAGTCCTAGCCTACCTTATAAAGAAATAGAAAATATTTCTCCAGAAAACTACAATGGCACTGTAGATTCAGTTCAATGCCCAGTATGTACCTACTAACATTATTTTTAGCACAAGCATTTATTTGTTTATCCTTGGTTTTAACTAACATAGGTAAAAGGTGTCACTAAGGTCCTAACTTTTTTTTACAGGGTTATGGCACCCATTCAACCAAAATATTGTTTTAGCTCTATGACGTTCCGTTGATTTTTAATTAATTAAAATGAAAGCGCTGTGACGGGAGAAATGTATTGATAAAATATTATTTTCACAAATTTTCACTGTTTCAACACTTCAACACTGTTTTTAGATCTTGGAAGAATTACTGAACAATTCTCTGGACACAAGTACCCTCCTCGCCTATAAAGGGGGGGCTTTATTAGGGGATACTGGACGCAATTTGCTGGCATCTGTAATTGCTAAAGAAATTTTGAGAGAACATAAGGAGACCACCATTACTGGAGCTACATATTATAAGTGGGCCAATTATATAAAACAGCTATATCCAGGCGAACGGACAACAACCTATTATATCCCTGCCTGCACAACAGCCAATGGAATTGTGAGACAAGCTCGGGGAAAAATTGTGCACCAGGTACACTAGCTATTTCTTAGAATTAAAAGTTATCTACCTATTAGATCTACTTAATTGAAACTAATTTACGGCAAAATGTGATGCTATGTTAATTTTAATTTCAGGTGTTAAATAAACGCAGGAGACTTCAAAAATTGGGAGCACTCCCTATAAGGAAAAGAAGCAGGGATTCAAGCCCTGGATCTTCAGCCCCATCACCAAGACCTCTTCCAGAATGTTTCACAGGTCAGATTGAGGATAACAGTAACTCTAAAGAGGATCTACAATGGCTACAGACTTCGTCCGACCCATGGTTCATAGTGGAGCAAAAATGGCGCAGTACTTGCCCATTACGTATGAAACTGGTCCACGATAACAAAGATCCTGTAGAGGCATACTTTGTCAAGTACCCTGCTCTACAAAAGCCATTGGGGTATAAGTTGGTGAGTATTATATATATTATCCGATTCTATTATTATTATTTAGGTATATCTTTAAGATTCACACGGGTCTATGGGGACCGGGTCCTTTAAGGCTTGCGTGAGGCCACAGCCAACAGCACAGAGGCCTGTTTCATACCAATTACTCTAGATGTGATGGGTGTATCTCTCGGATCTTATCTCTATATAAATACAAGAATCTAACCAGAGACAGTCCCCTTTAGATACAAGGACTATTGCAGAATAACATGAGGAAAAGAAAAAACTTGGCTACGTCGTTGCCGGGTTATGGATTGAGACTATTGATGTCTGCTATGGAAAATGTCTCAAGGGGTTCATCATCATTGGCAGATTATTATTATTGTATTATTCGATAGAACTGATATTGTTTTTTTTTTTTCTAGCTGCATGCTGATTTTGATATTGCCCATGAAGAACACAAAGACAATTTATTCATGCAATATCCTCTGACAAAACCAACTCTGCTTAAACGACTAAAAGAAAAAAAAGTGGCAACTGATGAGTTTGCGAAAGATCTCGTCAGGCTCGCCGATTGTGAGTAACTTTGTTATTATTTAATATTAGTCTTTCAGTTATTAGGTAATGAAAGCGTAGTTACTTCTAAGTCGGTACTTAGCGGAACCCCACTAAGTACACAGGTTGTCCCAAATACAGTGTCAGCTATCCAGATTTTCTCGCTTTACATCTTTATTTGGGACACCCTGTATAATATAATATAATAATATAATAAGGTATCTATCACACTCAGACACTGTTATTTTCTAAAAATTGCTTCCCATAGGATTCTTGAATAAGTATGTCTACCTACTCTACAACCATTACATAGTAGGTATAATGAGGTGTTACATAAGCCATTAAACCAATTTATTAAGATTCAATAGTAGAGTGATCGAAAAATAAAGTTACACCTTCCACAAAACATGATAATGAATTGATGCAAAACCTGTAAAATGTAAGATGCAGAATTTTTATTGACCTACACGAGTATGTAGATTCATTTGACAAATTTTTTTTTTTCAGCATCCAGTGAAGAAACCACAAATATTGTGGGTTTTCTCGCCATACCATACCTGCTTAATCCATCAACCTGTCGCCAAGGAAAATTCAGAAAAAGCCTGGAGAACTGGAAGCCCAGCAAAATTGAAGCCCGTGATGGTTTTATAAAACACCTGAAAACGGACGCAGAAATCGCACAATACGTAGAACAGCGTTTATCAAACCTCGAAAAGAAAAAAGCTCCATCTCAGCCATACATAATAATAGTCGGTGAGTCATTGGAGCACGTCAAATCCTATTTTGTGGTTGCTAACAGGCTGGTATTATATGAACGGTTGTCAATCGCGGAAGCTGTTGAGACATGCTATAAAATTGTATGGGCTCTTAATGTTGAATACGGCCTAGACGCATACCCTATATGGTATTTCATTCAAAAAGCTCTATTCAAAATGACATCAAAATACGACAAAGGTTCTACCGCTGCCGAGTCTCTGCTCACTGATTGTGGTATATTGTAATATTGTTACAATACACAATAATAATTTAACACGGCAAGGTATCGTCAGTTACAGTAACAGTACAGTAATATTATTTGAAAGCTTAATAATGTACCTTTGTCGTATTTTTAAGACACAATGTTAACTTGTTTTGTATGCCATAAGCAACTCTCTGATATTAAACTTCTTAGGTTACATTTTCGGTTGTTACATGACTCAAAAGACTTAAGTGCTTATAAGTGTGCACAAGATAATTGTAATCGTGAATTCCAGTTATTTAGTTCATTTCGTAGACATATTTTGCGAGAGCATTCTATTACAAACCTGAGCGAAGTAGCTAGTTCGGAAACGCCCAATGAACCAGAAGAACTAAGTGATTCATATATCCCACCAATCCCATCACCACCAGCAAGTCATGGTAATATTATCAATCAAGCTTTACAGTTGCAAACTTCAAAAAATGTGGAAAAAGACCTTTCGATTTTTATAGCTAGTTTATATGCTAATCAATCATTGCCACGAAATATTGTTCAAACCATTTTTAGCGGATTTCACAATTTCATTACAGAAAGTAATGAGGGTTAATCGGGTTCTCAGAGTTGAGGGAACTTCGGGAGTTAGGTATGACGTCAGAGCTTGACATGGATGTCTCCTCAACGATCTTTAGTGCAGAACGATCCGAAGTGTTCAATTTGCTGCTGCGTGATGTGTTGATACTGCTGCTGACGTCATTGTTTTCGGGCGTTGCGCTCTTGGTTCTCTCAGCAAAAGCTTCTAGTTTTTTAACGACTTGTTCTATTATCATATCACTATTACCAATGTTTTTAGGGGTCAGTTTCTCCTGGACATTACCAGATTGACTTTTAGAAGTGGCGATAGCTGCTGGTTTTTGAGTGATTTCTTGCTCCAGCGTCATCGGTCTTTTACCAGCGTTTTTAGGGAACAGTTTTGCCTGTACGTCAACTTTTTGGCTTTTAGAAGAGGCTATCACTGCAATTTTTTGATCGTTTTTTTGTTCTATGGTCTTTGGAATCCTGATAGGGTTTTTAGAGGTCAGTTTGGCCTGTACATTTACAGTTTGTTTTTTTGGAGTTGTACTTTTATCAATGTTTTTAGGGGATAATTTGGCCTGCACATTGGCAGTTTGACTTTCAGGAGTTACTTTAGATTTGGTCAGCGGTCTTCTTCGCCACTTCACTGGAGGTTTCTTTTCGGTTCTTGGCGACCGATGCGGTTCAGTTGTTCGTTTCAGACGAATAACACGCTTTCTTTGTTGTCCCGAAGTGCTAGATTCGTTTCCACTGTTAGCTGTGTTGTCAGTGGTATGTATTGGTTCACAATTTCATTTCAGCTATCAAAGAGCGCCTTGAAAGGTTGTCTTCTGAAAATGTTATTCCTCACGGTACTGTTTCTCACATTTTAAATTCAATTGAACCATTGATGACAACAGTGTGGAGTAAATTTGACACTGAGCACAAGCGAATTAAATATTTCCTTGAAAATGAAACTTACATAGAACCACAATCTGTTGTTATCGGTCAGAGATTGGATAAAGTAAAGAGAATGGGCATAAACCGACTCGTGCCCATCACTTGTGAACAACATTTCATACCGCTTCGAAAAGTATTGATGTCGTTTTTTTCTATGGAAAATGTCCTTTTTGAAACTTTACATTATATGAATCGTCTAACTCAAAATGTTGGTGGTGATGCTGCGGTGGAAAATTTTATACAAGGCTCATTTTGGCGGAATAGAATGACACAAAATCGAGGCAAAATTGTTATTCCAATATTTATATTCTTTGACGATTACGAAACTGGCAATGCTCTAGGTTCTAGATCAGGGCATCACAAATTGGGAGCAGTTTATGCTTCTATTCCTTGTCTACCACCTTGCAGAACATCAGCGCTGAAAAACATTTTCTTAGTTCTTCTTTTTCATTCCTCTGACAGAACTAAATTTGGAAACACAATAATCTTTCGCTGTGTGATCGATGAATTGAACTATCTCAGTGAGCATGGTTTAAAATTTAATCTACCTAATTTCAGCGGAACTGTTCATTTTGAATTAGGCCTTATTTTAGGTGACAATCTAGGTATTCATGCGATTACAGGTTTCATAGAGAGTTTTTCGGCAAATTTTCCTTGCAGAACATGCAAAGTTAGGAAAGAAGTTTTAAAAACGCAATGTACTGAAAACAGAGACTTATTGCGCAGTATTGATGATTATAGATCAGATCTATTGCTAAACAATCCTTCTATAACCGGTATAAAAGAAAAATGTGTTTGGCTAGATGTAAAAAATTTTGATTTATTCAACCAAATCGGCGTCGATTGTATGCATGATTTATTAGAAGGTGTTGCCAAATACGTTATGCAATTTGTTCTGCTTCAATATCTTAGACGCTTCAAATTGTTTACCCTCAGTGTTCTCAATGAAAGAATCCATGCTTTTGCTTACGGTCCTGACTGTAGAAATCAACCATGTACTTTAGCTATGGAACATTTAGCTCATGGAAACGTGCGTATGACTGCATCAGAGATGCTCACATTTGTAAGGTATTTTGGTTTATTAGTAGGAGAATTTATACCTCGAGATGACTTAACATGGAATTTGTATAAAAAACTAAGAGAGGTTTTGGAAATTATCTTAACTACGGCCTTTGCAAAAGGAACTGAGGAATCGTTACAGGCAGCAGTTGCCGAGCTTAATTCGAAGTATATGTTACTTAGCAAGGAAGCATTAAAACCAAAGTTCCATCACATGGTTCATTATCCCTCTGCTCTTGAAAAATATGGACCTTTAATTTTTTTGTGGAGTATGCGCTTTGAAGCCAAACATAGAACTTCAAAATTGGCTGCAAACGCTACATGTAATAGAAAAAATATAACACTGACTTTAAGTAAGAAACATCAGCTTCATTTAAATGAAATGTTTCTGAAAGGAAAATTAGAAGAACCACTTAGTACAGGACCCAAAGTAAAGGGATCGGCAGATGATGCTAGTGTTAAACTATTCCTTTGTTCCACTTTGCAATTATGTCCAAATGAGTTGCTAGTTAAAGTCAGCTGGGCTACTGTTTGTTCAACTCGGTATCTAAATGGTACTATTTTAGTTTATGAAACAAATCCTGATCATTATCTGCCCAGATTTTTTAAAGTAGAACATCTATATTTGTATGGTACAGATAAAATTATTTTAAAGGGAATTGCTCTGCAAACAGTGGATTTCGATAGCCATTTCTGTTCCTATGAAGTCCACGAACCAAACCCAGTGGAAAATGTTGCTAAGTTCCTCAATTCGTTAGAGGCACCTATACCATGCAACATTAATATTTTAAGCAATGGAAATAAATATGTAACTATGCGTTGTAGCTTGTAAGTTACGTTGACATTAATTATTATTATCTTAATAAAAAAATATTGTATGTACGTAATGTAAATGTTTATTTTTTTTACCTGAAACAACTATTAAATTAGATATAAAATTACTTTTGATTCAACTCTTTCTTTTGTCAAGTTATGTATGTAGCGTAACGTGTTGTTTGGTTATACAGGGTATAACACAAAGGTTTAGTCATATTTTAGGGGATTGTATCTATAAATCTGTACAACTATCAATATGAAACCTAATTCATGGCAAAAGTTGTTGAGAACGGTGCCCATAACATCACACAAAAATATGACTTCATCTTTCTGTTATACCCTGTTCTCCAAACAAGAATTAGGCTACATATTTAACTTGACAGCTATAAGATTTGAATCAATAGTAATGTTATATCTAACATAATTATCGTTTCTGGTGATAAAATTAAACATGGTACAGATAATGTTGGATTGTTCCACTTAATGCACCTGGGGTAAATCATCTGGGTGCAGCGAGCGGAAGTTTGCTTAAAAGTAGACTTAATTCACCTCGGGCTAATAAAGAATCTAGGTGAATAAAGTCGACTCAATTTTGGTAATATTTTTGGTATATTTTATTCACTTAGAAATAAATCATCATATTAAATTATGAGTACAGCTTACAAAATTAAATAAAACAAAACATATTATGAGGTACTTAATACATTTATATTTATATAAATTGATTAAAAAAGAAAGTACCTTTATGATAGGTAAAAATAAACGGATATTTTTTATTATTATTTTTTATCTTCTTTTAATTCTTTTTTTTAAATCTTTTTATTATAATTTTTTTTATTGTATTTTTTTTAAATAAAAGTATTTAAAAAATTATATTAATAAGAAAATTAAAAAAAAACTGAAAAAACATAAAAAAATAATTTAAAAAAAAATAAAAAAAAATCTGTTTATTTTTACCTACCGTGTACTTTTTTTTACGCAATTTATATTAATATAAATGTATTAAGTACCTTATATGTTTTGTTTTTTTTTAAGCTGTATTCAAAATTTAATATGATGATTTATTTTTAGGTGAATAAAGTACCATACCAAAAATATTAACAAAATTGAGTCGACTTTATTCACCTAGGTTCTTTAGCCCGAGGCGAATTAAGTCTACTTTTTAGTAGACTTAAGACGGAATGCGGGTAGCCGGCTGCTCCATACAAAAAATACAAAAAGGGAGACCTGTTTCCTCCCTGGATAATTATTTAAAAAAATATATGTTTATGCCATTCAATTTATATGTACCTCTGCCATGTCCCTATATTTTTCTTTTTTTATTATTTAAATAATTTTAATAATAATTTAAATAATTAAAATAATAAAAAAATAAAACGTAGGGATATGGCAGAGGTAAATAAAGATTGAATGGCACAAACATATTTTTTCTAAATAATTATCCAGGAAGGAAACAGGTCTCCCCTTTTGTATGGAGTTGAGGTTACCCGCGTTCCCTCTTAATGCACCCAGGTGATTTACCCCAGGTGCATTAAGTGGAACAATCCATAATAATGTAATGTTATTGTAATAGGAATAGCTTACTCAATTCGTTAAAGTTTTAAAAGTAGCTTGTAAGTAGTAGTTGGCATTAGTTATCGTAATAAAAAAATAATGTATGTATAGTAAATGTTTAATTTTATCATCTTAAACCACCATTAAATTAGATATAACATTACTTTTGATTCAACTCTTACATTTGTCAAGTTAAATGTGTAGCGTAACTTCTTGTTTGGATGTACAAGGTAACATAAAGGTGTAGTCATACTGTAGGGGGTTGTATGGATAATTCTAAACAACTTTCAGTAGGTATGCAACCGGTTTGCTTAAAGCCACTCTGTTTCGCACTTTTCTATACATTTTGGGCCGGGTGATTAGCTGATTTGTATGGAATAGTGAAAAATAAAGTAGCTCTGATTCAATTGGTTTCATGGTAAATGTTGTTCAGAAATATGTCCATAACAATCCCCTTAATATGGCTACAGTTTTCTGTTACACCTGTATAGCCAAACAAGAAGGTTGGGTTCTTTATGGCTGAAAGATAGCAGCGTGGCCGGAAATTCAAAATTTTCACAGTTTTTTACATTTTATAGCTAAACTGAGCTATTTTTGTTCAGCGATTTTTCGTTCGCAGCAATAACATAGTATTCTTTTCATTATTGTAAACAACAGAACAACAATAATTCAGCCGATTATGTGTTCTGGTCTACGACAAGTTTTTTGGGCAGTGCCACTACTTCGTAGACCAGAACACATAATCGGCTGAATTATTGTTGTTCTGTCGTTTACAATAATAAAAAGAATACTGTTTTGTTGCCGCGAACGAAAAATCGCTGAACAAAAATAGCTCAGTTTAGCTACAAAATGTAAAAAACTGTGACAATTTTGAATTTCCCGCCACGTTGCTATCATCCACCCTTAACTTGACAATGGTATGAGTTAAATCAAACAAGCAAGTTAGTCATCATAACACATTCACTTATTAAATTCAATTAACATCTTTGTAGAAACAATCGAGAACATTTTTTACTACAGTTACTTTGCAAAGTGAGCTGGACAAACATCTTAGTTGATTCAAACGAGCCAGTTAGTCATAATAACACTTTCACAGATTCTATTTAATTAACGTCTTTTTAGAAACAATCTAGAAAATTGGTTATTATAGTTACATTTCAAAGTTAGCTTGACAAACATCTTAGTTTAATCAAACAAGCCAGCTAGTCATAATAACACCTTCACATATTAAATTCAATTAACATCGTTGTAGAAACAATCGAGAAAATTAGTTATTACAGCTACTTTACAAAGTGAGCTTGATAAACATCTTAGTTGAATCAAACAAGCCAGTTAATCATCTTAGCACCTTCACTGATTAAAATCAATTAACATCTTTGTAGAAATAATCGAGAGAATTTGATATTACAATTAATTCTCAAAGTTAGCTTGACAAACATCTTAGATGAATCAACCAAGACAGTTAGTCATCATACCACTTTCACAGAATATATTCAACTAACGTCTTTGTAGAAACAATCGAGACAATTTGTTGTTACAGTCACATTACAAAGTTAGCTTGACCAAGTTCTTACTTGAATTAGACAGCAATATTTATTGCAGGTAACAGTTATAATTAATTGTTTTGACCTCTTTCACCTTCGTTGTGGTGGCAAAGCTCTTGTCAGGCTCGTATGGAGTCAAGATACTTGATCACACTGATCAAAATATTGCTTCCAACATTCAAATATTTTTTTCAGTGTAGTAGTGCTACTTTGCGTAATACCCCGGCAGAAAAGCTCTTTTACCCCTACGGGAGTAATTACCCCCAGGTTAGGAACCACTGTTCTAGATGAAGGATAAAACTTCTCCCTTTTATATAGCCAGTTATTTCTAAGCGAACTAAGGTCAGACACAGTCATTCGTGCATTCTACTCATTCTCCAGCTAGTTATTGTGTAAATTGTGAGTCTGCAGACAATGGCTAACTCTTTGTGGCTGGGACGAGGTAGTTCGCTCAATTTTGAAGTGCCAACATTGTTTAAAAGGAAAGTTATATACAGGTGCGATTCTGGAGGCGACAAACTGCTGTTTATGAACTTATTTAAAAAAATAATCTACTGAAAGATGTAGAGATAGTGAACCAATTTAAAAAATAAATTTACTGAAAGATGTAGAGATAGAGAATATATTGACATCATGTTGGTAGGTATGCTTGACTCTTATTTCGAAGGGCAGCTACCTAAAGATTTTGGGCACAACATGATCTGCCTCTAAAACGATTCTAACCTCACCGATTTACACAAACAAACATTTTATGACGTCGTTATGGGTACAGGGGGCATTTAAGGATACCTAACGAGATATATTTTTATGTTTAATGGCCTATTGGAATAGCAATAAAAGAGACACGGCCCATTGATTCTGGAGATACACTTTTTATAATGTAAATGGTACATAAGCAAGGCCAATAGAATCTAGAATTATATGGCTTGTATCCGACTCTAGCTATTTTTTTAACCCCGATACAAAAAGAAGGATGTTATAAGTTTGACCGCTATGTGTGCGAGTATCTGTCTGTGTGACTATCTGACTGTTTGTATCACGGTAGCTTTTAAACGGGTGAACCGATTAGGATGGGTTTTTATTTATTTGAAAGCTGGTTTTCTAGCGAGTGGTTTTAGATATGGTTTTATCAAAATCGGTATTTGAAATTTTAATTAAGTAGGTACTTATTACGTAGAGTACCTAGCATTTATACAGGTACCTACCTCTCAGCTTAGAAATAGTTAGATTCCAGGTGCGAATTCTGATGTAGGCATGACTTTATTTTATTTTCAATGTTACGTAAACTGTATCCAAAAATAAAAGTCTTATTGTGTAAACAAACCACTTACCGGAAGAAAAATACGCAATCATTACAAAAATAATGATGCTACAATAATGATCTCATACCAGCACACAATCTGGGTAATCACATGCAATAGCATTATTTTTGTAATAATACGTCCATTTCATCGTAAAACTAATATACCGAATTCTCTAATAAAACCTAATTCGGAAGGCAAAGTTTTTTGTTCGAAAGTCCGTTATTGGCTTAATCTTATCTTTAGACAATATTGAGAAACTAATTTAAATATTTTTTTATTTTGGCCCAGTAGTTTTGTTTTCATGCGCAAAAATATTTTGTTCCTATGACCGCCAACAGTATGCAGACGGTCGCGTGACGTCATAAAACCGTATCTTTGAAACGTTGTAAAATCCAAACTACTGAACCAAAATAAATAATATTGATATTAGTTTCTCAATATTGACTAAAGATAAGATTAAGCCAATAACGGACTTTCGAACAAACAACTTTGCCTTCCGAATTATCTGTAACCTCAAACTTACAAGTGACATTTCCATAAGTCGCCAAAAGGTATCAAACATTGTTTGCTAATGTGCGTTGTCTAAAACAATGTCCCAGGCACTGCAGCGCCGAGTGGTCTCTTCACTCATCACAGCACTAATAGTAGTCTATGGTTACCCATTCTGCACTATTTGTTTACAAATTTTTACTTTATAACCTCAAAATAAAAAAAAATCATAACTTTTTTGTTTTTGGTATTAGCTCAAATTTTAAAATATGTTTGTGTGTGTAGGTGCATTTACATAGATTTGAGTCGTTAAAAAATTGTGAAAGTCAATGAAAACAATATTTAAAAAATACTTTTCTCCCGCCACAGAGTTGACATTTTTTTAATAAAGAAATCAACGGAACGTCATAAAGCAAAAAAAATATTTAGGTTGAGATTCGGGTGCTATTTATTACCCTGCAAAAAGAGTTAGCATCTTTTGTTACACCTTGTATTTGTGAATTTGTAGCAGCCATAACGATAGTCAAATTGCCTATGCATCGACTTACATCACGGCTCAAGGAAACATCGTTTGCTCATATTTTTTCACCTGAAACTCGGTTTCATTTTTATTCATGAACCTTCGCTGCCGTAGGTAACATGTTTAGTATGTCGATTGAAAATTATGGGGGGTTATTTTGTGAGAAATTCCTCTGAATAGGAAGCCTTGGCGGAGTCAATAAATACGGGAATATCTTTACCCATGTTATGATTCTCTGGAATCTGGAATTTACTCATGTGTAGGTACTTAAACATAAAACATCGGTAATAAAAGTTTTTTACATTCATTACCTTAGTATTATAAAATCTTACAAAATATATCAAAGCTCCATCACCATTAATTAACTTGCTCGGAACTTTATGAATCGACGCCTATTTTCTAAATGTAGTACTTTCGCGTACTCAAAAATAATTTTACTTAAACTTTCACACCGAATTTCAATATTCATTTTGAGAATAGGGAATCTCAAAATTAATAAGTACGTGCCCTCTCGCACTCTAGTTTTGAATACTCAAATGTTTTCTTTACAGACAGATTACGTTTTCACCGAAACACTACTGCGGATTATTGTACGTTATTATCTGTAGGTACATGAGTTGATTTAAGAAGAGAAATAGGTATTTCTCTTCTTAAATCCTACATACTTATTCATTTTAAGATTCCCTATTCTGAAAGAAATTCGTTATGAAAGTTTACGTAAAATTATTTTTGAGCACGCGAAAGTACTAGATTCAGAAAAAACGAGTCGATTCAACAAGTTCCGAGCAAGTTAATTAATGTTGATGGAGCTTTGATATATTTTGTAAGATTTTATAATACTAAGGTAATGAATGTAGAAATCAAAATCGCCGCAATAACTTTTATTACCGATGTTTTCCTCCATGTTTAAGTAGGTACCTGTACACATGAGTAAATTCCAGATTCTAGATCAACGAAGATTGGAAGGAAAAAGTAACAATTTAGCAAAAAAACAAAAATTATAGGTCCGTAAGTAATTGAAGTTATTGAAGTTATTGAATTTTCTTCAAACAAATAAGTCCTTTCATATTTAACTTGTGAGTTCGGCTTCGCGAGCAGTAATGCGCGAAGGGGTCCAATTTATTATTAGCTTAGTATCTGTAATGTTATGAAACTGTAACAAGGTTTTGTCTGTACTTACAACTTTACTATGGATATATTTTTTATAAAAAAATCGCTCGGGACAGGACTTGAACCCTCAACCCCTTGCATACCGTGCAGACGCTCCACCAATATTGAGCTACCGAGTCAAGAAACTGTCGATGCGAATTTCCCAACCTCATTGATACATTAGGCGCAATCTAGTATGATACTTTTCACTTATCTGCACCACCTAATGCGTTCATCTTGCAGACGAAATGCTTAGATTTTGATTTTGCCATTTCATTTAACAACTTTCTGTATTTTCTAAAGAACTAACCCGTGCTAGGGGAACATTCAATATTTTTTAAGGTTACAAAATTCGCTCGGGACAGGACTTGAACCCGCAACCTACCAAATCCAAACAAAAAAACCCATTCAACCGAAGTCTCGTGCAAAACTACCTAGTTCAGAACAAGCCTAATTTTGTCACTAATAAAATTCACTCAGGCTTGAAGCAAATGGGGGTTTATTTTGCTTTGATTTCAAGGTTTGAATTACCTTTTGAAGTGTTTAGTTAAAGTAGGTAAAATTTACCACCCAGAAATTTTAAACGTAAAAGCTTTGTGACTTTTGATTTGATTTAGCATCAAAATACATAAAATAGTTAAGTTGGATTCTGTTATCTCAATAGACGAGGACTTTATAAAATAGGTATCTATGGAGATATTGTGAATTTAATGTTGTTAAAAATATAATAAAAGTATACGAGCAAAAAAGTGCCCCATAAGTCATAGTTTAAGAAATACCTGTCCTAAATAGCCACAATGCCGCATCTTATAAACACGCAAATAAATCGTATTGATTAGCGATCTGTCCCTGTATTATCTAAAATATCCGCCGTAAAATTAACGGTTTTTTAATGTCAAATAAAAGATTGTTCATTTCAATAAGGGCTATTTTCGAGTGTTTTGACGCTCGGAGGTTGAGTGGAATTTTTAGATAACAGAGGCGCTGGACGACGATAGATGGTCGGACGACATTGTCATGTATATCATTGGACGGCGGCGGAGGGTCCATGGATGCAGATGGCTAGGGACCGTAAAAGAGGTGGGCTGATGATGTTGATTGGCGATTGTTTGGCAGCTATGTCATAGGTAAAATCCACTAATTACCACAAGGAAAGGTATCAGCATTTTCCTTGACCGCAGCAGTGCTGTAACGTTGCCGAAATAATATTATCATTAATTTTTCTACCAAAAATAGCGGTTATTTTGTTTGGAATAAAATTATGCGGGGAATTTTATCCAGCACGACAGTTGCCTAACCGCAGAAGAGCTATCAGTAACCCCAAACTCACTTAAAACGTTATTAAATAATTTCTCCGACAAAGGCAAGTGTGTCATTTTGACGGAGCCCATTCATGGCTCAGCGTGCTAAATAAAGGACAATTTGAACGACTCCATCGGCGGTCGTAGTCGGCCCTTTATTTGGGTTACTCCTATTAAACTTAGGGCTTTGTATCTTCGTAGCTAATGGGATTATTCTCTCACACTAGTTGAGTGAAGTGACCACTCGGTCACTGGCTCACTGCAGTGCCTAGAATAATATGTTTAGGCCCGTAATATCAATCACAGTTTAAACCAAAAAGGCTAGTTTAAGGGTAGACGAAAGCAACGTGGCGGGAAATTCAAAATTTTCACAGACTTTTACATTTTGTAGCTAAACTGAACTATTTTTGTTCAGCGATTTTTCGTTCGCGAGAATAAAACCGTATTCTTTTCATTATTGTAAACAACAGAACAACAATAATTCAGCCGATTATGTGTTCTGGTCTACGAAGCAGTGGTACTGTCCAAAAAACTTGTCGTAGACCAGAACACATAATCGGCTGAATTATTGTTGTTCTGTTGTTTACAAATAATGAAAAGAATACGGTTTTATTCTCGCGAACGAAAAATCGCTGAACAAAAATTGCTCAGTTTAGCTACAAAATGTAAAAAAACTGTGAAAATTTTAAATTTCCCGCCACACTACTATATTCCAGCCTTAAACCAAAAAGGCTAGTTTAAACCCTATCTGTCAATTAATTTTCATACAAAATTCGGGGTTTAATCTAAGGTCTAAGTTTAAACTGTGATGGATATTACGGGCCTTAGATGGAGTAGGCTTGTCCAGCAACATCTTCAAGCTTTGACGATGCAAAGCTTAGTCGGCCTACCCCAGAGAAAAGTCAATGCCAATTCAAGCGGAGCCAACTAAGCCACGGTTTCACCATGAAGGAACAGAAGCTTCAATGTTCCTTACACTTGATCCCGGCACTCAGTTTCCGTGTGTTTATGACCAAGTCGTCGGTGAAGGGGCCATTATAATAAATCTTATTAGAAATTGGAGGGAGATGTCCTCAATGGCACAGTGTCCTAAATAAAGGACAAGTTGAAAGATTTCATCGGCGGTCGTAGTCGGCCCTTCGTTTGGGTTACTCCTTTTAAACTTAAGCCTAATTGATAACCAACCTCTTTGAATACAAATGGAGGTTAACAAAGGAATGTTATAAGCCGTGCCAATAGAGAAACGATATGAAAATGGCGGCAGGTACCTATGGTAAGGTCTGAAAAAGAGGTTACAAAAATACGATTTCGGTTCATACCTAAAACTTTCATACATTTTTGGTTACGAAATATTGTTTTACGATGCTTTCTTTATTGATTAGGTAATTGTTCTACGTTGGATTTGTGATTAAACAACAATCTTTATGAAAATAAGATCAAAAATATTAAAACGTAGTAAATAATACAAACCTCAACAAATAACAACACATAACGTAAACTACAATATTGAAATAACTCAACAAATATTAAAAAATCAATAAGAGGCGAACGTATTTTGGCGTGTTTTATTAGCCAAACGTAGGTGACTAATCAGGACTGCCTAAAATGACTTTGCTAACGTTACGTGTGAGTATAGACGGAGATATGATTAAAGCGAGAGGGCGCGAGAGTGTCCTCCATTTATATATCGTTTCTTTAATGGCACGGGTTATACCACGTGCAGTGGCCATGAAAGTTTTAATTTTATTGTAGTAATTTATGGATGGAGCAATAATATTTCTTCAGATTTTATTTTTACTGTTCACTGTTTGATTGTTTTTTGTGTGAGAGGCCGCCGTTCTTATTGTTAGGAACTTTAAAAAAGTAAAAATAACTGTGACATAAACCATACCTTTTCTTTACATTTACTTATTTAATTATTGTTCTCCAATTTAAATTACTATGTATATTTGTCTTTTAAGACTTTTGCATCTTCATTTGGGTTACTCCTTTTAAACTTAAAACTTAAACTTAAAGCCTTAAGACTTTAGCATCTACGTAATGAGTAGATTTATATGATACAGCGTCTAGTGGCACCTTAATTCCCAGTGAAGCGTCCACTTGGATGCGGCAGTGTCCGGGATATGATTAGATGGAGTACCTAGGCTTATTTATTTTCGCAATGCACCGTTACAAAATTTGTAAATATTTTTAGAAAAGGGCTTTTGCATAAAACAGTAATGTTATTGTTGATGTTTTATTTATTTACTTAAAATCTCTACCTCTCAAAGAGAGTAGCGTCAAGATTTAGGGGCAGTTCGAAGTAGCCTCTCAATTTGCGGGTCTGAGGGCGTCCGCAAAAAGGTTAAGACATAACAACGTATCTGAAGATCCGACTATAAACGTAAACTCAGTACTCTTGCACTGGGAATGTCGTAATTTTAAGTTTAATTTGGTTCGGACTTAAGATAAAAGCTATTTTTGTTTAGCTATTTTTGTTTCACGACGACGTCATGCATCAAGATATAAACAAACCAAGCCTTATCAAGACACAAAATAATCAAAAACTATCGTAAAATAATAAGGCGTTAATTAAACTGAGATAGAACTTTCACGCGAAATAATTATTTTGTTATACAACTATTTAATTTGTTTGCGGATTTGTAACTTCGCCAGTTTATTTTAAAGTTTAACTAATTTGGGATTTCGACACCGCTGAGCGGTAGATAGAAGTGAATTATTATCTACTTCAAAATTAATATTTTATTTGTACTTAGGATGTAGTGTAGCATTGCGACATGTGGATTGTGGATAGCATAGTCTAATAAAACCCGCTGAAAAATAGTTTATCGAAATGCCGTCAACTTTGAAACTGTTGAAAGGAAAAAGATTTTGAGAATTTTCCGCCCGTCTAACAGGCAACAGTGCGACTCTTAGGGTGGCATTAATAGTCGTCGACTAAAGATCGAACTCAAGTAGGTGATCTCAGAAAAGTCAAATGCTTATGTCAAGCCTCGGCTCAAGTCAATTTCAATCTCAAGACAGTGTATATTAATAGGCTGACAGCTCCTCAAGTTTGACATTAACCAAGGCTTGACATTAGCATTTGACTTTTCTGAGTTCACCTACATGAGATCGAGCTTAAGTAAGTGATCTCAGACGACTATTAATACCACCCTAAGGCAAGGATTTGTATAAAACCGACCGTTTAAGCACGCACGGTGACGCATTGACGTGCGGCAGTGCGGCAAGCGTGCGTCATTGAGGCATATACGAACAATTTATCTTTCCTAGAAAAAAAATCACACATCATGAAACATGACAACGTCATATAATATTATTACAGTACAGTTCATTCATTTCATTACACCAGATGATTTGATGCACCACACAATGGCATTTCAGCACACTTCATTGCAGTGCAGTTAATTCATTTCATTACACCAGGATGATATTATGATGCATGACACATGGCATTTCAGCACACTTCATTACAGTACAGTGCAGTACAGTAAGTGTGCTGAAATGACATGTGTCATGCTGAATAAAATTTATTCTCCCGTGTAATGCGTAATACAAGGTGTTACAAAAGTACCTAACTCTTTTTACAGGGTAATAGCACCCGGTGATAGGGATCACAACCTAAATTTTTTTTTTGCTCTATGACGTTCCGTTAATTTTTAAATTAATAAAATGTGAACGATGTAGAGGGAGAAACGTATTTTTTAAATATTGTTTTCATTGACTTTCACAATGTTTTAACAACTCAAAACTATGTAAATGCACCTACACACACAAACATATTTTAAAATTTGAGCTAATACCAAAAACAAAAAAGTTATGATATTTTTTCAATTTTGAGGTTATAAAATAAAAATTGTTATTTTCAACTTTTTTTTACAGATTTGACATCCTGTTGACCAGTAGGTTACACCCTGTAAAAAGAGTTAGGTACTTTTGTAACACCTTGTATTACATGACACAGTTGTGTGATATGTCTTTTGTAATATCACGAGCATTACCTACACATGTCTAGAAGGGAGCCATACAGACATCATACGGCATAAGTAATCCACGCATCCGGCTCATACGGCGCTTGATTAAACTTCCAAGTGAGAGTCCTGACCTTAGTTTGTTACTCCTGGGAAATTACGTGCGCCGCAACAACCGCATGCCGCTTTTAGCTTTATTAGGAATTGACGGCTCCTGATAAATAGTGTTAAGGGTAGACGATAGCAACGTGGCGGGAAATTCAAAATGTTCACAGTCTTTTACATTTTGTAGTTAAACTGAGCTATTTTTGTTCAACGATTTTTCGTTCGCGGCAATAAAACAGTATTCTTTTCATTATTGTAAACAACAGAACAACAATAATTCAGCCGATTATGTGTTCTGGTCTACGACAAGCCTACAATAATGAAAAGAATACTGTTTTATTGCCGCGAACGAAAAATCGCTGGACAAAAATAACTCAGTT
Source organism: Zelleria hepariella (assembly GCA_949319315.1). NCBI lineage: Eukaryota > Metazoa > Arthropoda > Insecta > Lepidoptera > Yponomeutidae > Zelleria > Zelleria hepariella. The sequence goes on along the minus strand of OX439396.1, from coordinate 7,269,326 downwards.
TAGCTACAAAATGTAAAAAACAGGGAAAATTTTGAAATCCCCGCCACGTTGCTATCGTCTACCCTTAAAGGGTGAGCCTCGCCGAGGTATTCTTTTATGATGACCTCTTGAAAGGTCACGGGGCATGTTAGCATTATAGGGCAGGATCTAAACTTAGATAAATCTAGTAAAGTATAGGTCACTCATTCTGTGAATTGATAGAAAAAAATACTTATTTATATTTTGGTGACAGAATTTCTGTCACCAAAATATAAATAAGTATGATTTCAGTAGCTAAAATTAAACTTTGAAAGTATTAAAATATAGTCAGCTCATGAGCCACTATTTGTTCGTGCCTCTAGTTGTAGAGACCATGGGGGTGTGGGGGGTGGAGGGGAGGGGTTTTGTTAGAGAAATTGGTCGGCGCTTAAGGAACCGGGGCTAAGACTACCGTTCCGGGGCATACCTGGCGCAGAGGATTTCCATGGCGGTGCAGCGGGGGAATGCTGCTAGCGTCATGGGTACCTTTGTGTCGGGTGTGTTGCGGGGCGGTATATTTGGTTAATGTTGTTTTTGTTTTGAACTTTTTTGTGTGTATTTGTGTGTGTTTGTCATGTTTTTATTGCCTTGTCCAAATTTTTTTACGAAGTTATGTGATTTTTTTGTATTTTATTATTGCATGTAACATTAATACCAAAATTATACTTGGTAGAGAAATCATGGACTTATTACGGTACAACCTAATTGGGTTACCACTTAGACTGATTTCCATTTTATTTGTGGCGGTCCGATAGGTTTGTAAAGCAAACAAAAGTCGCCTATTTGTTTGCAAAATATAACATTATTGTCTTGTAATGCCTGTCTGTCTATTCATTGTTTATGAAAGCCAATTATTTCCAGACGACTTGGATAAAATATTAAGTTACACTAAACAAGATGAACCAAGATGTTATGTCGAGATGCGATCTTTTCTTCTGGGTGGTTTACTAAATCCAGAGCATAGGAGAGAGATCGAAATGTACACAAGACAGTACGTCGTGTAGACCCTTAGACGTGTAGACGCGTGCACTCTATTCAGTTACGTTACGGGCGATTTTGCAACGAAAGTTTAAGGGTCTACTATACGTGCTGTCGTGCGTCCATCCACTTTTGTCCGAGACTTAGTTATCAATTATCATGCACCTTGTTTCACTAATATCCTACTGAAAAATAAAATAAAACTTAGGCAGTAGATTTAAGGCACAATAAGGTAAAAAACAGGAAAATCCGCACGTGAAATTTAAACATAGATTTTTTTTGCAAAAAATCGATCGATACCAAAAATGGTAGGCAGGGAGAGGATCCCCTAAATCTATATCATCTAGGGAGCACAGTGTTACGGTAAACTGATTTATCGCACTATCGGCTAGCGCAATCTTGCTTTATTTATTCACTGTGTATAAAGCGAGTTGCCGCTACCCGATAGATAGTGGGATAAAACTACAGGGTGCACTCTAAGTCGATAGCGGAACTTTAAGTAGGCTGTCTACTGATCAATACAAACAACATTTACTCTGTGGCGATAAAAATGAAGCTAAAAAAAAATGTGGTGTATCATACATTTGGCGCAGTACTGAGTCGACCTTTTGTATGGAATAGCTGATATTTTTTTCGCTCCATTTTTTTCGCCACCTGGTATAAGTTGTTTGTAGTGATGAGTAGACAGCCTACTTAAATTTCCGCTATCGACTTAGAGTGCACCCTGTATATAGGTATAGGTTTATGGGGTCCTGTTACGATACGTGCCCGGGGTTCTCTCGATGCCTAGCAACGCAAGTCCTAAGTCCGGTTCCGGACTCCCTTCCATGAAACGCGATTGACCCGGCACCCGCAGAGTGAATCTATGGAATGCTTGGAATACAAATACAGGGTGTTGTTTTGGTCAGTGTCACCCGACTCAAGGACGATAGTTTGAGTAACACTTGAAAATAAAAATAAGTTTTTTTTCTAATTTGTTTAGATGGACAAATTACCTTGTTCAAGTTGTTCTATAATAACCGCGACGTGCGGACACCCCCGCGCGCGATGTGGCGCCCTGACTCGCTGCAAGCGTTAAGTAGTATTATAATAGTAATAGGCCACAATTGAATAATTATTGGGTGTTTTTCACTGACAATTTTTTTTTTTATTTTTATTTTCTTTGTTTTAGTATCGTGTAAATAATCACCGCTGAGTCGGGTGTCACTTCTCAAAACAACACCTTGTATTGAGATAATTTATCATAGTTGTCAGACACGCTCTACATCCCCGCAATATTTTCCGAAGACGTCAAATTATGAAATAAATGAACCATTATTAGCTTGGGCCATAGGTTATCCCCACAATAAATCACAGCAAGAATTAATGGTAACATCAATTCCATTGGTCCAGTTTTGATACGCTTCCACGTTCAAATTACCAATATACTAGAGACGTGGAAACGTACGTCTTATGGTCTTGAATATAAGAGTCTAGAAGTCGGGTAAGCTTGGAGACGTGACGGCGGCAATTGGGAAGGCAAAGTTTTTTGTTCGAAAGTCCGTTATTGGCTTAATCTTATCTTTAGACAATATTGAGAAACTAATTTCAATATTTTTTATTTTGGTTCAGTAGTTTGGATTTTACAACGTTTCAAAGATACGGTTTTATGACCTTCACGCGACGGTCTGCATACTGTTGGCGGTCATAGGAACAAAACATTTTAGCGCATAAAAACAAAACTACTGGACCAAAATAAAAAATATTTAAATTAGTTTCTTAATATTGTCTAAAGATAAGTTTAAGCCAATAACGGACTTTCGAACAAAAAACTTTGCCTACCCAATTCCGTATCCATTTATCACGAAAGGCGAACCGTTAAGTATTTTCCTTATTCCGTCTTCTCATTTTCTCTGTATTTTCTGACCGGAGCTAAGTCTAATCAAGGCGGAACACGTGGTCGGTAATGTTTATTAATATTGCCGAATATGAATATTCGCTTTTCTCCTTTGGCTTCCTCGCCGAAGCGAAATTAGAGAAAACGGCAAATAGACGAAAACGGTAATCAGTGAGTTGGGAAATCTTGGCAAGACGGTCTCGATTTGCGTTGATCGAAGGTGCTAGGTTGAGGAAACTAGCATTAGGTACATAGGTATCCGTCAGTTGTATGGGAGTGGTGAAAGCCTATTTCATTGCCCACAATCGTTATACCTATAATAAAGACTAAAAATACTGTGAGTCCATAATGCACCATAACTACTGAGAATTAGGTAATTAATAGATAAATAAATAGATTATAATTCCTACACTTTATACATAATATTTTTCTTACATCTAATTTTACACGCCTTTCTTTGGAAAATATACATAAAATATTATATAAAAATCGTTATGAATACAAAATTATAAATAAAAACAATAGCTTGAGTAACTTTGTCTAGCTAGACAATGTACCTAAAAGTCCTGAAAATATTTTTCAAGAAAAAATTATCTGCAATCAATCAACCCAACATCCCCAACATACAAAATAATATTACAAGCTCTGCTTACCATAATACAAGAAAAACTTTCAGCAAACGGATTCTGCAACATCGCACAAAGTAACAACAAGAACGGAAAAACTTTCAATAAAGGCACGGACATACTGGTCCATAAACCTTGACACAAGCTGCGCCATAAGCTGATTCCTCCCGTAAAATTGTTGATAGTACATGTAATACTGAAAACAGACCCTAATAATACACATAGAAATGTGTCAGCATAACCCTGAAGACTTTGCCTTAGCGAACAAATCACCACGCAAGCCTACCAGAGGAAAATCAGACTTGTCAGTCTTAGAATAAGGAAAGTTTTGCTCTGAGCTGCAGCGGTAAATAAAGGAAACATCAGATACGTCAGCTTATCCAGCTCAGTGTAAATAGATAGTTACGATAATCTCAACTCTGTCTCTCGTTGGAAAATGACGAATGCAAGGATTTGGTTTTTACGATTGAATTTTTCGATACGAAATGCCATTTGTTGGCGATTCTGAGAGCGAGCGCCGTAAAAAGATTAACAAAGCAATGCATGGAGTAAAATTTCTCCGACATTAATAAAAACTGTACCAATACTTAATTAATTTTCGTCATCCCTTGTATTTTTAAGGGACGACGGACGACGGACACGTTTCTAGAAAACGTAGCAACGGGAAAAAAATGCTTCTTTCGAGGCGTAGAGGCACAAAAATAATTGTATTCAACTGTAAAAACACGTTTGTCTGGAAAATATCAACGTCTGGCAGCAGTGGCGGACCCAGGATTTTGGTTTGTACCAAATGAGCGTAGGTTTTCAGTATACAAAATGTATGTTTGTAGAGGGTCTCAGATGCTTTTGGGGGGGGGGGGGGGGGGCTTGAGCCCCTTAGCCCCCACACCCCCCCTAAATCCGCCAGTGTCCGGCAGTTGATAAAGGGAGTTGCAGGGAAACTACAGGTTTTTTTGCTGACACCGCAAAAATAGTGGGCGACGGGGATTCGTCTGAGAAGAAAATACTTTCACCATTCATTGTACAGTGAGAGCGGTGGTGGCCTAGTGGTAGAAAATTTTACTCGGAAGCGAGAGACCCAGGTTCGATTCCCGGTGCAGGCATGTACAGTCGGCCACAGTCTCAGATACCCTTTTTTGTTCGATTGGCGCCCTTATGCCGCGCGCGGTAAGAGCTGCCATGGGGTATCTGAGTTTGTGGCCGACCGTACCTATGACTTTGTTTCTTTTCAAAGTTATACATTTGTGAATTAGAAGTAGCAAAACCACTCGCTAATTGTGAGGGAAAATATCGTGAGGAAACCCGCTTAGTTGTCTCCACACGAATCGACTTGTCTTTCCTGTGGGCTAGGCCGACTAAGATGACAAGACGGGCCACTGGACGCTGTATAAATTATCTCATTACGTAGATGCAAAGGCCTTAGTTGTACAGTGAACAAATAAAAACCCGCAACAGATACCTAGCTTCTAGATAGGGTAGCCCCTACATGTCTGCTAGGGAACAGTGCGGTCATAACGTGCTCTCTTCGCACAATTAAATTCCTGAAATACGCCCGCAGCTCGAGCCAACATCGGCCTTGGGGCGTCTACTCTCTGCGTCTTGCCAGGAGAGGGGAGATGGTAGAATGCCTATTTGTGCAAGAACATGAGAACACGCTGTACATAATTATCTTGCGTCGCATATTACGCAAGATGCGTGATGCTAAACTCGCTTATGTAAAGCTTATTGCCGCTGAAAAAGTTAGATTTTTGCAGAGCTCTAAGGATTATGTATTTGATATTAGTTTCAACTTGATATCTCCATAACATAAAGGGTCTTGCTTGACAGACATACAGACGGACAGACAAACATACAAACCAACAGACAGACGGACGGACAACAAAGCGATAGTTTTTTTTTTCCTTTTGAAGTACGGATTCCTAAAATCGATGTACTTAGGTAGAGTCCGTAGTACAGATTTTCAGTAGGCCTTTCCCAAACCGGGTTAGACCAACACGGAATTACTTGGGCAATCTCATCGCTACTTTAGAAATACAATTATCATGAGCCGATACGGTCTATTGAGACTACCTAAGGTGCTGCGTTCATTTGGAATTAGCCAAAATCAGACCAGGGGGGTTATCCTTGACGCTATTGTGATCAAATTGAAAAAGGTTTAAAATTAATTTCTCCTTGAATTCGCATAGTAATGCTTTGATTTTAAATTCTTTGTAATGTTTATTCAAAGGTAAGGCTATTTTATTCAATAAAAACACAAAATGCGCCTTAATTTGTAAAATATAAAATTTTGTAAATTGCGCCATATTGCGGCCGTATTGGAAAAATGCGTCAAGAGTAGAGGGGCAGTATCTACTCAGACCTGATCTTTCACTGAACTTTAAAAGTCCAAACTCTAGGTTTGCCAGGAGGTGATGGAGCGCAGCATGCTGAATATAAAGAGGATCGACAGGGTCCGGAACACTTCCCTGCGCCCAAATCCAAAACTATAGACGTTGGAGCGGCAACCACTAGGCTCAAATAGAACTGGGCTGGCCTTGTCTGCCACATGGCAAAGATCGCTACCGACTGGGTCCCAGATGACGGACATCGGCGGCGCGTTAGGCCTAGGTGACAATGGCGAGATGTTATTGTATTCGACCCGTTTCGAATACAATAATGTTTAAATATCGCGAATCATTAAAAGTAAATAATGGCGAGATGAGCTATAAACAAGTTCTTGCCCGGATGGCCAGAGGTGGCCCAGCTTCGATCAAGGATAAAACTAGATACAACATAGAACTTTGAAATGTGTCTGGAAAAATTGATGTCCAAACTGCCTTTGGGAGCTTTTTTGCTCGTAGTCTATGCAATTAAAGTAAAACTGTACACTAATGCAATAAGGTTGACATTCGAATATTAGACGTATGGTCGAAAAGATGTTTCGTATTGTTCTATTGCTGATATCATTTGTTTCTGTGGGGACAAGTTTTTATTGTGATTTTATACGTAATGCGGATTCTATGGGATTTAGTTCGGTGTGGCCCAGCAAAGAGATGTGTGGAAGACAAGAGGAGAGGCCTTTGCTAAACAGTGGGACACAACAATCCAGGCTAGCTAAAAAAGAGGCTAGAAAAGAAAAGCCTAAAACGCGCGAAGTTGTTTGATATACAAAAAAATCTTGGCTTTATATCAAAAGCTCTCTGGGCTGTGACGCACCAATTTTTCACTTGCGATGAGACTGAATATTTTCCTTTCATAACTGAACATTGAAGCTCTTACCACGGACAGGAATAGGTGTGTTAATCAAATAAAAACATAAGCCTCCTTATGAGTACCTAGTTGGGTAAAAAAAAACCTCACACCATATCGCAGACCGTACTTCAGAATTACAAATAAATATACAGGGTAATTTTTAAATAGCTTTATACTATAAACATTAAAAAGTTTTTATTTGTACCATTTCAGCACTGCCTGCACGGCGGGCATTCGTGCCCCTACACTCTCTTCCACCTTTCCAGCCTTTCCTGCTCCTACCGCTATTAATGCCAAAAAATATATTTTGGAATTGCAGAACAAAAGTTGTTGAAAATTACATTTAGAAGTAAATGTGTTTCAGGAATAAAGCTATTTAAAAATTATTTTGTATAACTATGAGATGTATATCGTCTTTGTGCACTAACAGGCTAAAATATACAAAATACGAAAGCAATTTCGAGCGAAAGATCTACGACGAGCATTAGCTTTTTATCAAAACAAGTCTTTTTCACCCAAATTGGCTCTATCATAAAATATCAAGCGTACATTTATACGATAAAATAAGATTTACGAGCAATCGAGAGAGCAGAACAACGTAAAGCGCTGCAGCGCTTCCAATAAAGTATCTTGCTTTATGTTATGCTTGCAGTGCACATGACATATTACGCACTACGACGCTGGGCTTATACAATGTATGGTCGAGAAAAGAGATTAATATGTGTAACAAACTGCGTAAACGCAAAACTGTTTGTTGAAAAAGTTATCTGTAATATTCTTTCTGTTGTGCAATAAAGAGTTCTCTATCTATCTATCTGATTGGTTTCAAATTCAAATTAAAAATATTTATATAATAGACAATTTCCATATTATTAGGGTAAGTAAAATTATTTCCTAGTAAAGTAAAGTAAAAAGTAAAAAACATTTATTTAAAAAAGGACACAGTTTACAATATAATATGAGAAATACACAAAAAAGAAGGTTGAATAAAAATGAAAATAAGAAGGCAGTCTCCAAACTAGGCGAGACCTGTATTTTGGGGACTTTATTAGTGTGCACAGTAAAGGTGAGGAATATTTTTAGACGACAAGTGGTCTATATAAGTTTCGGTAGTGGTGCTTAGTTATAAACAAACATAAAATCTTATTGCAACGTAGAGTAACTCTACGTTTGAACCCTATGGCCTAACTCTAATTGAACCCAAACCCAATAAAAAAAATTACCTACCTACTGCCCGGCTGTACACATTTTCTTGCATAGGTAAGAAATACTCGATCAAGCAAGCAAGCTACCTTTTAAACAACAAAAAAAAACTATAAGTCAAAATCGGTTCATGCATTTGGGAGTTACGATGCCACAGACAGATACTTTAAACGTATAACACACCTCTATTAGGTTGGGGTTTAAAATGTTGCATGTTAGAAATTGATGATCCGGGAATTTCCGTTCACGGATCGCTCATCGTTCCTGTTGATGCCAGTGTCATGGCAGTGACATGGCTAGATTTTTAGGAAAACTGACAGAGCAATCACGGACCTGAAAAAATTGCTTTTGCAGCGTAACGATGAGTGAAAGGTCACCCTATCCGCCCCCTTTTTGCCTACTACGCCTGAGTGGATCCATGAATGACCGCATTAGTCTGGATTGTTAGATTTTCCTTTATTTGCCATGCGAATTGAATTGACACCCTCGGCTTCAAAAAAAATCTGCTGTTGCATACATTTGGCGCAGTACTGACCTTTTGTATGGAACAGTAGACTTTTTTACACGCCATTTTTTTAGCTACAACTTGTTTGTATTGATCAGTCGAGTTCCGCTACCGACTTAGAGGCACCCTGTAGTTGAGGTTGTCATCACATAATGATCAGCTCCTACCGTACAGAACTTATGTAGGTACTTACCTGTTAAGCCAAAGATTAATCTCACAGTATACTGACTGTTCTAAGTAGCTGAGTGACGACAGAAATTTCAGTTTGATATGGCTTCTCCTAATGGCTAAAGTTGATAAACCTGAGCATTCACTTATGAGTCACAATATTTGAGCCTTGGCTTTTATATTACGTCGAAATAAACACCGTATTTCTAGGTATCTAGAAACCTAGAAATATAATCTAGAGTCAAACTTCGGTTTGGCATGTACCTACATTTATTTTGTCGAGCATCGTATAAAAAATATACATATACCTATCCTTTAGAAATATATTAGATAAAAGGTTGACGAGCGATGATACGAAGGTAGGTACCTGGAAAGGTTGTCTGGAACAGATGTTTTTTTAGCGATAAGACCGCCATTTGTATCTATCTATATAATAAGACTCTAAGGCGGACTTGCGTCAGTCAGGGTTTGCCAACTAACTCAGAGTTATTTGACATTTCCATACAGGTTATTGACGTTAACTCCGAGTTAAGGCGCTGGGCATACTGAATTAGCCCGCGCGCAAAGAAAAATGCACAAAATCGATTCCTGTATCAAATACCTACACTAATAAAATCGAAAATGTTCACATATCAAACCCTAGAATTATTTGAGACCTATGTAACACAGCCAGTTTCATGTTGATATCCATAACAGATTGCAAGATATTTTGCTTGAAAAAAAATGCGCCGCCAATTTTTTTTTTGAAGCATAATATCTTCAAAACGTTTATGAATGTCAACACGAAACTGACTGTTTTAGATAGGTCTCACCTAATTATAGGGTTTGACATGTGAAAATTTTCGATTTTTTTAGTGTATTTGACACAGGAATCGATTTTGTGCATTTTTCTTTGCGCGCGGGCTTTTCACTATGCACAGCGCCTTAACTGGCCAACCCTGGTTGACCTGGTTTAAGGCTGGTATTAATAGTCCTCTGAGATCACCTACTTGAGATCGGTCTCAAGTAGGTGAACTCAGAAAACAAAAATCACCGACTTGAGACATTGGCTTATTAATAAACCTATCTTAGGCGCGAACTTGAGTCCTCGATTTGAGTAAAGAATGAACTATTTGAACGAATGATACCATTTAAAGTTCAAAATGTGGTCAAAAAGCATAAACCCAACTCAAAAGTACTAGGCGCCCATACATTATAAAGAGACTATTCGAAAAGGCACAACCTGAGTTTGGCCTCCTTTTGGTCCATAAAATTGTCCATGGTCCGGTGTTATTCAGTTGTCCACTTGTCATTTCTATAATAGTCCAGGATTCCACAAACATAAAAGTGATGTTACAAGATATAACACGAACTCTACTCCAAATAGGTACTCGATTATAATAACTAGTTGTTCACCCCGAACTGTGAACTCAGGATGACTAACTTTTTGCTAACCCCATATCCACTCTTCGTCCGATTTGGATTTGGATGTTAGAATTTTAAAATTCTTTTAATTCCATTAAGCCGCCTTTATATTTTTATGACGACACAATCATTCATACATACAAACATACAAACATACTTCGATCGCTCGTTCAATATGACGACACAATTTTGTAGCGGCACCCTGGTCTAGACAAAAAGGAGCAGATCTGACTCGCTTCAGCCATTTTTATTCAGCATTGTTATTCGTTACTTTGGCAACAGAGAGCTTGATCTTGAGTGAGTAACTCAGCATATTAATAAAGCAGCGCTTACTTGAGACCGATCTCAAGTCCTCGACTTGAGTCAAGAATGAACTATTTCAACGACTTGAGTAAAGAATGTACTAGGCTACCATACATTAGAAAGAGGCTAGCCACAACCTCAGTTTGACCTTCAAAGAGGTTCGTAAGGTGAACAACTTTTTTCACTGTTTTCAGAACTGTCGAATAAAAGAAAAAACTTTTTCTATTGTCAAACATCAGTCAAACTACGAAAATAATTATTATAAAAATGTCTCGTAAATTCTTGTGATTTTCAGTATATTGAACGTTTTAGTCGGTTATGGATAATAAGTGGCGCCAGAGAGGTTATTTTCAATATTTTGGCCGAAAAATATCATGCCGGAAACTTCCAACAGAGAGCTTCAGTTCATTCGAGCTTCCGTTATTCGAGCTTCCGTTTTTCGAGCTTCAGTACCTAGCGGACCCAGTTGGATGACCTCTACAAACGAGTTGCTGACAAGACAGGTATTTATTCACTATAATTGTATAAAATATACATAGTTCACGATACAAGTTACAGATATCGTCTAGTTTACGATATAAGTTACAGATATCGTCAGTTAGGTCTTTAAAATACCCCATCATCAACGTTTTTTGCGCATTTAATATAACTTTAGAGGTTATGTTTACGTAGAGAAAGTAGTAATTAGCCAAGCGAATTTATAATAAATTATAGAGCGACTGCAAACCTAACGTTTGATCGCTGCGCACATAATTCTACTACATTAATGTTTTATTTTGATTACAGGAAAATCAGAAAGTACCTACTGTCCGACGCATAATCGACGAAGTTAGGGCGTTATGATAGGAGGGATAAAAACCAAGGCAATTTTAAAACACCAGCTTTGGTCCCGAAACCTGAAATAATGTGTGGAGAATGAACACATAAAATGAGAGGAAGAATACTCGACTCAGCGCAAATTCATGTCAGGTGTAGAAATTTTAGATGATGATTAGGAAACAATATTGTATTAATAAATATGTTACAATTCTCCCAGGCTTGTTTATTTTCCAATTAGAAAAAAAATGATAATTATGTATAAACATTAATTAAGGTCTTCCCTATTCAGATTTATCTTCAAGTATCAACTTAATTTACTAAATACCTACTACTCCTCTGAATGATACCACACCCTCTAGTTTTCCCTACTATATCCGCTTTATATTTTATGCATGCCTAGTAACCTCTATGGTCCAACTGGGCTTTGAAAAAAACTAGGTACGAGTAAAGAGGTTTGAATTGTATGTTGTGCTGCCATCTACATGATATGTATCATACTACATGAAGCTTTCTGTCACCAATCGCCATATAAGAGATTCCGGATGTTTATGCACGCCTAATACCTTCAGACCATTGACATGACGTCATTCACGTTACAGCACTCAAATTCTATTGTACACACGACAGCACGTCAAAGTGTACACTTTTGTTGTAAAGTCGCCCGTAACGTAAGCGAGTAGAGTGCTAGCGTGTAAAGGTCGACGTGTTGTCGTGTGTACGTGCGTTTCACGAAATAATTCCCTTGGATTGTACAAAAATAGTCCCTATTACATCGTAATAAGAGTTTCGTCAAGGGAACTCTTTCGTGAAACGCAATAGAGCCCGGATTTTCAGTAAGGAAAGAGTTGAAATATACTTTCTGCCTTTTTATTAGTAAGTGGTGTAGTTTCTTACAAGATTATGGGAGCCTGCAAATAGTAGTTTTTCTTTGAAATTAAAACTTAATTTTGACAACACTTCAGTATTTGGCCAAGTACAAGCTCGTAGCTTCTGATTCTACCATGCCTTTATAGGTAGTATTTGAGTTTTAGATGGTGACGCGGTGGTGGCATAATGGGTAGAACAATGGACTCGGAATCGACGGATCCTGGTTCGAGTCCCGATGAGGGCATGTACCCTACCCATGACATTAATTTATTTCAAAGTCGCATACATACCACTCCCTGACTGTGAAGGAAAACATCGTGAGGAAACCGGAGCGTCTGAGGCTATATACCAAACTAAACTCAAACTTAGTACCAGCTTATTTTTTTAAACCTCAGCTCTTCGGAGTTCTTTCTTGGTAATATGACTGTGGGGCTCTGAACTGCTGGAGTTTTGCAGCTCGAAGAACTCGGGCTGGTAGAAACACTTTTCTGGCTAGTCATAGCGATGTGGTAGAGGTGCCAGTCGAATGACGACGACAAATTATTTCACACCACAAGGTCCCTTTCCACGTAACTTCCGATGTCGACTATGGTCCTAAGTATATTGTTAAGCTGCAACTTCTTGCGGTAGGTTCGCTTTGGATGCGCGCTGACTAAACATCATTTTTGTATATTAATTATCAAAGAAAATAACTCCCCTTCTTGCTTTGCGTAGTCGGGTAATGAAAAACACGAACTTGAGTCGGCTATCGCCTGCACTTGGAAATGACAGTCGCAAGTCTGGTCTCAAGTAGGTGAACTCACGTAAGATTGTGACTATTAATAAGCCAGCGACTCCGGTCTCAAGTAAGTGATCTTACAGCTTCTTAACATTTTATGCATGCCTAGTACTCTAAACCACGTTGTATTGAAATTGAGACGTCACGGACTGTCAAAAGATGAATGACTCACTCAATTCCGATCTCAAGTCGGCTCTATTAATATGGCGTCGACTCAAGTAAGTCGACTCACTCAAGCAAGTCGGCTAATGTCAATGTCAATCTCAAGATCGTGTCTATTAATAAGCAGACAGCTACTCAAGTTTGACATTACCCAAGGCTTGACATTTACCTCCTTGAGATCGATCTCAAGTAGGTGAACTCAGACGACTATTAATACCACCCTAAGTGCCGCTCCAAATGTATGAAATAACTAATATTTATCGGCCCTTTAGTTACATATTAGTATTGCACCCGTAGAAAGTCAAATAACTTGGAAGATAGATATTTGCTATTATGATGTTTACAGCGAATGCTCAAGTTTGTTATCACCTTAGAAGGAGCGGGATTACAGACGTAATTGGAAGGGGCTTAAATAATCAACAGCATACTAATGCTTCAATTCGTAATCCTAATACCTAACTAGCAATTCCAAGGCCTGCTTGCCGAGCCCAACATAATCTGAGAAACTAAATCCGCACGGCCACATCGAACAGATCGTGCTGCGAACAGAGCATTTTGAGAGACGTCCCGTACATGTAAGATACTATTTCAAATGATATTTTATAACGTTAATTTTTCTTCAACAAGGCAAAATAATATTTTCTTTTTTTTTTCTTTTTTATGTGTGGTTTTTAAATAAATACTTTTAATCTATAACTTTATCTTATCTTTATCTTATCTTAGGTTTGCACGAGCACTATACATAATTTAAACACAGATTTTAACGGATTTAACACTCGTTTTATTAACTTTTTACATTTTCCAACGTTTCGAGACCTTTGCAGGGCTTGTGGTCGCGGTAGACTGAGGTGACAGCTGTCTTGTATGTCATTTGTTAATTGAAACTACCCTCGGCTATGTAAAAAGTTATGTAAAAAATGTAAAAAGTTAATAATACGAGTGTTAAATCCGTTAAAATCTGTGTTTAAATTAAGGCAAAATAAGTTAGGAGAGGACAAGATCGATAAGTTTAAGGACGAGCAAAACTATATAAAGAACTTGCACCATGAGCATATTGAATTCGTCCCCACCTATTGACGATTTCAATATGGTTACGGCGATTATTATGTACGACAATATTTACAGCAAAACCCTACTGATTTCGTCAACACGAGGGGACGAAATCGATACGCTCACGGGACATAAATTAATTTTCATAACCGTATTGATTTGGTCACGCCGAGGGGACGAATTCAACACGGGAACGGAAATACGCGCCCCGTAGGGCGCCGCCGCCGGCCGGTCGGTCCTTAGGCCGGCCACAAACAAAGTGCAGTCGACGTGCTGCCGACTGTACCAAAGAACTTATTGTAAAATTGCGTGGTCGTACTTTACCCTCGAATATTCAATGTATCTTCTTATAAATTGTCACATTATCTTCGATTGTTTTGATTTTTGTTTTGAAATATTCTTTATTGTTCAATAATTTAACAAGGTCTTAGTCCCAGTGTACATTTATCCTGGGGTAGACTAATCTTAAAAATAATTGTTTGCAGGCAAAATATAAATTGCCTATTAAAACTTATACACATTGGTTGATAGCTACAAAATGTTATGATACTTATATTAATTATTTTAACTTACAAACTGTATGTTTACATTTTAGTACGTATGTTTTGGAAGAACATATGTTTTTACAAGTGATCGGTTAAAGTGGGTAGTCTGCACGGAATGCGCAGCGCCAAGCAAAGGTACGAGTTGGGCGCGCGAGCGAGCTGTGCGCCGACTGCGCCGGCGATGAACCATACATAGATTGTAACAGAGGTATGGTTCCCCAGAAATATTAGTAATCTGACTCACAATGATACTGTAGCTTTTCTAGGTGGGAAGTACATTTAACCTAACAGGTGCCAGGTATCAGTCTTCTTTACTATTTAGAGCGTCAGGTATCAGTCTTCTACAAGGTAAAATCGATTTTTCTATCTGCGGTGCGTTTTTATTAGGTTTTACACTAGGTCGGAAGTGCAAAATACTATTTCTCGTACATGCCCTCAAGCACAACATACTATGTACATACACGCTGAGTTGGTGGGAGCAGATAAGCTTCCACATTTCTCAGAATCAAAATAGGTTGTTCTTCTATCAATTCACACTCAGTACAGTCGGGACTAGGTGTGACGTCAATGGTCAGTCAAGGCGTAGTGATGTGGAAGCCGCGCTAGTCGTTTGTATCGATACTTATACCGAGTTGTACCTAGGGACTTTATTATGCTGTTATATAGGCATTATCTTCGATTGACAACTTGTATTGCATCTCGATTGTCTTTCTCTTCCGTCCGAGTACCCGTTCCCGGTGCCATAATAAATATTTTTCCTGCTTTTATCAATCTAGGTAAAGTGATTTTATTTTATTTGATTTAATTTTCAATTGCCTCCCTGTATTGGTGAACACGTGTCTGGTGTATTTTTCATCTCCCATTACACACACATGGGGTGGATGTCGAGACGTACCAGGAGGTGAAGGAAATGGCCTGTGACCGGAGTGCATGGAGAGTGCTGCACCGAAAAGAGTCTAAATCTTAAATATAATGATGATTACACACATAATCTAAATTCTGCCGCAAAAGTCTGTTTGAATTTCACTTGAAATTATCCTTGTCATTATCCTAAACATAGTTACTGTAAACTGTAATTCGTAACAAGAAAGCTAGTTTCTTTCTTGCGCGAATCCCAAGGTAGACGAATGTTAATTAATCTTCATCCGACGCTATCATCTTTAGTCTTTCGTCTAGGGGCCAAAGTTACGTCTTGGCGAGGAGATAATTTTTAATATTCATGGTATGAGACACATCTTGCGTCGAGTATTCTTCTTGTATACCGAAGGTACAGCAAAGCATTGTTCTTATTTTTATGGACCTATTCGTAGTTCAAGAAAGGTAGAGTATCGTACTCTCGTTTTCCCTTTTTGTATAGCTCAGGGTAAAATTAAAATTAATAAACAATATTGTTGTATAAGTTGTGGTTCTCCTCTAAACCTAACACGGAAATAATGTATATCCTCAACCGTATGTATGCCTAAAACCATGTAACATAAGTATTATTTTCCCATTGTAAATATCCGTGTAAAGGTGCATTAGCCTGAGTGACAGCACGCTTCAGCACTATACACACACTAGAATAAGATCTTTTTTTAAAATTAATGTACCTCGGCCAGAGGATAAGTCTGGCCATCCAAAGAGGCAACGTCGCCAGCGTTCTGGGCTCACTGCCGCGGGACAGCGACCTGGGGCAGGTCTTTTATTTGTAAATATTATGTTTAGTTAGTTTAGTTTAGTTTAATATAAGTTTTATTTTATTTTGCATAGGTATTTAGTTTTGTTTATAATGTTGTTTTTAGGTTAATTTTAGTTTTAATTTAGCTTTTAGTTTCAGCGATTACATTAATAAAATTTAAATTTCATAATTTAAAAAAAATAATAATTTATAAATAAAGATATTTTCAAAACAAATCTTCTCTCGTGTCGAAAGCATCACACTTAGCGCTCCCAGAAACGTGTCAACTTGATCGCGCAGGGGCCTCCTTCAGGAGAGCCTGTGCACTGTGGTGCATCAGTGCAATGAGCCGTTTTCAACTGACAGTTAAAAGCTGATTTTAAAATGCTCGCTAGATGGCACAGAAAATACGGCTACATAACGGCAGTCAAATAACGCTTTTTCCCGCAGATTCACAGATTAGAAGGTACTAATTCTAAAGATACACAAACACCACAGATAAGAATCAGGCTTGCCATATTCAATCGGTAAAAATGCCGTGTCATATATTTGCAATTTTTATTCTTAAAAACAAAAACATAAATGGTTTTGGATAAATATAGAATAGGTAGGTAGGATACTGACATCAACTACGTGATGCGATAAAATTTGCAAGCAATATATTGTGTTTCTGGTTATGATTATTACAGTTTACGGTAATTTGTCGTACTGTTGGTAACACTAATGAAATTTCAACTGACTGCCGTTAAAGTGCCGTATTATAAGCGCCATCAGTGGAGAAAAAAAGAACAACGTTTTTTTTTTCTTAAAACGGCTAATTATGAAGGTGCGAAATTGTCTGTGCGGCTCCACATCGTCACGAAACATCTGCATCTTCTGACAGACACACAGCGCTCAACTCAGTCGTTACTTGCAGTATTGGAGTAGTGTGGGAGGAGCGACATGTGACGTCACGCTATACGAGTATAAGTTTCAGTTGCCGCCAAAAGTCGCCGCCGCCAAAAGTGGCGATTTATTTGTAGGTTCTAAGATCTGGAATCTAAACCTTAGGTCCAAAAAATTGTTAAGCCTCGCGTTGAGAACCTAATGAAGCGTTTTTAGCAAAAAAACGCAGCCAAAAAGAGGATTTTTTTTTTATTGGCGGCGCTAGTGCCTGTAGTAGGTAACATTTTTCTTTGGTGTTACACTGTTTTCTTCTTCAGACGCACTGTACCTTCTATAAGCGCTCCGCTGTTGCGAAGCGTGTAGTAATTTAAACTGTATTGTCGCATAATTGTATTCCGTGCCCTGAATCCGGCCGGAGAGGCGTCTCAGAAATTGTCCTCCCCTTATTTAGCGTGCAAACATCATTATTAATTATAAAGAATACGAGGCATTAGCGTATTATGTTTACAACACAAGTTTATCTCAATCTAGAGAAGTTATGATCACGCGTCTGATGAAGGACACCAGCTACAGAGTGTTTTGAATTTGCTGGCCAAAACGTTAAAGGCTTTTTCTGCTTGATGTACCTACTTTACTCATGCATGTCATACATAGTTAGATACTAGCCCCGGGTCCTCAAATAATGATTAAAACGATGTTAGCTTTTCGTTCGATATTACATTTTAGTGACCGAACTTTGTCGCTTGTCTCGCGCACATTACTGGGTTGATATTCTTTAGTACAAATAATTTTATGGCATTAGCACTCCATTCCCTTGGGTGGGACTAATGGCAGTGGCGTACCGTGGGCAAATGGCGCCTAGGGCAAGCATCGTAATTTCGCCCCTTTGTATATCTTTTTTCAGTGGCTAAAGACTAAAATGGGACATTAACTATTCTGCTTCTGGTTATAAAAAAATCTCACGCCGCGCGAATTCACGCGGCGATTTCACAAGCGCGCGTAGCGCGCCCGAAATTTCACCGATTTTACCCATTTTGTAAGCCGCGATATGGAGCAAATTACTATCCTTGGACGAGATCTATTTTCATTACAAATGCGCGTGCAGCGTGCCCGAAATTTTACCGATTTTACCCTTAAATTACGCGATCGAAATTACCAGTCCTTAATAGGACGAACGCACGCAGCACGCACGAAAATTCAACAATTTTACCTTTGAAAATCGTAATTTATGTCACCTTTGTAATAAAGACGAACGCGCGCGTAGCGCGCTCGGAAATTCACCAATTTTAGCCTTTTTCAAAGGCGTGGAAAGCTTTCTTTACAACGCGCCCGAAAATTTATCTACCCACTTTACCCTGTGATGGTATCATGAAGATTTTTTTGTATGTAAATAGGATGACCGCGTGCAGCATTTACGATAATTCAACGAATTTACCTTGTAATTTTATTGTTCGTATTCCTTAGTGGAACAAAAACGCGCAGAAAACGACTTTATAACATGTAAGAAGTAAAGTTAATAAGGAAATCTAGACATTAACACATTTTTCATGAAGTTTGCCACGGATTTTTAGCTCCTTAAGTTTACTCATATTTTTTCGACAAATTGGGATTTAGTTTTAGAAGAACATGTTTAAGTAGTTACTTAAATTATATCATCTCTATCGTCACTTACACTATTTACAGTACCATGACTGACTCGTATTTTGAATTTACGAGTTGCTGTTTTGCGCCCCCTTGATGTGGCGCCCAGGGCACGTGCCCTGCCTGCCCCACCCTAGTTACGCCACTGACTAATGGGAAGCATATTTCACGGCATGTTCCGAAATTATGTGCAGTAGGTATGTGACGTTCTGAGTGCGTCATTATTGGAGCCTCTTTTACAACTGAAACTTTCGTAAGCACTGTACAATATTTTCTATTGTTTAAAAGTTTCACTTAATTTTATTAACGCCGGGATAGCCGACTATGGTTAATAAACCTTTTTTAAACTACTACTTATTAAGGAAGACATTGATTGATAGCTACAAAGATACAATACTTGAACTGACTAAACAAGGGCATAAAACTAATAAATGGGGTACAGGCGACATTAGTAAATAACGTGGAAAAATCTCCGCAGCTACGGATTTTTTTTGTGGTCAAGCTAGACCAAATGAGGGCATGACATAGGCTGAATTTAATAATCGTACTAACTCTACTAAACTCAAGACACTATGACGTCACATCCAAGGAACGTGCCGGTCGGCCACGCCGCCGCCAAGTGTGAAATTAATATAAGACAAGCCCTGAAACTTAATAGCAACTCCGTCAGCATATTGAGTGCACATCGCTGCGCCATAGCTTTAGCGCATCTGCACAACAACTTACATGGCCCAGTAGTTTAAAGGCGTGCACCCACTTACCACGAACAGTGATTTTGAAGATTCAAGAAGCAACGGTGGCCGCTACAAGCCGCCGACGAGATGTTTCATACCATACATAAACTATTTTTTTTAAATCGAGTCCATGGAATGACAGTTGCTAGTATGCTACTGACAGATAAAGCCTTTGTTACAACTGTCATTCCATGGACTCGATTAAAAAAATAGAGTTTATAACACTATAAAAGGTTAGAAAGGCCTCAGCTCAGACTGCATTTTGTTCGGATACCAGCTAAAACGAAGCCGATTACCATTGGTGAAAATCCAAGTTCGATTTATGAAAAATTAACTAGATGGCAGTTCGATTTTCGTCAATGGTAAAGCTTCGTCTTAGCCGGTAGACCCCCTGCTGTCGCCGCTTCACCCCCACCGTTGACAAATTCCACTAATAGGTACACGCAAAATAATCACATAAGTACGTATTTTAATTTATGTGTTTCAAACAGTAATTAGTGACCGCATTTTATCATCTCATTACGTAGATGCAAAGGCCTTAGTTGGCCCAGGATGGGGGAGGAGCAGGCAGTCAAGAGGGCTTGGAGTTCCAAGTGGTCGATGACTAGTAAAGTTGGCCCTCCCAAATACCGCTGGAGGGATGAAGTCGGCAAGGACCTGCGTAATCTACGTGCAGGCTACTGGAAGGTGACTACGCAGGATAGAGACCTGGTTCGATCTCTTGTGTCTGAGGCCAAGACCCACTTCGGGTCGCTGAGCCATCAAAGTATGAAAGTTAGCCCATTGTTTCGTACTCCAGCATCTGTGACCACCAGGGCGTCCTCTCGGGTGCAGTTAGTCTTGCAATTCGGAACCTAAAAGTTTTTTGTTCGAAAGTCCGTTATTGGCTTAATCTTATCTTTAGACAATATTGAGAAACTAATTTAAATTTATTTTTATTTTGGTCCAGTAGTTTTGTTTTTATAACGTTTCAAAGATACAATTTTATGACGTCACGCGACGGTCTGCATACTGTTGGCGGTCATAGGAACAAAACATTTTAGCGCATAAAAACAAAACTACTGGACCAAAATAAAAAATATTTAAATTAGTTTCTCAATATTGTCTAAAGATAAGATTAAGCCAATAACGGACTTTCGAACAAAAAACTTTGGGTTCCGAATTGATGGCCACGTCTAGAGGGCAGAAAACTGTACAAAATACGGTCCACTGTAAACCTTTTCCTTCGTCCTCGTTTTTCATTTAACCACGAGCTCTTTCCGCCATTTTTTGCTAATTTTTCTCGTAACTTTGAAGTCACATTCCTTGAATTTGAGCATAATAATATGTTATTTACTATACGCGTGAAAGGTCAGCAGAATACACGGTAGATACATTATAATATGGTATGCTACGGCCTTAACTTCTACACGTCTTACAATACCGTGCTATACTGATCTTGTTTACAGGTAACCGAGTGTAGCAAGGAACACTGTTAGACGCAAACGTGCAGGTAAAGCTATTGTTTCACGTGATAGCAGACTAGTGGTTGAATATAGTTGAGATACGATATTTCCATGCAGTTCAATAGATAGAAAACTCTTTATTGTACACGAAAATAATTTACAAAGGAATCCTCAAACTAATCAGTAAGCATTCAATTGGCGGCCTTATCGCTAAAAGCGATCTCTGCCAGGCAACCATCATTCAATCTGTACTTTGGGAAAATATTTTCAGTAAAATCGACCATGTAGAACGAAGAAAATAAGTGTGTGGTACGATATTTAAATGCTATGTACGAATAAAACAAATTAATACCAACCCTGAAAAATAAAAAATAAATTTATTTACCAGGCTGGGATGTATCACCCATTTTTTTTTTTGTTTACCTAATCTAATTATAATTATGAAGTGTTCGCTCATGCAAACCTAAGAAAATATGAAAGATTTATAATTTATCAATTAAAAGACTCGAATAAAAACCAAACATAAACTTTTCATGCCCATTTTACTTTATTTTAAACTGAACTGAAAAAAAGCCTACCTTAATAAGATCACGTTTAATGTCTACTTAACATGAGGTCAACCCCCGAGGGAAATTCAGAGGTAATTGGCCGAGGAAAAAACCGATCAAAATGACTATGAAAGGTAGCTAAAAGTGATAAAGAAAATCATTTACCAAATTATTGTGAAAGAATTTGTTACTTATTATGTAACAAACGATGTTTTACAAAATGTACCTCTAGCCATCAGATATTTGGTTTTCTAGAGCTTATATTTTTGCTGCTTTGTGTGAATTTATGCCTATTATATTGTATTTCAAGTGGCTGAATGATTACCTAACTTGCATTTCTGTAAGTACAAAGACAATTATTCTTCCAGTTAGCTCGAAGTAGTCAAGGTTTTGGTGGTAGGTACCTACACACGACAGCACATCAGAGCGTACAGTTTTGTTGTAAAGTCACCCGTAACGTAACCAAGTAGAGTGCAGCTAGCGAAGCGTTGACGTGCTGTCTTGTGTACTAGTTATTTTTTTCTACTTTGAACAGAGAAGCGTCTAAGTTCTTTCAAGGTGATGTAATTTTTTTTAACGCCCAGTTTTCAGTAAGTATTTCAAGAGCTGAGGCGACGATTTTTCCACTGCTGGACGTATGCACCTTCATGTTTTTCATCTTAGCCGTCCATCTGCGGCTATTGTCACCAAGGTTGTGACTGCTGCGGCCTTTATGTCGTTGGACTAGTGAACTGCTGGTCTGCCCACACTTCGCAATGGGCATTGTCCATTCCTATTTTGTATTCTATAAATCGAAAATATAGACAAATATAAAAAAAACTAATTTGAATATTTTCTTAACTTTTAATTTAACTTTTTTTTTATTAATTATTTAAAATTTCTAAAAGTTTTGTGTATGACGTCACCACTGGCATTATGTACTAAGTTCATTGCATTCATTTATGCTTTTAAAAAATAAAAATATGTTGACGTTTGACAAAATTAAATGTCAGGGTCAAGTCAACAAGAGTTGTGTGTTTTGACAGTTATTGTCGTTGACGAATGTATTTTTTTTATATTTGTAGGCAATGGAATGGAACTACCGCATTAGAGCCTATGATGACATCGAAAGAAAAATGAGGTAAACATTTTTGGTGGAAATAATCAGTATCCCTATTCCTCGAAATGGTTTTAAAAGCCATCCAACCTTAATGGTATAGTCAAATGTCCGCCATTTTAAAAAAATAGCATATTTCCGGCTAACGTTAAAACATGTCTCAATCGACAGAGAAAGCAATTATAAAAATTAACTATTCTTAGTAAAAAATACGAAAGTTATATACTTTGGGAAATATAAGGGTTTAAACATTTTGTTTGAGTATAAAACAACTTGGTTGTAAGAAAACTCTTTGCGCATGTAAAATAGATCAACAATTTAATATTAAAGCCGCGTTTTCACAGTAAAATTACTTATAACGAGAGTACCGTCCAAGTAAGACAAGGCTTCTGATCTGCCGACCTTTTATTTAATTTCCATCCAAGGCAATTTTGACGATTAGAGCTCCGTCCTAGTTGATGTTTTTGCGCCCATAGACAAAATATCAGAAGAACCGACCAATCAGAAGCCCCGGCTCTCTTGGACGGTGCTCGTCAATCTCGTCATAGAGTAAATTGTACTCTTCGTTTTATTGTAATTTGACTGTGAAAACGCGGCTAGTTTACACTAGTAAAACAAAAGAGTTTCCAAAATGTGCGTAAACTCTAATTTTTAATTCGAGTCCATGGAATGACTGTTGTTACAAAGGCTTTATCTGTCAGTTCCATACTAGCAACTGTCATTCCGTGGACTCGAATTAAAAATTACAGTTTAGGTTTTATTTCTTAGGGTCGCAATGTTCTCAAGTTTCATGTTTTCTTACAATCATTAATAGTACATTAATGCCGCGATCTGTAATGGGTGCGTTTCTGGCGCGCTTTTGATGGCCGACAGAGCGCAGCGTAGCGCAGCTCAAGGACATTACAGCGTGGTCAGCATTGCAGCCCTTGATGGACAAGCTTTATAGCGCGGACCTAGGACCTAGGTCCTAAGTTCTAGGTCATAGGTGCTAGGTCCTGGGTCCTAGGTGCTAGGTGCTAGGTCCTAGGTGCTAGGTACTAGGTCCTAGGTGCTAGGTGCTAGGTCCTAGGTCCTAGGTGCTAGGTCCTAGGTCCTAGGTCCTAGTTCTTTATATTTATCTTTATCTTTATCTTTATCTTTATCTTTATCTTTATCTTTATCTTTATCTTTATCTTTATCTTTATCTTTATCTTTATCTTTATCTTTATCTTTATCTTTATCTTTATCTTTATCTTGATCTTTATCTTTATCTTTATCTTTATCTTTATCTTTATCTTTATCTTTATCTTTATCTTTATCTTTATCTTTATCTTTATCTTTATCTTTATCTTTATCTTTATCTTTATCTTTATCTTTATCTTTATCTTTATCTTTATCTTTATCTTTATCTTTATCTTTATCTTTATCTTTATCTTTATCTTTATCTTTATCTTTATCTTTATCTTTATCTTTATCTTTATCTTTATCTTTATCTTTATCTTTATCTTTATTTTTATCTTTATCTTTATCTTTATCTTTATCTTTATCTTTATCTTTATCTTTATCTTTATCTTTATCTTTATCTTTATCTTTATCTTTATCTTTATCTTTATCTTTATCTTTATCTTTATCTTTATCTTTATCTTTATCTTTATCTTTATCTTTATCTTTATCTTTATCTTTATCTTTATCTTTATCTTATCTTATCTTTATCTTTATCTTTATCTTTATCTTTATCTTTATCTTTATCTTTATCTTTATCTTTATCTTATCTTATCTTATCTTTATCTTATATCCTAGGTCCTAAGTCCTAAGTCATAGGTCCTAAGTCTTATGTCCTAGATCCTAAGTTCTAAGTCCTAAGTCCTAAGTCCTAGGTCCTAGGTCCTAGGTCCTAGATCCTAAGTTCTAAGTCCTAGGTTCTAGGCCCTAGGTACTGGGTCCTAGTCCTAAGTTCTAAGTCGCAAGTACCAGGTCCTAAGTCCTAGGTCGTAGGTCTTAAATCCTAGGTCCTAGGTCCTAGGCCCTTGGTCTTACGTCCTAAGTCTTAAGCCGCAAGTCGCAAGTCACAAGATGTATAAATCATCTCATTACGTAGATGCAAGGGCCTTAGTTTTTTTTCTGCCAGTTGGGGCAATTTTCATCACTGGCCTTTTTGGTCTGATGACCTTCGGCTATCCCGCCCGTGCAGGGAAAAACTTTAAAAAAAAAGAAGAAAAATCCCTGGCCTTTTAATAATCTAAACCAAATACATATTGTATGTAGCTTTATTCGCTGCTACGGGCCTATGCACACATGCTTTACCTTCAATATGTGTTGTGTCGTCGTTTTTTTTTTCATTGAGGTTTTGTGTTCCAAGACTTTTCTTTTATCAACATGGCGGTCTGTAGTTTTGCTCTAGGCAAAACTGAATTTTGAAACCACTAAATCTCCGTAAGTATATCGTTTCAGACATTTTTTCTAAGAATGTTTTCGTCTTATTTTTTTTTCTCCGTCTATTAATATATGTTTCGTCCTAAGCTGGAAGATTTTATTTAAAATCAAAATCTCCGACCCCATAGGAAAATGTCGGACTGAAAACTTCAATCTCCATAGAAAAGCGGATCTTAATACTCTAATATCTTCATAACGATATCGTTTTAGACATTTTTCCTAAGAATGTTTTCGTTTTATATTTTGTTTTTCAGTCTAATAAGCTAGGTTTAGTTGCAAGCTGAGAAAACGTGATTTTTTTAAAATGGCGGCGGTGTCACTATGTAACTTGCCATACAAAATGTTGGAAGCTCTTTACGATAGTCGATGCCTCACTGATCAATGCCCATTCTGTCCGCGGCCTCCATGACACGACTTTTCAGCTCTATCTTCCATCCTCTGGTTCGATTCCCGGCGCAGGCATGTACCTATGACTATGTTTCTTTTCAAAGTTACGTGCATTTGTGAATTTGAAGTAGCAAAAAGCCCCTCGCTAACGATGAAGGAAAAATATGGTGATGAAACCCGCGGGTTAGTTGGCTCCACACGTATTGACTTG
Organism: Zelleria hepariella; assembly: GCA_949319315.1. Taxonomy (NCBI): domain Eukaryota; kingdom Metazoa; phylum Arthropoda; class Insecta; order Lepidoptera; family Yponomeutidae; genus Zelleria; species Zelleria hepariella. The sequence goes on along the minus strand of OX439396.1, from coordinate 7,243,777 downwards.
TCTTTCCTGTGGGCTAGGCCGCCGGCCGACTAAGCTGTAAGGATACTCCATCTAAAACAATGTCCCGGGCACCGAGTGCAGCACTGAGTGGTCTCTTCACCCATCTGTGAGTGAAGGTGCCACTGGACGCTGTATAAACCATCTCATTACATAGATGCAAATGCCTACCATCCTCTCGGCGACATACGTGTCCTGCCTTTATGCTCAAAACAACAACTACAAGCCGCGAGTTACGGCGCTGTACATAGTAAATAGCCCGCGCGCCAAGAAAAATGCACAAAATCGAGTCCTGTATCAAATACACTAAAAAAATCGAAAATTTTCACATATCAAAGCCTAGAATTAGGTGAGACCTATCTAAAACAGCCAGTTTCGTGTTGACATTCATAAACGTTTTGAAGATATTTTTGATGAAAAAAAATAGGCGGCGCACTTTTTTTCAAACAAAATATCTTGCAATCTGTTATGGGTATCAACACAAAACTGGCTGTTTTAGATAGCTCTCACCTAATTCTAGGGTTTGATATGTGAAAATTTTCGATTTTTTTAGTGTATTTGATACAGGAATCGTTTTTGTGCATTTTTTTTGCGCGCGGGCTAATTCACTATGCCCAGCGCCTTAAAACGTAGCCGTACGTTTATTACAATTTCTTACAGAACCACACACACGACCACAGTTAACACGGGTGAACATTCTTCGATGTCATTAATAGGGGTCGTAAATAAGTTTAAGGGGCGTGCGGCAAACGTGAGAGGCACCGCAAGAGCGTTGTTGGTAAGATGAAAACGTTAGCAATGAAAAGGGTGCAAGTCGTGTTATCCCACTAATATTATAAAGAAAAATAATTGCGAAACTTTGTGTGGTTGTGACTCTTTCTCGCTGGAACGGCTTGATGGATTTGCCTGTTTAAAACGGAGATAGCTTAGACACCGGAATGGGGAAGCACCATATTGCATTTCGTACCGTGACACTATCAAGTTTGTTGATGCGGTCTTCCAGGCATAATCTAAATAATCTCAATAGGGCTAGGCGCCAAAGGAAGGGCACTAACCAGGTGATCTGATGCGATAAAGGCAGCGGCTTTAAGAGGCCTTCACCTAGCAGTCCGTAATGAGCTTTTCAATGGCACTTGCGTTGCATTGCGATCCCCAGCTATGAGGAGTCGATGAAGAAGGAGAATTGCTTCAGTATTCTTATGCAACTCGATGATAGGGGTGACAAAATTCAGGTGTAAAGATTTATATCGACCTCATAAACATTGTTCCTAGATCTACCTCGAGCTAGTGTACCGTTAACTACAGAGGCGGGTTAATAGCCCGCCACCGACCGCATGTTTGGAATTACGCCCGGCAACAATGTGGATTCCCAGATAGAGTCACACCTAACACAGCGTAACTCGACTGGAAATTCGCCTCATGCCGTACTCCCCGCTCCTTGGATAGCTGTTGTTCTAGATGCTACTAAGGTGCCAGCCACACAGAAGAGACGTGGGACGAGGACGGGGCGCGGACGTGACGTTTTCTTTGGGCCCACTTCCGCGCCCCGTCTCTTCTGTATGTTTTGTATTGCGTCGCTTCTATACATTTTGTATGAAAGGGTCATCAAACGGACTCAGCGTTTGCGCCGCGTCTTCGTCCCACGTCCTTTAAGCTCTGTGTGGTTGGCGCCTTAAGACGTAATTTGGCAATTTGATGTTATATCACCGTAATTGGATTAAACTTTATTATTTTTCAAATTATCACCAGACCTTTCATATTATGATACCCATTAATTGTAGAGCTTCAACATTTTTTTAAAAATATTACTTCGCGGTAGTGTTCGCCATTTTGATGACGTCATCATGATGTAAACACGTTTCATTCGACACCTGACTTGCCAAACTCCGTCCAGGCACTGTAAGAAAAAATACATACCCTCCCTCATACGTTCGAAAAACATTACGCTCCTTTGCTTGAACATGCGGACAACAGAAAGCCTTTGCCCGTGACTTCGTCCGTGCAGACTTAGATTTTTTTCCCGTTATTGATATCGGTGCAGACAAAGTTGAAGAAAATTAATATTTTCTTAGGTTTGCACGAGCACTATTTAACACACGTTTTATTAACGTTTTCCATTTTCCAACGTTTCGAGACCTTTGCAGGGCTCGTGGTCGCGGTAGACTGAGGTGACAGCTGTCTAATTTGCAGAAAATTGTTAGTATTTTATAGAAGAAGTGGGTGCTTAATGTAAGCAGTATATTCTAATTGTTTCTCCTTATTATTTCTTTACATGAAGCATCAAGATCTTCGTCATATTTCGCGCGCCCAGCCTTTTTCCATCGAGTCCCGCCTCAAAGTAAATAATCACAGAACTCCCGCAAACCCTAAAACTCATAATATTCTTAACTCCCGCCAACCAAGAAAATAATGATAGCAATTAAAATTAATACCGATGTAATGAGGCATTTTACACAGCACCATCGCCTCCGATTCACCCATTTAAACTGCGACAGGGATGATGGAGCACCTTAAACTTGCAAAGGGGATAACACTTTATAAACCAACCAAACATGAGCTCCCTTGCCCCCCTACAGTCTTACACATCCAGGCGTTTTAGGGAGAGATGCATGTAGGCCGGTGGGTCAAGTAATAAAGGTCAGAGTTAAGAATCAGGTTACGCTCCCGTCTTCACAAACTCTTGGTGCATTTAACGAGATAACTTACTCCGCGGTTGGTGTTAGATCTAGGCAAGAAGCTGCGACACGACGCCTTCCTGGGTGCGATGCATGCCCGCTATTTCAATAAAGCGTTTTTGTTCACAGCCAGTGCAGCAAGGGAGTTTTTGTCGGCGTGGTGGCCGTGACTTCGGTAAATATCAAGATAATCTGGGTGCCATGGACTACGGAACATTTTAAAACTTTTATAAACTACGGAAACTATGAGCAGGCTGCCAACATTACAAAAAAATACTGCCTCGCCTTTTTGGTCAGCGGTAAGACTGGCTGATTTTCATAAAATTACACTGTAAAGCGTGTAAAATGTCATACAATATTTATTTCATGCAAAGAAGTTAAAAAAAAATACAATCGTAATACAATTCACAAAAGCTTCGTCGAAAAATTAAAATTAAATAAACGCCATTACTAAAATATAAAAAAGTTTATTTTCTTGTACCATGAAACTGGTGTTTTCGTTACAAAGTGACAAATGTTTAGTACCTAGTTTCATTTAGTTTTTTCATTCACTGGTTTCATTGTTCGCGGTGTAAATGGTGTTCGGTTAAGGATCAAAACAGTGGATTTAATCCTCTACTTTGTTGGATTCAAGAAATTATCTCTCACGCAATAAGAACCCATAAGACTACCATGACAGCATGTTGCTAAACGTACCTACCATATACTTTTTTCTAAACAAATAAAGTTGGTAAAAAAGCGTATGCGTTGTGCAATATTTTCGGTTTTATCCTTTAATATTTAAAATAATTGATAGAACAATCTGCCAGTTTGGCTGCATGCTTAATTGACAGATGGAAATTGACAACGAAGCACCGAGTGGCGTGAACTTTAGCGTTTTGATTAAAAAACTTTTGTCAGTGATATTCGTGTTGTGCCATGTATATGTATTTTTATGACGACGCGGAACTTATTTTACGTCCTCTCAGCATTATTAAAAAAGGGCTGGCTACCAGAGGGTCTACCGGCTACGACGACGAAGCCGATTACCATTGGCGAAAATCGAAGTTCGATTTATGAAAAATTAACAGGGTGGCAGTAAAATGAACTGGGTGGCAGTACATTTTTCACAAATCGAACTTCGATTTTCGCCAATGGTAATCGGCTTCGTTTTAGCCGGTAGACCCCCGGGCCCCTAAATATTATCTGATTTAATTGATACTAAAGTAGCAAAAAGTTTCCTCTGTTTGTATGGACGTGAGCGCGGTAGCCAGCCCTCTTGAGGGCATAAAATATTGTGCGCCCCGAGAACAAAAGTTACTAAAGTACGTTAAAAAACCCTTGATTATGGTGCGGTAGGTAACAAGGTTAGTTCATAGAGAAGAATGGAGGAGACAGGGGGACGCCTACCATAAAAAATATTAGATAATGCATGCTGCATGTGAATTCAAATAAATAATATTTAGAAAACCCAAATAATAATCACATTAATTCAAGTTAATTAAAATACACTAATCTTCACAATAATAGATACAGTCGGCCACAGTCCCAGATACCCCTTCTTGTTCGATTGGCGCCCTTATGCCGCGCGCGGTAAGAGCTGCCATGGGGTATCTGAGATTGTGGCCGACCGTACATGCAAAATGTAAATTTTTAAACCAAAATATTTACCATAAAGTTTGAAAGAAAATTTTTGATTAAGTATTAGCAAAAAAAAAAGTTATGGTCGGAATAAAATATTTTTTGATTTAACGAATTTCAAATTGATCGTATAATAGTTTAACTTGAAAATTATTACACCGGCCACCAGACAAGCGAAACGAAAATTAGTTCATCACCATTTTATGGGCCGATAAAAAATTACTACAACACTAAACTTTTGTTTAACTTTTACCTTTAAAAAATTTGGTCAAGAGCGTTGGGCCATGCTAAACACAGGGTTCCGTAGGCGTTACTGTGGGTAGAGGCAAATTTCAAGGGTAGGAAGGATTCTAGAGTAGAATCCCGAGCGTTGCGAGGGTTTCTAAAGAATAATGCTGACCGCAGAAAGGGATTCAACGTACTGGAGCTTAAAATAGTGTTGCTGCCGAGGAGAACACTCTAATTTTTATCACCCTCTATGAGAAATAAGTGAGTGAACTTATTAAAAAGATAAATTAGTCCCTGTTTGCAGGGAACGAACTAGGTCTTTTCGCATTGACCTGATAAAATCAATATTATTATTACTATTTTTAGGACCTAAGTAAAATTAATTCGAGATCCTAAAACCTATGAATAAAATTGCACAAGTCAAAAGTGGCCGGTTTTTTCTTATGCCAGATTTATTCGTAGGTTCTGGAATCGATCTGGAATCTTAGGTCCTAAAAATAATTAAGCCTAGGGATTCTCATTGGACGGCTCGTTTTTTTTTATAGCAAAATACGCATTTCTAAGTGCGGACGGACGGGCGGACTACGATCCTTGTTGACTACGGAACCATAGAAAGCGGAATATTCTTAATTTCACCGAAACGATAAATCCCGGGGCGTTAAAATTAAGCCGACCAATAACAAAAGAAGTCAGGTGTTTTAGAGGCCTTTGCATAATAAAAGATACAATTTTTATGCTAATTGCTGTTTCGCAAATGCTGTAAAAGGGATAGCATGAATTTATTACAACACTTGGGAGCGGCCACTGATTTGTAAAGTTCCTAAAAACCAATCAACAGAGAGCATAAAACACGTAACAGCCATGAAACTTCGAACTTTGTGACAAAAAATTAAATTTTAAGTCAACTATAAAGCGCGGGACAAACAGGTCTGCCATACTATGTCGCTGGCAGGTCTAGACCTAGCAGAGCTGTCTTAGGGGTCGTAGCTTTGAACATAGAAAATCTAAAATGGAAGCTGTTCCATACTAAAAATTTATACATTAAGAACGAAACGTATCGAGAGCGTGAGTTGATGAACGCCGTGAAGAACGCGTCGTCCGTCCCTGAAGAGGTCAAAACACATGTCGGCTATTCCGACAAAATAAAAGTAAATGAAACCGTTAAAGCGATATAAAAGGAAACGTATCGTTCAGCAGATTTTTTTTCGACATTTCCCCTAGACAGTAAAAGTTGCTTGCAGGTACTGATGAGATGATCCTTTCAAGAGTATGATAGGAACTTTCTAATACACTGTAAACTTCATGCTTTGCAGTCTCAAGCAAGCAAGATAAAGTTATTTTGCCTGTTTCGGTAGAAATCAATAAGTTAGACCTTAGACCTAAATACTTAGACCTTGTCATTTTCAGAATAAAATTATTAGGTTGTATTGCCTGCACATTTTTTGTTGCAGTGGATTCGCAATCTCTTATGCTGGGACGAAACTTCTGCGCAATAACACAAGCGTTTGGCGGGGTAGGAGCACCAAATAAAAATCTTTATCCATGCCCCTTTAAACAACGGTATTATTTTCGCTTTACAGGCGTTATGAAAATGTTATTCGGACGGCACTCGCGCCTTTCATGATTTTTAACGTTTACGGTTTACGTTAGAGCTTCCGGTACGCATTCATACAACCTAAGGGTGGAATTAATAGTCGTTGACTCAAGATCGAACTCAGGTAGGTGATCTCAGAAAAGTCAAATGCTAATGTGGCCAATGTCAATGTCAATTTCAAGATAGTGTCTATTAATATGCTGACTGCTACTCAAGTTTGACATTAGCATTTGACTTTTCTGAGCTCAAGTAGGTGATCTCAGACGACTATTAATGCCACCCTAGTGGACCCATAATACTACCTATCAATTTATTTTGCAAAGAAGTTTGTTTTTTATCAGCGTCGGTGTTTTCGGTAACTAATTGTGTGTGAGTGTTTTTGGTAATTAGGTTTTTTTACGTGACTTATTGTTATACTTTTTAAAATAAAATTGGTTGGTAATGCGATTTGACAACATTGTTTTTTTCTTTCATCATTAGTCCAGTCTAGACTAGACTCGACATCAAATTAACCTCTAGACTTATACCTATTAGCCAAACCCATTTTACGTCTAGAATTACCAAACAAAAGACGTATCCACAATGGCGTTTAACGCAATAGTGCCCCCGATTGTGGAATAAAATAAGTAGGTACACTAAAAGGGCAGCTTTGACTTCGGCCGAATTATACAACGTGTTACGAAACATCCTAACTATTTTTACAGGGTTTATCTAACCTACTGGCCATCACGATGCCAATTCTGTAACAAAAAGTTGAGAAAAACTATTTATATTTTATAACCTCAACATTTAAATGTTTTCATAACTTTAATGTTTAAAGTAATTTGTTATATTTAAAATAAAAAAATAAAAAAAAATTTGTGTGTGTAGGTACATTAACACAGATTTGAGAAATATTTATAAAATACTTTTTTCTAGACACATTTTATTAATTTTCAAAATCAACGGAACGAGTGTTTAGTTGTGCTTGTGATACGTCGTCGATGCAAATGCCTAAGTTCTCTACCTGCCTTTTATACTTCCGACTTCTGTTCTATTTTACTACCAGTAGTGTCCCGAACGTCGAGATTTGCATATTAATATATGTAAATAATTGGGTATGAAAGCGTCCCGTATTGGAAGTCGCCTCATGCGCCAGCGACAATGCGGGGTCAATTAGAATCAGCTGCTATTGTATCGGCCAGTTGTATCGGCCAGCCCGGGCGATGCGGCGAGACAGCAGCGCCTGGAAAAAGAAAAAGGGTTCTCTGGCACTAGCGGATTTAGGGGGGGGGGGGGGGAATAAAAGTAAATACTTTTTAAGGTGGGACGATAGCTACGTGGCGGGAACAACAATAATTCAGCCGATTATGTGTTCTGGTCTACGAAGCAGTGGTACTGCCCAAAAAACTTGTCGTAGACCAGAACACATAATCGGCTGAATTATTGTTGTTCTGTTGTTTACAATAATGAAAAGAATACGGTTTTATTCTCGCGAACGAAAAATAGTTCAGTTTAGCTACAAAATGTAAAAATCTGTGAAAATGTTGACTTTCCCGCCACCTTGCTATCGTCCACCCTTAATCTTGAAAACCTACGCTCATTGGGTTCAAGCCCAAGACCAAAATCCTGGATCCGCCACTGTTCTCTGGGATTCAAGTTAGTTACGACAAAGCATCATGTCCGAGTTCATTTTTAACCCCCGATTAAAAAAATCAAAGTTAAGTATGACCGCGATGTGTGTATGTCTGTGGAACCTTAAATTTTAAACGGGTGAACCGATTTGGATGCGGTTTTTTTTTTATTTGAAAGTAAACCTGCTCTAGCAATAAAATTGTTTTATCAAAATCGGTGTAGTCATTAAGGACTTTATGAGAAAATAAGTATATGTTTCTTTTTGTTTTTTCTAAAGCACTAACCCGTGCTAGGGAATAATTTAAACATTTATAATAAGTTGTTTTAGGTTGCGGGTTCAAGTCCTGTCCCGAGTGAATTTTTTCAACTTATTATAAATGTTTAAAGTATATGTTTATTTGAAGTTAAAACCTAACTCGGGCACTGTATTCAAAGCATACATTAATCAGGCCAATGGATGCGTGATACCGAAGGACAATGAAGGAAGTGAAGAGAAAGGATCATTGTTATGCCACAAAACGACTCGATTATAATGAGCTAATTCTCGGGCATCTCGCATTCGAGACATCTCGAAAAAAAATCTCAGTTTGCTGCAAATGTCACATCTATTATCAGTATTATCACAAAATCATTAATAATTTAAAATAAATTAAAATAAAATAAAATAAAATAGAATAAAATAACATGACATAAAAAGAAATACCTAACATAAAATAAAATTAACTAAAAAAAATTCGAACAAAATAAAAATATAATAAAAATATAATAAAAATTATAATGTTGAAAATAATTAAATTGCTTTTATAATTAATCAATAAATAACCTAATAACAATTAAATAATTCAATTAAATAATTAATAAATAAATAAACAACTAAACTAATTAATAACTAAATAAAGAAAGAAATAAAGAAAGACAAAGAAATAACTAAGGCATGACATTTCTGCAAGATTTTACGCTCGTCATCAACTCGACTGGTCGGGAGCAGTCGAGATAGAAATGACATGACATTTTTCGTGACATGACATGAATCTCGCAATTCCCGAGAATTAGGCCCCTGGACTGCTCGAGCAAAACATGTCGCTGATTCCGAGTGATTTGCTGCTGTTCGTTAATGACTTACGTTCTCAAGTTCTGGGACAGCGAGCGGAAGTTCTGGGACTACAAGGAAGAAGATAACCCTTTTGAAACAAAAAAAATATCATTAAAATCGGTTCACATAAACCCGAACACGAAAAGAGTTATGAGGTAAAGGTAACACACATAAAAAAATACGGGTCGATTTGAGAACCTCCTACTTTTTTGAAGTCGGTTAAAAATATAATTCCGAGTCCGCGCACGATAAGTCTGCGCGTATGCAAAACTAGTGATGATGATGATATCCTCCACGACGTATCCGTCGACGGCGACCCTCAAATATTTCTTGCGTGAGCTCTGATATGGCTGGAGAAGCCGAGTTTTGTCTTGAAGACTCGGTCGCAGGTGTCACAATACAGTTGCCCAATAGAGTTGTACGTGTAGTTGTACGTGGGCTTAGGGCGGGTCTTTCGATGATGACGTTTGGCTTTAGTACTGAATTATTGAACTGTGTACATATGTTTCGTGTGCATATAAAGTTTAGTATCTAACATCGTAGAGAGCAGGTTTATAGAGCTTCTGTGATTATTATTTTGGTCGGGAGATTATTTTTCATAGCAAATTAAATTAAATAATCCACTTCTTGCGCGCAGACTTATCGTGCGCTGACGCTAGGCAACATTTTATGGGTTGGTCTCTATTCGCATACCTAGAACGCAATGCCGATAAACTGTGGCATAGTTTGGCAGAATTTTTTAAGATTATAAAATGTAGTTAATTTTGCGTTTAAATTAATTAATGAAAAAAAAAACTGACTAGCTACTTCTTCTTTTTACCCGACTACGCGAAGCAAAAAGGAGGGTTATGATTTTAGCAGCGTATGTATGTATGTATGTATGTATGTATGTATGTATGTATGCATGTATGTATGTATGTATGTATGTGGGTATGTATGTTTGTGTGTTCATCTGTTCCCTCGCAGAGCATAAACTACTCGGCCGATTTCAACAAATGAGGTGTCGTTGGATTCGTCTTAATCACCCAGGTAACATAGGATAGTTTATATTTTGAAAAAAAAACAAAATGGCGGCTGTGCTGCGCCCTAAAGTGGTGGACCTAAAAATAAAAATTATCGGATACCATCGTCATGGGTTACAAATGAAAGGGCTTTAAAAGACCTTTTCAAAAATGTATAACATATGTAGCGTCAATATAACAAATAGAACAAAATATGCCAAAATATGTTTTTTTTCCCTTCTTGGTTCTATTTTAGGTGATCATCCAAAATAACTAACTAAAAAGCTCAAAAAAAATTGAAGTTAAAAACTAAAACTCTACTACTAAAAGGCTTAAAACAATACCTGCTTATCCTTAAAATAGACTCTTAAATAATTAATCGTAGTCGGAGGACACCACATTCGCATTTGATAAACCAATGGCCTCCGATTACGATTAATTATCTATGAGTCTATTTTAAGGATAAGCAGGTCTTGTTTTAAGCCTTTAAGTAGTCGGGTTTTAGTTTTTATCGTATAGTATCTGCAGACGAAGTGGCAGGTAAAACCTAGTAGGTACCTACGTAATAAGGGCACGCTATAAATTGGTGTTCTGAAATGTTTAATTAATCATAACCAATTTCGCATATGACTTTTCTGGAGATAATTACTACCGCTGGGACTCTCTCTACCAATATCAGAAATTGCACTCCGAACAATGAGCCAAAATATTGACTGGTGTAAAACACATGTAATCAAGCTAAAAGCGAACAAAAAATACCCATGTAGTCTTCCGCCGGTAAGCAACGGCGGAGAGTACAATCAGCCGTATAAAAAAGTATTTGATTGTCGATTTCATAATTTTGAACAGATTTCCTGTCACTGACCAATTAAATATGGTCTGTAGCTCCTGTATACAAGAGCTAACTCAAATTACGAAGCCAATTTATAACTATTACAAACCCCTTTATCATCATCATCAGCCTGTTGCCTCTTCGCGCTCACACCACCTCTCAGGATCCTGTTTCAGGCGCAACCACTGTTTTCCGGCTACTTGGGCCATGTCGTCGGACCATCTGGCTGGTGGTCTGCCAACCGCTCTCTTCCCCTCTCATTCCGCTTTGTCCGTCTGCCATCGGTACGTCTAGCCGGGTGTCAGGTGACAGACCCCTTGTTGTCTTAAAATACCTACCTGATATTTGAATATATGTCTTCTTCTCTTCTTATCTGTATGAACAGAGATTAATTCAGAATGGTGGTTCTGTAATACGGCATTAAAGCCATATCAAGCATTGTTCTATGGAATAATTATGTCGCATTACAATGCAATCCAGGTCTATTTTTTTTCAAACGAGTTCGGGTCTTGAGTCCACAACAATGGGAGCAGTAGTAGAGTCCACAACACTTTAATGTTTTTCTAATATCCATTTTACTAATCTTGCTAACCGAAACTAAAGGGTGGCATAATAGTATTCCGCTCAAGCTCGAGCTCAAGTAGATCACCTACCTACTAGTTCAGACTGCAAAATCACCGACTTGAGACCATGGCTAATGTCAGTGCCAAGCTCAAGCTAGTGTATTAATAGATCACCTACTTGAGCTCGAGCTTAAGCGGAAGACTATTAATACCATCCTTAGTATAACATTCTTCTTCTTCGCTTCACTTTTTTCAGCGATCATGGTCTACATACTCCGTGCAATTTTAGTGGTTTTAAAGCCGAAGGTATTTTGTTGCACTGGTGATTCTGAGCCAAATTACAAAATTTCATTGCGCGAAAAAAATTCAATTCTCCATACAAGTGTCGATTGTTGATAGCCGTTTGTATTGGGAAGTGTTTTTTTTTCGCTCGTTTTGAAGTAAAATTTTGGAATTTGGCTCAGAATCACGAGTGCAACTAAATACCTTCGGCTTTAAAACCACTAAAATTCCACGGTGTATAATTATTGTAGACGGTAGGTAGGTACCCACCAGCAATGGCTAATGCTGCGCGCCTTACGATGGCTTGTCATTTCTCTCGGTCAGGGATTGCTTTTATTAAGCCTATCGCATCTAACGTTTTCCTAGAGTTTGGGCGCTTATTTGCTAAAATTTCACTGCCCTTGCCAATAATTGTCAAAACAATATTTTTTTTTTCTGGAAAATAGCTCTTATCATCTTTTGACACTTGAAAACAGCGGATGCAATGGATGTCTAGTTAATACAGGAGCTTGTCCTTTGTTTCTTCTAATGCTAGTAAACAAAACATAAAATAAGTTTTTATATCGATTTAACGGTTTCACTTACTTTTATTTTGTCGGAATAGCCGACATGTTTCGACTTCGTCCGGAAGTCTTAGTATAAAATATGTATTCCCCGACCCCACTGTACCTTGCTTGCAGCTATTAATGATGAAAATGAAAATCTTTTATGCTCCATACTTCCCGTTTCCCCTCATAGATTGTTTTCTTTTGATCGAGAACAGGGCAATGTTTACTCACTTGCCTTTAATCGTTCCAATCAGAACACCAATGAAGTCGATTTGTTGCCATTAAATCACTCATTTTGATCCCTTTACACAATAAGAGTGGTGCCTCACGCCTAACTCTCCATGACTACGAAATAAAAAAATTACGGTCAACTACTTATTATCTCATTTCTTTAGGCGTCAGCAAGTAGACCTACTATGTAATTTCTACGAGTTTTCATTATCTTCTTAGTGTATTGATGGCAGACCGATGCGTTATCATAGTCGCTATTAGGTCCGACTGTGTGCAATAATTAGTGTTAGGGCACGCAATTGGTTTGGTTTGGTTTGGGGGGTACCGCACATATAGCTCCGATTGCCAGCATCCGTGAATCCCCACCTGGCCATATTTTTCTTGTTTTGTATGTCCGCGAAAACACGCTCATTTGAAATTGCGCATTGAATTTTGTCTTGTGGTTCAAAAAGCAATCACAGAATAAGGTCTAAATTCTTGTCACCGTCACAGATTGTGTTTCCGGAATACCAAATTGTAATCCCGATGTACGCAGGTCAAAGATTTTTTAAATTCCTAAGGCCCTTAAGATCAATCACAGTTTAAACAAAAAAGGCTATCTGTCGATTAAATTTCATACAAAATGCGAGGTTTAATCTATGGATTGAGTTTAAACTGTGATTGATCTTACAGGGGTAAGCATGATAATAAAATATCAGAATTAGGTACATCATAAATAACGGCCTTAATAAATTCAAACAGAAAAATAATGTCACTTCATTGATCAAACTGAGCATCAAACCCTGGGTTAAATTGGCATAAAACTCCCAGAGTCCATTTAAATTCTTCTTGCGCCCGTACTTTCCACTCGCGTTAACATTTTGTAAGCGTTTTCGTTCATTGGGCTGGTATTTTGTTAACAGGGGCGATTCTTGTAATTTCTTTCCTGGGAAAAGCACTTACTCTTTTCTTATCGGTACGGCTCAGCCTTGTAGGTATTACGGTTTATTTATGTAGCACCTATATTTTTATTCCTTTTATAGATGACTTATAGGTATATAACACAATCCTCTCAGCTGAATCGGCCTAGTCCACACGAAAGACATGGTCAATTCAATACGCATGGAGCTAACGAAACTGCGGGTTTCCTCACGATGTTTAGTCCATCTAATTCTAAACTCTCCCAGGCACTGCAGCGTCTGAGTGGTCACAAAAGCTTTTTTTTATTGGTGAGTAAACAATTGAACATTCCGCACAGAGAGTTTAAACAGAGCATTTTCAGAACGCCGGGCATATTCATGCCTACATGTGAAAAGTTGGACAGAATTTTGAGCGCGCCACCGATTTACGTTTCACAGTGGGCTGGCGTTTTTTGCATTAAGTACCTTCTTACAAATAATGATTTACATTATAAATAGGTACTTTATTGTCTATTTAATCAATTTTGGTCAAATTGTACAGTCAACAGCATGTTAACCCTGTTAGCAATTCGTTGCATAGTCGCCGGTAACGTAACTGAATAGAGTGCCCGCGTGTAACCTCTCCTTTCTATGATTTCATGTGGATAACGTATCAGTGCAGCAAAGATGGTGATGCGTGAATTTGCTCCATGACGAAGTTTTTAGGACAGCACCAACGGTCGATGAGCTAATACGGCTCGTGATGCTGACTGTACCTATTAGTTCAGTCAGCCACACGCAAGGATACACCTTTTTGTTCGATTGACGCCTTTATATGCCGCGCGCGGTAAGAACTAACATGGGGTATCCTAGACTGTGACCGAAAATCCCTAGGTACCTATTCTTACTGTAAATAAGTACTTTACACCTAACTAAAAGGCCGTCAGCGCCTTAAAGTAGCTCACAACAAAAAAATACCATGCAAAAATGGCCTAAGCGACTTTTGCAAAATTTTACTGGTTTTTTAAATTTTTTCGCTAATCTGAGCTATTTTTGTTCAGCAATTTTTTTGACAGCTTAATTATTATTATTGTTGTTTCGTTGTTTAGAATAATGAAAAGTATAGGTACTATTTTATTTTTGTGATACAAAAATTTCAGAAAAAATATATTATCTGAGTTTAGCTACAAAATTAAAAAAAACTGAAAATATAGGCTTTCCCGCCACGCTACCTTCTTTGAACCGCCTTTAGAGCTAGGCCGCTTTTGCGCTGACGGCCAAATTCTTGATCGAAGGTACCTATGTATTTAATTGCACTTTGTCAAATCCAATTAAATTTTATTCCGTTATTTGATCGACAGGTCAGCACATAGTTGCCCTATTTGTTTTGTATTTTATTTTCGCGTTCATCTGAAAGTTCGGCGCGATCCGCTGGATTTTTTATCTCATTTTGCAACTAGATTGATGTGCCTCCACTGCTGGGAATAACAATTTATTACCTGCGTTGCATGATTTACATTGTTATTACTTGTTTATTATATTGTTCATATTGTGTAAAAAATTAAAAGAAATAAAATAAAATGCTTAGATAATATTAAATTAATTTAATGATGCTATAGAGATACTGGTTATGTTGACTTGATTATTTTTATTGTTTATATAATAAAATTAGGAAGGTAAAACAGATGTTCCAAAGTAGATATATTTATATTTGAGTTGGTAGGTAGGTAAAATATAGTTAATACTTAAACAAATAGTAACAAAGGGAAGTAAAAAAACTTATTTCAGAAAACTTCATCTAATTATTTCACTGCGTTCAGGCCCCGCCTGCATCAAGTATGCATATTTTTATTTAATATGATATGTATTTTTTAAAATCTTCCACATATTTTAATGATTTGCCTGCAATGATCAGTCTAAACTAAATTAAAGTCGAATGTATCGATAAAACGACTGCCCAACGCATATATTTCTAGCACTTCTAAGAAACTCTGCAATGTAGTTTTTACTTGCCTCGTATAATAAACACAGAACTACCCAGTAAAAAAGTAGCGTAAAAAAGTTTTTAAAAACTTGCATTATATCTAATTCGGTCATAAACCGGTTATCTCTTCTTGGTTCTTCCATTTAAGACTTTTCTGGACATTTGAAACGCTGTTGATCGTCTCCAAATCGTCTCAGATAATTTGTTTTCTTTTAGAGTAATTTATAGCAAATATAGAGTGCATACGATGGTTTTGATTTGCGTGAAACTCAAGTGTATCCCATATCATATATGTAAATATTTGCACAAATATGTCATGACAACGAGTAATATAACAAAAGTGCACGTGATCAATAATATCTGGAGGTTATCAATACGGGAAGCAGGTTGCTCCATTTTTAGTTGTTGGTCACATTTTGGTCAAAGTCTGTTGGAGAATAGCTTGAAGTATGTATGCAAATCTTGAAACACTAACAGCTGCTTGATGAATACCTATACAAGGGATTGTAGTAAATTCTGAAGTTTCTCCAATAATCTGGATTTTTTTCAGTCATCCATTCTTCCAGTCTGAAAAATTTATCATCTTGATTTTGAAACTTATGTGGCTTCATTCACAGTTTAGTATTATAATGTGTACTACTTTTCAGGTTACTCATGTTTTATTTTCAAAACATTGCTCTTGTGATTTTGTGGTTCTGACATTAAAAAATTTGACATCCTAAGTTTTCTGTCACCTCGTGTGATTAGGCCATCGATTATAAGTTAAACAGCCAAAAACTTACTACCAAAATAGTTTGATGAACAAATCTAAATCATGCGTCGAGTTTCCCTTTCCTGAAAAACGGAAACAGAATATTATTATGAAAATAATAAAAATATTATACAAAATTATATAATTTATTATGTACAAATGTTCAACATACCTCTCCCCATTTTATGTACAGAGTTAGGTGGTGGCTATGTTTACTAGAAATAAATAAAATAAATAAAATTGTGTCTTAGTCTGAGACGGTCTCTACAACGTGTTACAAATCATCCTAACTCTTTTTACAGGGTGTAACCTACTGGTCAACAGGATGTCAATTCTGTAAAAAAAAGTTGAAAAAAACAATTTTTATTTTATAACCTCAAAACAGAAATTTTTTCATAACTTTTTTGTTCTTGGTATTAGCCCAAATTTAAAAATATGTTTGTGGGTGTAGGTGGATTTGCAAAGAGTTAGCATCTTTTGTAACACCTTGTATAAGATTATGTTAGTCTCACATCCAAACCCAACCCTAATTTGATTTCACTCAGGAATTAAACAACAGATTAATTGAGTTTTCGTTTATTTTTCATTAATTATAATTACAGCTCTACATCACGCAAACTACGAATAATTATTATAACACAACATAAATGCAGATTCAAATTGCTCTAAGTTACACATAAATGTTTACTAAACCCAACTTGACATTAAACCATCTAACAAAACCCGAACATTGTGGTAAAGAGAAATAATTATTATGATTGAAGCAATCGCAACATATAATTAGCTCAATGGTTGATAAATCTAGCAACATGAGAACCCAAATAAATAATAACAATCTTTGGTAAGTATCATGCAACATGAATTAGATAGATAGTTAAAAAGATTCCTTATTCCTAAGCGACAGCACAACACAATACATAGCCTTATCTAAAGGGTGTTAAAAGACCGCCAACAGACCCGAAAGTACTTTTTCGATAAGGGAAATGATTTTGGTTTTTTAAGTTATACCTAATTTTGAATAATATTTTATCACGCAATGGACATTGTAACGCACAGAAGTCATATTGCGCAAGCATAGGTATAAGTTTATGTTACTTAACCTTGAAGTGCCGATGTTAAGAATACATTGCGGGTTGCAATATTAACGTCGTTTTTTGTAAGAAATATTCATATTTTTGATATGGCTTCTTGAGAAGGTATGTTAAGAACTAGATACTGAATACATTTCTGCCAAAAAAAAGTTTTGAAAAGTCCGACTTTGAACCTCATTATCTCGGAAACCGTTGATTTCCCAGGCATAGTTCCTTGGGCAAAAATGTTCCTTATGATGAGGACAATACGTAGTTTCCCGCTTTGTTGATGGTCTTTTAAAACCCTGTATAATGCTTGATGGTATCTACAATGGGGAATGAAACAAATAATGCTTGATGGCAGTGGCATCGAAACTTTCTGCTGTCGCTTAATTATTTAGGTATAAATAGGTATTGTTAGGACTCGTAAATGCAGAAAATAATATCACTTTATATTTAAAGAAAGAAGGAGGAAAATAAACCAGAAATAGAACTGTACAAAAGATAAAGTTTATAGATTATGCAGGTTAACCTCATAAGTTCTGCCAAGTTAAAATGGCAGCGGAGAGTCTGTTTTTGTCTTCGCTTTTATGCTTTGTCTCTACCGCAAGCGTAGAGAAAACCAGAGGTTGCGGTTACCATATTATTGAACGTATATCTGAATGTTTGTTCAACGGTAACTTAAATAGCCGGGTAGATAAAATTAAAAGAATTTTTAAGTTCAAACATGAGCCAAGTCGGTCGAGGGGTTGACGAGATATGGGGTTGTAAAGTTTATATGCAATGCGCGAGCGCCTGCGCGAATGGTGTTAGCAAAAAGTTACACATCGCGAGTTCAAACTACGGGGCGAACTACTAGTTATCAAGTAGGTGTGCTAAAAAGTTGGATCGAATGGTTCCAGCAGTGTACCGGCTCATTGTTTCGTTTGGCAGCTTCGAAGGACGAGATACAATGAGAAAACGATGTGTCCAGCGCCTCTACTCTCTAAAAAATCCACTCAACCATTGAGCGTTAAAACACTCGAAAATATCCCTTATTGAAATGAACATTTTTTTTAAGATTTATAATAAGTTGAAAAAATTCACTCGGGACAGGACTAGAACTTGAATTTTTTTTTACAATAAAAGCTGTTATTTTTACGGTGGATATTTTAGAGAATACAGGGGCAGGCCTTATGAGGTTAAGTATTAAACAGAAGAAGGGAAAGACGAAAGCGAAATCATTGCTTCTTATACTTTTTCAGGGCTCTCCTCCGGCTGTTCTCCATCGATCTGGTGACGAGCCAGACGCCGAAGTGCTTGCACATCCCCTGGATGCCATTGATGCTGTTGACGAAGACGGCGTGCGGGAAGTATCCGGTCGACCGCTGGACCGTGCCGACGAGGCCAATGGCGGACTTGACGAAGGCCTTAGCCGTGGGGGCTAAGAAAGTACTTCTCCGGATACCAGACATGTTGGAGCAGACGAAGCCGGGCATGATGCACTGGATCGTTATGCCCTTCTTGGAATACTCCATGTCGAGGCCCTCTGAGAGCTTGTCGACGTACGCCTGCAATGATCGGAAAATGGAATTGTATCGGTGTTGTTTTAGGTGCCATTCCTGGAAAATTGGGCAATGACATTCAGGAAAAGGTGGGCTACGATTGGATGAGAAAAATGGTCAACAAGAAAACATTGAGATAGAAGATAGTGATTAACTTAGCTAGGCATTAATCATAATTCACATTTATTGAGATAATGCACTATAAGATTTGCATTATTTTTATCGAAATAACACTTCCGGTTATGATCCTGACCACATCGTTACTCAGAAAAATATCTACTACGTACAATAAAATTGCGTACATAAGTTGATATTTAAAACTCTAATACACTGTTTATTAAGCTCATGCCAATACCATAAGACTGCAAATTTAATACTCGTACGTCGTACCTATTGAACGTGCCTTGAAACGCTTCTAATGCTGTAAACGCTGCTTTATACCTACACCTCCAGCCTCAGAGGGATGGAAAGAAAGCGATCACTTTCGTCACTCACCTTAGTGGCAGCGTAAACAGTCAGAAGCGGGCTAGGAATCATGGAGGATGCAGACCCGATGTTTATGACCACACCCCGCTGTCTCTTCACCATGCCCGGCAAAACCAACCCTGTCATCTTTGTGACAGAGACTATATTGGCTCTGATGAGGGTGTTGATGAGATGGTCCCTGGAAGGAAAATAGTGAAATTAGTTTATTGGGTCGCTTTTATGCTTGGAACTTGGGAGGGCGAGACCTATTCATAGCCTACACGTTCGATCCTAGGATTTTAGGCTATTTAGGTAAATCTAAATGATGAAGGATGTTTTATTTCCCTATGGCAACACCTTGGCCCAATAGGTAGAGGGGCCACAAGAGGCAGTACTTATCTCCAACTTATTTAAAATCGTTGGCTATCTTTAAACAAACTAGGGTTTAAAAAAAAAATTTTGATCCGAAATAATAACGTCACAATTTGCGTCAACCAATGCTAATTATAAATCACTATCACCTACCCTAATTGATCAATCACTCAGTAATGCTTCAAACAAATCAAATAGCTAGTTCGATTGATGAATCATAATCCATTAGTAAGGCTGCCAGCCCATTTACCAGATGCCTAGTCGATTTATTTGAGAACTATTTATTGATTAGACAATTAGACAAAATATCCGATATCAAAGGTTAACTTAATCCATACAAAAGGCATGACCGCACTTTTGGGAGCACTTTATGCAAGTCATAATAATGATGTTATTTCGTGCTCTTTGAAGTGAAATTTTGGAATTTGTTTCAATATCATCGGTGTCAAATTACCTTCGGCTTCAAAACCACTAAAACAGCGTGTATAAGCGCCAAATGAGACAGCAAGATACGCTCGGTAAATTTTGGCACTTATCGTGCGAGATGATCTTCTGCACTAAACATTATGTGACCATTAGACGTAACGTGCCATTAAATATATTATGCGAAGCATTGATCTTGTCGTTGTGGCTGCTCAGTGAAATTGGAGAGTAATGTCTTGTATATATCTAGAGATAACTAGTAAGTGCTATTTATGGATATGTCGCAGGGATATTGTCAAACCAGTGATATTATAATTTCCCTAGTGAAATTACAATTACCCGGTTTATTGTCAACCGCCACCATTTCTCACAATATCACGGGCTTATTTCAGTGACATTATAATTTCACTAGGCTCACGCAGTGATATTGCAAGGCAGCAATAAGTTGATAATTTCACTGCCGTTAGATTGTCAGACGGTCGATGATTGGTCCGTTTTCAAATTGACAATTTTGAAATCATAGAGTTACAAAATAATAGTCAGTTTTCTGGAAATCACAAGCTTTATTGCAAGGATGTCCAATATCGCAGTTTTTTCCTTAATGTAACTCACAATAAGTAAGATTGGTTTTTAGGGTTCCGTACCCAAACTCTCTGTCTGTATTTCCTACCCTTATCTTTGGTACCGTAATAGGTAGCCAGTTGACATTTTGACAGAATATTTGTCATGGGGGACACTACAAATTAGATATTAATAATAAAATAAGGGATGTCCCCATAGAACAAACGTGATTTTATACTTTATGCTCTATCACAAAAATGGTAATACTACAAGCGTCAAACTTGGTGTAGATCTAGAGCTTTATAGTATAACAACAAATAATAAAAAACAGCCAAGTGCGAGTCGGACTTATGCATGAGCGTACACACAACCATATATTATTTATTCTATGGCGGTACGGAACCCTCAGTGCGCGAGTCCGACTAGCATTCGGCAGATTTTTTGTTTTATCAGTCTGGTCACTGTAATTATTTCTTAGCTCTATGTTGAATTCCTAAGCAAATGGCGGTTAAAGAAGAGTTGACCAATCAAAACGCACGTAGTCCCCCACTACAAACTTGACTCATAATATACCTAGGGTTATTATAAAATCACTACAGCATTCTTTATCACTACAACATTCCCGTGAAATTACAATAACACTAAAATAAGTCCGTAAAATTGTAAGAAATGGAGGCGATTGACAATAATCCGGGTAGTTGTAATTTCACTAGGGTAATTATAATATCACTGGTTTGACAATATCCCTGCGACAGATATAAAATTTCACAGTCCACTAGCAAACCGCCCCGGCTTCAAACGGGTGCAATTCAGGAAAAAATAATAGGTGTGCCTAGCAAGAATACGATACGCGGTACACGCGCGACGAATTCGCGGGTAAAACCTAGTAAAAAATATCTAACTGACGGTGAAAACCGCATCACAATCCGATGCGTGATTTTTGAGGAGTTAACGTACTCGTACAACACTTTTGAGATGTGGTGCTCAAGGAGGATGTTGGGCATACATTGGATAGCACACCGCACCAACGTGTCGATATTGGATGAGTTTAAATAAAAACTCGACTCTCCACCATCTGCACACGAAGGATCCACGAATACTTTGGTCACATTACCAGGTATAACAGTGACAACATAGAAAAACATATTTTTACTGACAAAATCAGAAAGCGACCAAGAGGAAGATGCCCGACACGTTGGACCGACCAAATCCACTCAACTCTGCACTTAGCCGCAGATAGAAATAACTGGCGATGCATCGCACGTCATGGATTGATCCGTTTGAATGACCACGACCCTCAGTGATGAGGATACCGATGCAAGGAGGGAGGCGCGTATAAATAGACAGACGTGGAAAGCAACTTTGTTTTATACTATGTATGTATAGAGATGAATAAACTGACAGTTACTGATCCATCCCTGTAGGTAGGTGCTGGGCAAATCTACTCTAACTAAACAATATGTCCCAGGCACTGCAGCGTCTAAGTAGTCACTTCACTTTTTTTTTCACCTAATAAAAAATACGATAGTGTAGGTAAAGGTGCCACTGGAAGCTGCTTAAATTGTTTTATTACGTAAACTAAACTTTTTCTGATCCAATCATCTAGCCGTTTAGTTTATGCGTGACCATCACTTGAAGTATAGGTATTTAGTAGTCTTTGAGTTTTGTCAGCTCGTGCATGTGCTATTAGGTAGCTTTGGTCATGTTAACCGTCCCTATACAAGGTTTGACAAAAAATGGAATGTGTTCCGTATCACCGGGTGCTATTACCCTTTAAAAAGTGTAAGGACCTTTTGTAACACGTTAAAGTGGTTAGTCTACTTTGAGCTCTCTTGGTTTTACATTTTCCAACCTTTAATTGACATCAGTGTCTATAGAAAACTTGGGAGTTTCCATGGTAACTAATTGAAATTCATTTATTTAAATTACAAATCGATTGATAAACCAATACATAGTGCTGCCAGGTAACGCCATCCCTGTAACTGTGATCAAAGAAAAATACATTATAAGCAAGATCGAGTTTACTCAGTCTTGGACCTTGGTTCGTTTGCATAGGTAATGGAAAACGCAGGAGGTCATAAAAAACTATTAGGTAGCTCAAAATATAATTAAAGTTGCTTAGGTACCTAAAGTTACTCGATTTACATTCTTAATTTTCCAAGTTACAAAATTAAGTTTTATATTTTGGTGTTCGTTTACTTCGTTCGTACACTTTACCTACATTTTGTTTAACTTAACATACGTAGGTACCTACTTATGAATAAACACTTTTTTTTTACATATTTTATAAGGTAATTTACTCAAGTAGGTACTTCAACTTTCTTCGGACAACCTGTTAAAGTCAATTACGACGAGAAAACCTGCTAGATGGATAGATACTAAAGAGACGCACATTCACCTGTGTAAGCTTATCTGCATCGCGAGTGAAAGAACTCGGGCCTGAGTCGATAAAGCAATGGTGCCTCGATAGGCTCTCAGTTGTAGGCTTCAATTACAATTTATTAATGCTGTTTAGTACGGTCGGCCACAGTCACAGATACCCCATGGCAGCTCTTACCGCGCGCGGCATAAGGGCGCCAATCGAACAAAAAGGAGTATCCTAGCGTGTGGCCGACTGTACCTACGAATAAATCTCGCACAAGTCAAAAGTGGCCCTTTTTGTTCTAGTGCGGGATTTATTCGTAGGATCTGGAATCTAGGCCTTAGGCCCTTAAAATAGTTAAGCCTAGGGATGCTCATTTTGGCCCGGTTTTAGCAAATAAGGCATCCAAAAAAGAAGATATGATTTTTTTTCATTTCAGTGTTACTTTATTTATTATGTCTTGAGGCGTATTACCCTCAATGCGAAAATCACAATAGTGAATATCAGGCCGAACTTCCGAACTCTATTTCTGAGAGAAGGCGTTATGTATTATACCCAGCTAGTGCGAAGTATATTTCAGCTTCGTAACTATTTTTATTTTGTTCTGTCAAACTACTGACGTATGCAAATACTGTAACCTCACACGTCGTCACATACGCCAGAAAAAAAATCGACGACAACCGTCAAAGGTTAAAGATCGGGTACTTCTATTTTTGACAATGCTATGATGACACGACTGTGTTAAATGTCTGTGGTACCTACTACAGGATACACGTGTGACAAAGTTCAAGTATCTGTTTGACGAAACGTTGAAAACAATTTGATGCGTTAAGTTAAGTTTCGTTATGAAATAACAAACGTTATTTCATGGCAAGTCATTTTATAATTTATAATACAACCGGGCGCAAATGACCTAATTACTACTAAAAACCTAACAGACGAATTACCTACAGGAAATCCTATTAAACTAAAAGGGGACATTCTTTATTGTTTGAATGAGGCCAGTTCTTTATATATGTAAAAATGATTAGCCGGTTCATACAAATAGAATATTCATCGTGGTAATTTGACAACAAGCTACCCGATTTACAAAACATGCTTCGTAAGACAAGGCTTTCGTGGACTGACCATCGAGACCACTGTGGGAAAAATGATAATGAATGCACCCGAGAAACCTCTGACCGAGAGAAATGGCGTGGCATCGTAAGGCGCGCAACATCAACCACCGATGACAAGAGTGCAACGACGAAGAATATGAAGAAAATAATAATAAATGTTTAAAATATTCCCTAGCACGGGTTAGTGCTTTAGAAAAAACAAAAAGATGAAGAAAGACAAGACCTTTAAGGGTGGTATTACAGAAAGCTCCTTTGAGTAAAACATTAGTACAAAAACTAAGGCCTTTGCATCTACGTAAATACAGCGTCCAGTAGCACCTTCACTCACACTAGCTAGATGGATGAAGAGACCACTCGGCGTTGCAGTGCCTGGGATATTGTTTTAGATGGAGTAGGCTTGCCCTTTGCTTGCTTGGTATAGGTGATGGTTTAGTAGCACTGTCGACTAAAGCATCATGCATAAAAATTGGTCTGTGATACTTCACAAACATTAATTCTAATATTTTGACATCCCAACACAAAGCTCAGCTATGAAATAGTAGCTCCGGAAGCTGTCAACAACGGGAAGACATCTTTAAAAATTCACGCCTGCGGGGGGAGCATGACTTTTATCGAGGCGGATTTATCCAACAAAATGGCGGTTTATCTGCATTTTTGACGTCTGTAGTGGGTTATATATAGTCGAAAGCGATATATAACCCACTATAGACGTCAAAAATGCTGATAAACCGCCATTTTGTTGGATAAATCCGCCTCGATAAAAGTCATGCTACGGGGACTGGAAGTCGCACACAAATAATCCGGCGTGATAAAGCCTTCTTTAGATCGAATAATATTTCTATTCGGCAGTCAGCAGTTATTTCATATAGGGCGCCAATATAGAGGCACCTGCTTCCACTGGAGTGTTCCCGTTGTACTCGTTGTTCTCATCATCTTCCTGCGTTTTTATGCACGTTATTATACCTTATTTCGGTCACAAAAATTAATGTCCCGTATTTTTTTATTTCTTCAGTAATTTTTTACATTTATATTGCGCAATTTACTGTACAATCTGTACAAGTGTACAGTATTGGGAAAGAGACCTGCTGAGATACAGCTTTTTGCTTCATTCCTGCTCGTATACCGCGCGGTCAAATAAATTTGCAGACGTGACTCGACTCGGCAGACATTCTGCTATGGAATCTTATACAAAAAGCTGATAGAAAAAGCAAATTGAGTAAAAAAAACCCTAATAAAGAAGATAATAGCTATAATTATCATTCTAGGCGTTTTACATAATTGCGCCTAGCAACGAATAGCATTTCATTTTATTTTTACAGAAGACAGATTTATCGGGCCAAGACTCTTGGGGATATCGGGAACACCCCTGCTACGGTTTGAAAATCGTTTCTCACACTGCCGGATGTGGTTTGCTGCGTTCAATTTCACGAATGTACGAACGGTCTATCGCCTTGATATTGCCTCGGCACGATCTTGATGTAACTTTTATTGCGATTCCAAATATTCTCGTGGGGATGAACAAACGGTCGGATGCGACTTCCAGCTGTGTGGGGCAAAACGTCCATTCCAAACAGTTCGTTCATCTCTAGGTGATTGTATGCACAATGTGCTTTTTCTGTAAAAACAAAAACCGCACAGATGCTAGTCCTCAAAACCGGCTTATATTCGGGAAAATATATTTTTAAAAATATTGTTTTATTTCAATAGGAGCAATTTTTCCAAAAATAAACCGGTTTTAAGGACTAGCAACTTGGTATTGCGGTTTTTTTACAGATAATATTTTGACTTTTTTGTTGGGTCCATACTAAAAGTGGCTTGTTTTGACAAGTGCACCATGTATGATAGTCCTAAATATAATATTTTGGATTAACTCACCAGTCCGGCAGGTCCAAATAGTACTCCGGATACGCATACGACACACCGACATTATTGACCAGAGTTCCTATTTCCAGATCAGCAATTTCCTTAGAGATGGCCTCGTAAATATGGTCTCCTTCGCTGAAGTCCGCCTGGATTATCTTAGTGCTCACTTTGTATTCCTTTTCTGCGGAGGAAATGGTTATTTATTTACATCCAACTAAAATAAAAATCGTTTACGCTGGAGCCTTAGGTTTTATAGGCACGACGGGGAACGGCGTTGTTTTAACGCGAAATGAAATTTCCTTTTTTTGTTGGATATGTTGAAGTAACATAGAGGAAAGAGACTTATGCGAGCTCCAGGTGGAAGATTGGAGGGAGGTAGCGTAGGACAGGGAGATTTTGGTTGCGAAGCCACAAAGAATGAATGATAAACATTATCTACATACTAACTTAGCTCTCCCACAAATTAAATCGGTTTACAGAGTTGCGAAGTAGGTACGGTCGGCCACAGTCACAGATACCCCATGGCGGCTCTTACCGCGCGCGGCATAAGGGCACCAATCCAACAAAAAGTGGTATCCTAGCGTGTGGCCGACTGTACATGTTTGGTCACCATTACATTTATTTATCCCAGAGTCCTACAAAGTTCTCATGAGATTAGCTCTACAATTTCACTGTAAATATTAACTGAGTGTGTTTCTACTGATTGAATGTTGTACCTATATCTACGGTATTCAGACATGAGAGATACAGCCTCCTCCTCCTTATAATTATGAGAAAAGGACAGGAAAAAGACCGTCCTTTAGCCAGAGCCGGCTAAAGGACGGAAACCTACGAGAGTAGACCGAAATTCTTCGCAAGAAACAAAGAACAATATGCGGAGCTGACCGCCAACCTTCACTGAGTCGGAGGCCGCCCTAAGAAAAGTACCAAATAGAAAAGTTATTTTTCTTACCAATTTCTTCAGCGGTTGCCGTGAGTTTGTCCATGGAGCGACTGACTAGAACAATATCACAACCACGGGCGGCCAACTAGAGGGACAAAAGAAAAGTACAACTTTTATGAGAACATTGTTTTGGTACTATATTTATGTAGGGTAGATAGGTACCTATTGTTTGATTGAAGCCTAGTTTGCGAATTCGGAACGCGGTGCGTGTAAGTGGAATGTTCAACGCTGCAAACGCTGTACACGCTGCTAAATAAAGATAGACACTTTAAATTCACCTCATACAAATTGGTTCGTCTGCCCCACTAGATATAAGACGCGCCGCCGCCGCCGCCTTTCCTTACAAGGTTTATCAACATAAAATGATTAAACATCAAGACTTAGGGTGGGATTTTGGAACTCACGACGATAAATTTTAATGTGTCAATTAATTACATTGACTTAATTGTGACGACGAGATTAATTTAACAACTTGATTGCCCCAAAGAATATTTCCGTAATTGATATTAGATTACCTTAACTAACCGATGACGTCGTGTCAATTCCTAAGTGGTTAAATAGGTAACTCGAATTGCTTTTATCAAAATTTCAGTGGTATCCTTTGGTGAGTTGTCTCTTTAAGTTTTGTAATGTAGTTTGTCATGAAATGCGAAACTAACTGCCAGTTTCTGAATTGAGAAATTCACTTAGGTATTATACTTACCTAAGTATCATTCTGCCACTTTATTTTTTGTGAAATAGGTATGTAGAGACAGATCGATTCTTTAGTATTTGCTTAGTGAAATTCTCAATTCAGAAACCGGCAATAAATGAGGTGGAGGAGGAAACATTAAACGTCTTTTTAAATTAAATTTACGGTTTTAGTTTTATATCATTTTCTACCTTAATAAATAAAATCCGGGCTCTAAACCAATCCTCGGATCTTCCTTCATCCATAATATACAACGGAACTATTTTATTCAAGAGAAAACTAAGAAAATTCTCTTCCACCTTTTCCACCATAGAGAAAATATTCAATCCCTGATATTTTTATGCATTCTTGCATCATAAAACTTATCACCTAGGTGCTATCATATTGTACCGTATGCCGTATCCGGGCAGTTGCCAGGTATGTGGGTTATATCCTTACAGCGTAACTTTATCCTGTGGATTATATCTTGGGATAAATTTATTGGAAAGCGGTACCTTCAGGAGGAAACTCTTCTCGAGTTTGCGCTGTTTAAGTTTATTACTGCACTTTATAAAGTAGAGCGTCTGAACTAACGCAAAGTAATATTGTTTATCATTTTAATTGAAGGAATTTGAGTTATTGAGAGAATACCGCAAGGCCTCGGTGCCAATTTCATAAAAATCTACAATTCATAGTTTGTTATGACAATTCGATGACATTAAGTAGTCGAATAGTAAGCTGCTAACCTTTTTTGTTACCTCTTTTATTTGATAGATTTATGATCTTCGAGCGCAAAGTGTTGAGGAAAATCTTTGGTCCTGTGAGAGAACCAGATGGCACATATCGCTCTCGAATGAACCATGAGCTGGATGCGCTTATAGAGCGAGAAACCATCGTCAGGTTCTGTAAGTCGCAGCGTCTTAGATGGGCCGGTCACCTGGAGAGAATGCCAGACAACAGAGCCGCAAAGGTAATGAGCAAATGGAAACCACAGCAGAAGAGACCAAGAGGCAGGCCCAAAAAACGTTGGATTGACTGCATAGAAGAAGACCTCAAGAAAATGGGCAAATACACCAACTGGCGAAAAGAGGGAGGGGCCAGAGACAGATGGAGATCTACTGTGGAGGAGGCCAAGACCCACAAAGGGTTGTAGCGCCAAAGGAAGAAGAAGAAGATAGATTTATGAAACGCGCACCAGGTAATGAAAGATTGTATTCGGGCTTTTGCCCTGTCGTTGACTATGATTATTTTATGCTACTCTAGCCGAGTTAATATGGCAGCTATATTTTATAGTTATGGCTTTTTCTACATGTTCTCATACAGCAACCGGTAGACGAAAGCCGATTCTATGGCTGTCATGTTAAGGCCTTTGAAAAGTTTTTTTTTTGCAATGCGATTTTATGAGATATCATAAAATATTGAAGTAGGTAAATTATTTTGTAAAAACAAAAAAAAGCCTTTGCATCTACGGAATGAGATGATTTATCCAGCGTCGAGTGGCACCTTTACTCACACTAGATGGGTGAAGAGACCACACGGACGCTGCAGTACCTAGGACATTGTTTTTAGAACAATACATTATTTGTTAAGCAAAACTTACTTCTTTAGCATATTCCTTCCCGATTCCGTCTGTGCATCCGGTGACCACTGTAACAAAACAAAACACAAACTAAGACACGACAACTAGACGAAGACAAATAAAGAAAAGCATTTAGTTTAATTTACTTCAGCTAAAACAATGTCCCAGGCACTGCGGCAGCGTCCCAGTGGGCACTTCTTCCATCTACTGTGACTTGTGTCTTTTGTGAGTGAAGGACAACTGGGCCCTTAGCCTGTAATGCAATTGTGCCAAAATGGGCTCCCGGTTAACGGTTTCAATTACGATTTATTAATTCTGTCGGTCCAGTGTCGATCCTTTTAATGTTTTTGTAGTACAGCAAAGATTATTATGAGTCTAATTCTAGAGGATTAGTTCGCTGGTTGCAGGCAGAGATGGGCGGTGGGTATATACCCAATCTACCCATTTGGGTATTTACCGGGTACATTGGGTATATACCCGGTAAATACCCGTATGCACCCATTTGCTGGGTATATACAATTTGTGACTTAAAATTAACAACAAAGTATGCCATTCAGTTCTAAACCATGTTCCCTACGCAAAGTACGTCTTAGTAATTTTTCGTTGAACGCATATTTACAAAGTTATTTATGTTTTTGTGATTTCTTTGTATGAAAACGAATATTCATAAGGACATTTGTCTTATATTTTTATAGAATTAACAACCGGTATGTTTAACAAGTTCTTTGTCATACTTTGCGTGACTAATATAATAGTTTTTAATATGAATTTAACAATAATTATTTATTGATTAGGAACCAAGTGTCAAAATTTTTTATTTACATTGAAACGGTAGACAATACACTAATGAAGTCAGGTCCTTTCGGTCTAATTAAAATGCGAAGACGGGTTAAGTGTTGCAAATAACAAAAATGTATAATCATAAAGTATGGTTTTATGTTTGTTCTCCCCGAACAAAGAATAACTAAAACTTATTAAATTCGTTTATTTTATTTTGCAAATGGCATTGTGCTCAAAAAGCTATACGGTGAAATGTAAGCCGTCCAGCCATCTCATTACGTCCGAGTCGGCCTCATCTACACCGCCGCCTTGGATGGCGAACAGCGGGTAGTCGTAGTTGATGTGGGACATCGTCTGAACCCGCCCGCACACGCAACTCGGGTCCGATCCACAGTTACATTTTGTGTATTTAGCTCCGCACGCCTTCCCCGTAAGACCCGGAATCTACCTATATTTATTTGAGTCCAGTGCTTTCTGGGAAGATGGAAACCTGGCACACGGATATCTGGCTCGGACTCGAGATGCTTGTTAGGCAGGTCCACAGATGTCCACCGGTCCCGCCATTTCTCCATCAGCGTTCTGACCTCCTGCAAGAGTTCATGGGCCTGCATGGTATGGCAAGATGGTTGCAATTCTCTGATACAACCCCGGTTCGGTCAAAATCCCACCAAAATTGAGGGTTGCTTTGACCAAGTGCTAACTTCTAACATCGAAGCAGGATTCCAAAAGAAACTCAAAGCAGTGGCGGTATTCGTGGATCTCAGCTCAGCATTTGAAACTCTCTGGAACATGTCTGGAAACAATGACAGTCAGGGTCTACCCTACGAGCATGTTTTTTTTTTTTAATGCAACGCACGTATCGTCTTTATGACGCCCTCCTTTCAAACGCCAAACTCTGAACAATAGTGTTACGCAGGGCTTAGTCCTAGCGCCTACGCTTATCAACGTCTACGTCAGTTACATACCAAAAGTCTCCGGGTGATCATTTTTGTAGGCGACGACATTGCCATCACAGCACAAGCTTCGACACTGGACAAAGCGACAACACTGGTTCAGGAAGCCGTTGCAAAGTTTGAGCGCAATTTCATCGACTGGGGACTTAAACCTAACCCATGGTAAACTGTGAGCTGCTCCTTTTCCCGCAACAATAGGCAAACTAGTAAGTGAAGATGTTAAACGCAGTTTCTGCAATGAAGCACGACCCTAACCCGGGCTGGTGTAACTTCTTGGTGTAACTCTAGACAGAACTTCCACTTTTAAAGCCCCCCTCAAGAAAGTAAAGAAAATGGTATCAAAAAGCTGCAACCTGATACGGAAACTGGCAGCGATAACATGGGGCTGCAAAGCTGATACACTGCGCATATCAACACAAGCCCTTGTCCATAGTGCGGCCCGAGCCAGTGTAGGCTGGCCATCATACTGACCTAGTTGACGTTGAACTGAACAGCGCCATTAGGAACATATCCGGAACCGTCAGACCCACAAACACCAATTGGCTTCCCGTCATTTCCTACATATTCCCGTCACGTCTGTGAAGATAATTAATGATCAGAATGGAGTATGATAAGATCAACAATATGCTGTACCTACTAGTACCTTAGGTATCTTCAGGCAACGCGCAGTGATCTTCGCTTACCATCAGAGAGATCTTTTGCCATGCCATGCAGGCCCACGAACTCTTGCAGGACGACCAACGCTGATGGAGAAATGGCGGGATCAGTGGACATCTGAGGACCTGCCTAACAAGCATCTCGAGTCCGAGCCAGATATCCGTGTGCCAGGTTTCTACCTTCCCAGAAAGCACTGGACTCAAATAAATATAGGTAGATTCCGGGTCTTACGGGGAAGGCGTGCGGAGCTAAATACCTACACAAAATGTAACTGTGGGTCGGACCCGAGTTGCGTGTGTGGGCGGGTTCAGACGATGTCACACATCAACTACGACTACCCGCTGTTCGCCATCCAAGGCGGCGGTGTAGATGAGGCCGACTCGGACGTAATGAGGTGGCTGGACGGCTTACATTTCACCGTATAGCATATTGAGCACAATGCCATTTGCAAAATAAAATAAACGAATTTAATAAGTTTTAGTTATTCTTTATTTGGGGAGAACAAACATAAAACCATACTTTATGATTATACATTTTTGTTATTTGCAACACTTAACCCGTCTTCGCATTTTAATTAGACCGAAATTACCTGACTTCATCAGTGTATTGTCTACCGTTTCAATGTAAATATAAATTTTTGACACTTGGTTCCTAATCAATAATAATTATTGTTAAATTCATATTAAAAACTATTATATTAGTCACGCAAAGTATGACAAAGTACTTGTTAAACATACCGGTTGTTAATTCTATAAAAATATTAGACAAATGTCCTTATGAATATTCGTTTTCATAAAAAGAAATCACAAAAACATAAATAACTTTGTAAATATGCGTTTAACGAAAAATTACTAAGACGTACTTTGCGCAGGAAACATGGTTTAGAATCGATTGGCATACTTTGTTTTTCATTTTAATAATTTTCGTTATACTTGAAATCACAAATTGAATGTACCCAGCAAATGGGTGCATACGGGTATTTACCGGGTACATATCGGGTAAATACCCACAGGTGGGTATATACCCGGGTACGTGCCCATCTCTGGTTGCAGGAGAGCAACGAAAAAATCCCAGTTTTGTCCTTCTACCTGGGACGCCATTGATACGCCATTGTGTTACAGGCTAAGGCCCCTGGACGCTGTGTAAATCATCTCATTACGTAAATGCAGAACGTCTAAGTTTTTAGTGATTTTTTATGGGGACGTTTGATTATAGTTTCCATTCTGTGATTTACCATAATAGCGTACCAAGCTAGGTACTTTAATCAAAGTCATACGCCTCTCACATACTCCATTAGACGGAAGACTGAGTAAACGATCGAACTAAGCAGTATACAAACTGAAATTTACATAATTTCAACTTGATGCCTCAGCTGCCCTGAAGTTACATGATGTTTAGCTATTCTAAGATTCTATGATGCTCGTGGGAGAAAATGACAAGAAAGTGATTAACAGATAAAATATAACTACAGGGTGAAATCGAATTCAATAGCGGACATTAAACAAGCTCATTAATATAAACTATCTAGGACTGACGCAGTACTGCACCAAAGTTATGGAACAGTATTTTCTTGCCCATATTTTCGGTCCCATTCTAAAAGTAGTTTGTATGTGAGTACTTAAGTAGAAAGCCTGCCTTGAGTTCTGCTATCGAATTCTAGGTTTTGCACCTTGAAGAGTCATGAGCCTATTTTAAATTTATTACCTAGAGATACTATTACAACCGTGGCAAACAAAAACAAACAAAAAAAAAACCACTTCTCTCCACACGGATTAATAACTTCTAAATAGTGATGGAGGTTTTTATTTTCTGTGGATAAAATGGCTCATCTTTGGCACATTATGATAAAAAATTTTGTGCATACATTCATTAGAGGTTGACCATTTCAAAAGCCAGGTGAAAAAAATAAAAAACCTGGATGGGCTAGTTTTGAGCCCCACCAATAAAATCTGAATTAGATATTTTATTCTTAGCAAAACCAACGTCTTTCAAACACCTACGAACGATGTACGAGTCTTGGCACTTTGGTTGGCATTTGGCATCGTCCGTCGCCATTTTTAACACGCTTTTATAAGCTTGGCCTGTATGTATGTATGTATGTATGTAACGGAATCTTTGAGCATAATTTTTACCAATTTCCAGAAGTCTGATTAATTTGAAACTTTGCATACGTATCAAGGACCAATGACAATGCAATAATTTGATAACAGTTTCCCATTATACCCCTACAGTGCCATTATACAGGGTGGATTTTTGAGACGGGGCAGTAAGCGCAGGTACCTTAACCCTTATAGTTACGGGAAAACGTTCTTAGGAGACCTTCCATAACTTTTTGTAATGTTATGAACTGCATTCACAGATTTTTACTTTGAAAAATGGACAGTAAGCAAAAAAAAAAAGCAGTCGATTCACATTACCTTTTTGGTCAGTTTAAAATGACGCTCGCTTGATACTGGCTGATTTCTATAAAAAATAATACACAAAATGCCATTTGTGATTCAGAAGAAAATTAGTTTTTTTCTTTCTTACCTTTTATGGCTACTAAAAGGATTTTGGTGTCAAATGGCCAGTTTGTATTAATCTCACTGTACAACATTTCAATATTATTGCTCTTGCCATTTGAATAACTGCCGTATTAACCAATCGGGGAAAAAGCTGTGCTTGTATTCTATGATACTTTAACTCACCTCTTGGGTACCAAAGAAAACAATAAGTTAAGGTACACAACTACACAGTTTAAATATTTTAGCTGAAATAAATTGGCAAGTGTGTGGCATTTAAAGTTCTTTTAAATAAAGCATCATTTTTAGCAAGGCGGGTATTTAAAACTTCCGAAAGACTCCCAAGGGACAATTTAACTCGTTGTTTATAGTACTACTTAATGCAGCATGAAGAAACCCATTGTAGGTAGCTCCCTAACAATGCAAACAGGAGCTAGAAAAATGTTTCTAATTAGTCTCCAGGCGCTGAAACTTTCGGTTCTGGACAGTGAGAGAATACCAGCTTAGTTTTTGTTTTCTGTCATTCGTAAAAGTTAGTCTTTCTTTATTGTTTTGCAAAGGAATAATTACGTTAAAATACCCAAGAAGGTAGGTACTTATCCCATGCCACTAATATTATAAATGCGAAAGTTTATGAGTTAGGTAAGTACTCTTTCACGTTGAAACGGCTAACTACAGGGTGCAATCGAATTCGATAGTAGCGGTACTATAAGTAGCCAGTCTACTGATCTCTACAAACGACTTGTACTAAGTATGTATAAGTGGCAAAAAATGGAGCGAAAAAAATATCTGCAGTTCCATACAATACACCAAATGCATGTATAATGTATGTATGGTAACAGCTGATATTTTTTCACTCCATTTTTTTGCCACCTAGTAGGTAGATAAGTAAAATTTTTTGTAGTGATCAGTAGACTGCCTTCACGCGGCCGCGAACTTAGCAACTGGCTTGGCCTAAAAGCTATCTGCTTCATTTGACATCATGTAGGGAGTCGGAACTTCCAAAATTAATAAATTAGAGTGTTTTCTCGGTAGTGCGTCCACCTCGCACCTCGCTCGTCGAAACCATACGTATTTAGCAGATTTTACTTTTCTTGTACATGCTTCAGGGGTAGTGTAATTGTGGAGAAACTTTTCATTATTGCATAATAAAAAAACTTTATTTTCAAAATCTGCATTAGATGTGCCTTGTCGGTGTCGGATTGGTTTTTACAAGTTCGCTCTGATATAAATAATACGACGAGGCGAAAGTGGGTTCATTTTCATGATTTTTCTCGAGGTCTATAATGATGACATCGACATCGATATACATCATGACAAGACTAAGGAGTAAAAAAACTGGAAATTTACTAGCCTGTAGACGACACAAGCAGATTACCACGTTTGTGTGGAGATTTGGCTATGAAGGGAAACCTTAAGGCTCGGTATAAGGCTAACTAGCGCCACCAATGTTAAAAAAATCTTATTTTCCTTTCGAAGAAGTTTCTGAAAAAATCCTAAGATGAGCCTATGCGCCATGCTTTTCTAGATTTTTAAGTGTAGGTACCCAACTAAATTTCTAGTCTTAAGCCTTAAAGTTCCTCTATCGAATTCTATTACACCTGTAGATAGAATTTGCTGAATTTAGAGTTTTAACTATTTTAGCTATTTGGCACCCTTTTGGTATGGAAGCCTAAAAAGAAGACGTCATTCATTTATGGTCCTATTGTCCTCAAGTCGTTGATAACATTTAAACATAGCGAAAACTGTCGCTAATGTCCGACGAGCGTTTTATTAAAATTCCTTTAATCCCCAAAGTATGGAACCCTAAAAAGAAGACGTCATACATTTTTCATTCATGGTCCTATTGTCCTCAAGTCGTTGATAACATTTAAACACAGCGGAAACGAGCGTTTTATTAAAATTCCTTTAAGCCCCAAATGTCTCGAGACGAAACAGCTTTAAATATAAGTCAAGCGTTAGGGGAAAATTTAATCATGTCGGAAAATATTTTAATTCACTTTTGGCGAAAATGGCCACGAGAAAATCTCGTTCTGTAGTAGGAAATTTAGCTTTTAGGTATGGGCTGATATAGCGATATACATATGTATAGCCACTTGGTTGACCAAAACCGATTTAAGGGTGGACGATAGCAACGTGGCGAGAGATTCAAAATTTTCACAGTTTTTCCATTTTGTAGCTAAACTGAACTATTTTTGTTGAGCGATTTTTAGTTCGCGGCAATAAAACTGTATTCATTTCATTATTGTAAACAACTGAAACACAATAATTCATTCATAATTCAATTATTGTTATTCTGTGGTTTAAAATAATGAAAATTTATAATACTATGTTATTGCCGCGAACGAAAAATCTCTGAACAAAAATAGCTCAGTTTATCTACAACATGTAATAAACTGTGAAAATTTTGCATTCCCTGCCACGCTGCTATCTTCCAGTCTTAACTTTTTTATAATAAAGACGTAGGTATGTTTACAGATAAACACTATCTCCTGCTAAAGTGACGTCATTTCCTTCTCCCAGAGTTAATAATTTACACGTTGCTTACATCATTGAAGTAGGTATTTCGCAAAATAGCATGATTAAAATTCCGTCGCTTCCCTTACAATCAATTGTGAAAACATTATCCTCAATGAACCCTGTAACTACAAAGAACTTTGACTCGTATTACAAGAGATAAACCGTGCAATTTAGATTATCAATTCCTCTCACGTCCTCAGCTTGACCTAGCGAAGTGGTGAACCTTTCGGTCACCGTTTTATACGAACAAGTGGGTGAAAAGTAGAGGTCACCAAAGAATCGTCGTTGTTGTATCATAAGAACTTGTAACAGCGACTTTCACCGGACGAGACAAGTTCAAGGAAAACTGGTCTGTAAGGCTCGTGGTTACAAGGTCGTTTTTACAATAAGTCGCGTAGTAAAACGTAAGGCTTTGAACACCAAGTAGACTAGAGTGGGCGTGAAAGTTTTTTACTTAATTGAATAATAACAAATTTTTTTTTTTTAAACTGACTTTACTGATGAAAAAGTACACTGTTATTAAGATGAAATACGTCTCACAACTAGCGCCGCCAATGAAAAAAAAAAAATCTTTTTTTTTATGCGTTTTTAGCAAAAAACGCTCCTGCGATTTCTCAACGCGAGGCTTAAGGCTCGGTATAAGGCTAACTAGCGCCACCAATGTTAAAAAAATCATATCTTCCTTTAGAAGAAGTTTCTGAAAAAATCCTAAGATGAGCCTATGCGCCATGCTTTTCTAGATTTTTAAGTGTAGATACCCTATTCGAAATTTACTTTTAAGCTAATACATTTTCGATAACCGCCAAAAGCGGCCGTTTTTGGCGGTTATCGAATTTTTTTTAGCTTAAGACTAGAAATTGAGTTGGGTACCTACACTTAAAAATCTAGAAAAGCATGGCGCATGAGCTCATCTTAGGATTTTGTCAGAAACTTCTTCTAAAGGAAGATATGATTTTTTTAACATTGGTGGCGCTAGTTAGCCTTATACAGAGCCTTAACTATTTGTAGGACCTAAGGTTTGGATTCTGATGTGTGATGTATACAAAAATATATACAGGGTGTTAAAAGACCGCCAACAAAGCGGGAAACCACGTATTGTCCTCATTATAAGGAACAAGGAACTATCCCTGGGAAATCAACGGTTTCCGAGATAATGAGGTTCAAAGTCGGACTTTGCAAAACTTTTTTTTTTGCAGAATCGTATTCAGTATCTAGTTTTTAACATACCTTCTCAAGAAGCTATATAAAAATTATGAATATTTCCTACAAAAAACGACGTTAAAATTGCAACCCGCAATGTATTCTAAACATCGGCACTTCAAGCTTAAGTAACTTATAATCTTATACCTACTCTTGCGCAATATGACTTATGTGCGTTACACGTCCATTGCGTGATAAAATATTTTTCAAAATTATAACCTAAAAAACAAAAATCATTTCCCAGCAATAATTCATCGAAAAAGTACTTTGTTCTGGTGTGTAGTATGCGTGGCTTTCGGGTCTGTTGGCGGTCTTTTAACACCCTGTATATTAAAAAACAAGTCGGCTTCACCGACAAATTACTAGTCAGTAAAACCGTGATTTAATAGAAAAAAAATACGAATCCTATGAGTAGGTACCTCCGTCTTTCGGTAAACTCCATTTCTATCATTTGAGCCTAGTATGTATGTAAGTATGTATATTATCGGTCAAGGGGTTTCCGAGATATGGGGTCGCGAGTTCATAGTTCGGGGCGAACGCTTATTGTTTCAGTGGACTCGGAGAACTTCGCTCGCTCGTTCAATTAAATTGCATTTAAATATCAAGCTTTTTTTTTCAGATAACTTTATAAAATCGATTAGAGCAAAAAGTGAATACATAATCGACCAATTATTTTGGTTTTTGTGAAGGTTAGCAAGTAGGTAAGGTAAACGAACTAATGACACGACAAAGTCAATAAGTTCAAGCTGTTCCTGCATTTTATTTGCATTTATTTTTTAAAACCAATCCTGGATTTGGAAAATAGAATGGAGCAGTACCAGTTGATGCATAATCATAAAGGTGTTGTTTCTCAATAGTATGGGGCTCAGGCTAAGACTGAAATTAAACAAGGACCAGAAAAGATAGACTATTATTTAAATATAAACCATATTTTAACAACCACTCCCAATATCTTTATCTGGTTCCATGTATAAAATGTTTTGATTTGATTGCAATGCAACACACACTCCACACTAACAAAATGGCGAACTCTGTGGTGAGCCGTGTGCACAGAATAGTGGAGCTGTCAGCTGTCAAAGTCACAGACTCATCAACACACACCAGCATGCACCCCACGCCACGAACGAAACACCACAGATAAAATTCGCAACGGAGGGAAACATTCCAAAACCAAAACTTACAGGTGGCGCGTTAGTTAAAAATAAACTTCTGTCAATAACTTACGCAAATAAATAATGAGGGTCTATGTCTCGAATGGCAAGTTTTACGCTATATTTGAATGATGTTATGTTTGTATTTTGGGTAAAAAATTTTTTTTAAAATCAAAAGCATTTACCTCGCTCGTGTAAAGCAGTATCTAAACGCCTATAATGGAACTTTCATGAAAACAAAAAGTTCTGCGTTTTGTGTTCAGAGTTCTGTGTTCCACGTTCTTTCTAATGGATGGTTGCTTGGAACCGATCACACGGAAGCGGTCAGAACGCGGAGTTCTCGTGAAGCAAGGCGCCGGACACACTGCCGCGGAGTTCTGCATTCCGCATTCAGAGTTCTCAGAACTGCCCCGAAGTTCCACTTCAGAGTAGCGTATGCAACTCCAATATCCGCGATTTTCGTATGGAGCGCAACATGATCTTTCGAATTCAGTTAATCCGCTTGACACTTAATATAGCGCACCATCGCACGTTGGCAAACCTTGAGTTTGGACTTCTGACTTTCAGTCAAAGACCAGGTCTGAGCACCGGAGGAGTTAAGGTGCAGGTTAGGGTATGTCGACGAGTGTAAAAAATAATGTCCGTGGCACCTCCACTAATGGTATAATCCAGGTGAAAAGGTGCATGTGACCATACACACTGTTTTACCTGGGACAAAATTTGTATGGATTCCTCCCGTTTAAGCTGAACAAGCTTACACCATTTCAAGGAGATGACGTAATTTAAATGTATATGTCGGTAGCCCATTTATATGTACAGATTACTGAGCAATCCCTTATCACACGGGGCTCGATTATAATCCTATCAAATCAATTCTCACCCCCTTGGAATTAACTCTACGTTATTCCAATTAATTCACAAATGGCACGTCAATGGAGTCAATAATAATTACGGCTTTGTTTACATTAGACGCGCTTTCCCATACAAGAGACAACTCACATTCTTTGTGCTTCTTCTTCTTTAGTCTGCTCATGGCATCATTCTTTATTAACATCTTTTCATCTTCTTTCTCATATCTTTTTCTCATTAGAGGGTAACAAACCAATATATCTTTTTGATTTGCTAAATAATTCTACGCCTCCCAATGAAAAAAAAAAAACAAAACGTTGAAAATGTCACGGTGAGATAATTGCGTGCCAAGTGTAAACACAGCTTGTAAGTGTACCCTATGCGGTAATGAACTTAACTAAGTTATGGATTATGGAGTAGGTATAGTTAGATATTCCAAACCAAGTTGCAGATTAAACAAAATTATTCAAGATAACGGCTTTATAATTATTATAGCTTGATTCGTAAATGAGATAAAAGCTTGACAATATAGTTGGTATACCACCAACCGAGTAAATTGAGACGATTCTCAGAAACATTGTCAGAAGGTGGACCTAGGTAAATGAAAAGTAGTCTGTTTTTGTAGGATACTTAAATGACCAACTGAAAAAATCCCAATAAAATAAGATTGAAATAAAATAAAAACTGTAAGTACTGAAATCGCCACACCCGTTTGTACACATAAACATGCAGACAATAAATTTTTTTTGACTTTGTTACAAACATCGGTAAGTACCTCAATGTGTTCCAAGAAAGACAATATTGTTACGCTAACCAAATGTTAACCCAATTAAAGGTAGGCAAGCTAAGCAATTCCGAATCGAACTTTGCACCTGATTATACTAACGAGTGACCCAGAAAATTTGCAATGTCAATGAAGACGAATCAACCGATTTGCATCCGCGTGTATGCCTGGAGTGTGCCTAGCTTTTATTGCGTTTGTCATAAGTGCTAGAATTGGAGGAAACTGTGGTGTGGGTTCAGGCAGCAGCTTCGATCGACCGTTTTGTGCAATATTCACTTTTAACTCACTCCGCAACAGTAGCTATTGTTTATACGTTATTATTAGGTTATTGTCAAAAGTTGACAATCTTTCTATGAAATTCTCACCTATTAGTAATGACGCTTTTTAATACAAATTGTATGGAAATTTGCCATTTTTACCAGACTTATGGGAAATTTGGTCTCTTTTAAGGCCAGAGGTGGAGGCTGAAGCCCGACGCCGTATGCAAGTTTGCGAGGCCGAAGGCCGAGCTTTTTTAACGAGACCGTAGGCCGACTCCCACGGAGAGCGAAGCTCGCAGTAGGTCAAACGATCCCATCAGACACCCCAATCTGCAAGGCTAAAGGCCAAGCTGTAGAAATTTTAAGAATCAGAATCAATATTTTTTTTTCAATATGCCATAAATAAATTATTTACATTGAACGTTAAAATATTATCTAAATAAAGTAACAAAATGTATGAAATCAGATACTTATTACTATCTGCTACTACTACTTTTGGCGAGGCCGAAGGCCGAGTCCCGTGTTGAGCGTAGCTCAGAGCGGCTTGACAACACCCCTACATAACACTCCAACCCCCCCTGACTCGTGAGGTCTACAGCTCACAGAGCCTCTTTGTTTTGTGCCCTTAATTAATTTCGTCTGTGTACGATGACAAATAGCCTTGGTCATGCATTGAATCCCTCATTCAAAATTGATGCCTGCATTACTAAAATATTACCAGTTTTGCCTAAACATGATCAGCAAACATCCGAGCGCTAGTCTAGATACCGGCGCCAAAAAACTCTCTCCAAAATACTCACGTGCCCATTTCCCTTTCGATTTGAAGTCCACTTTATTCACGGCCGGTCCCACAACGTAAGTATAGAACACTCCGCATACGAACTTCACAAGGTATACCACTAATCCAGCCGAGGCTACGATGCCCCATTTTTCAAGCGAGTTGAACTGTGCCATTTTGACTCTAAATTATATGAAAACACGTAAAAATTAAAATATTATTGAGTGAGAGGTTATGGCGACAGTGTCACTGGCAGCTGACACTGTTCGCGCATGCGTACTGGCGGCCGAAGAAAGTGGGCATGCGTCGAATGAACGATAACCGAGCGGCAGCGGACGCTCCCGAATTTGGAACATGGACAGAGAGAGCTGTGTGGCTGTCTCTGTCTGCCTTGATAAGGCGCTTTGAATGGTGGTAAATGATAATGATAAGTTTAATAATTATTCGATGTTATTGCGTGATCGCAATTATTGTGCAATCGCAATTTCATAATAGATTAGCTACACAGGTATTTTGCCTATATTTCCTATATGGGTGTTGTGACACATTTTTTTATATCATCAAGGACAAAATAAAATGCTGAAGAAGAACAATTTTATTATACACAAACAGAAAAAAAAAAACTTAGTAGTAGTAAAGTACGTGATTCCGACTCGAGAATAATGTAAATAATATTAAAATCAATGCGGTAACTAAGTACGTAGGTACCTACACTGAAAAAATAACCTTCAGCCATTCATTAGACACCATAAATCAATTTAATAAAAACTTAGGAGCCCACAAATACCGATTTTCCCAAGGTATGGTAAGCGTTTATTTAAAAAAAATACGGAAATCAAATAACAGCCACCTACCAATGGACACAACTTTGTCAACAAATTGCTACTTATTGGCATTGCTAACTCAATTTGTATAATCACGTTAACTCAAATAAGAACTGTTAATAGGAAAATAAATAAACACACGTGCACTTTGAGACTTGATACCCGGAAGTGGTGTTCGAGAATATTTATTAAATGTTTTTAATAAATAAGTAGGTACCTAGGTACTTATTTTTTTTCTAAAACTTCAAACCGTGTAGGGAAACAGCTAACTCAACCTAAACCTATCCAACTCTTGAAATAAGAAAGTAGTGTAGGTACTTAGAACACTGTGTTCCATCATTTTGCAAACGAAGTCGCGAGTAAAAGCTACTATAGGTATATAGGTAGTTTCATCATCACCATCACACAAAAACACAAAAACTAATTACGCACATCGATGTATCAAATGACTTCAACTAAATTAACTTCAATTTAGTTTCCTTACTTCAGTATTTGTTAATTATTTCATTCACTGGTTAATTACAGCGCTGCCTGCATGGCGCGCTTTTGTGCCCCTCCATTCTCTTACACCTTTCTAGACTCTCCTGCTAGGGGAGCACAGTGTCACGATAAAAGTTTTATCCCATTATCGGCTATCGCCATCTTGCTTTATATCACCGCGTGAAGCAAGATGCCGCTACCCGATAGTGGGATAAAACTTTTATCTTGAAGTTGTGCTTCCCTAGCTGCTCTTGTTTGACACACAGCGCCAAAAATTTCGCAGAAAAAAAAAACCAATGGGAAGGTGCCACAGGGCGCCGTTAAAAATCATCATTACGTAGATACCATGCCTTTTTATCCACATACTGCATTAGTTGGTTTTTTAGTGCCAGATGTGTTATGTTAAGCCTTTATAACCTAGCCTTTTACTGCTGTATACAAGGTGTTACAAAAGTTCCTAACTCTTTTTACAGGGTAATAGCACCCGGTAATAGGGATCACAACCTAAATATTTTTTTTGCTCTAGGACGTT
The DNA here is from genome assembly GCA_949319315.1 of Zelleria hepariella. Taxonomy (NCBI): domain Eukaryota; kingdom Metazoa; phylum Arthropoda; class Insecta; order Lepidoptera; family Yponomeutidae; genus Zelleria; species Zelleria hepariella. The sequence continues at coordinate 7,200,647 of OX439396.1, read as the reverse complement.
CCGTTAATTCTTAAATTAATAAAATGTGAACGATGGGGCGGGAACAAAGTATTTTTTAAATATTGTTTTCATTGACTTTCACAATGTTTTAACAACTCAAAGCTATGTAAATGCAAAGACAAAAAAATTATGATATTTTTTTAATTTTAAAAAAAATAAAAAATGTTTTTTTCAACTTTTTATTACAGATTCGACATCCTGTTGACCAGTAGGTTACACCCTGTAAAAAGAGTTTGGTACTTTTGTAACACCTTGTATAACGTGTGTTTTGTTTAATAAATATTTTTAATTTTTTATAAAGAAATCATTTTGAAGTTAAGTTTTCCATCTGTACTCCTACTTGCGTCGGTATCCTCATCACTGAGGGTCGTGGTCATTCAAACGAAGCAATCCGTGTCGTACGATGCGTCGCCAGTTGTTCATATCTGTGGCTAAGTGTATGGCATCGTATACTGAGGTGTTGAGTGTGGAGCGGATTTGGTCGGTCCAACGTGTCGGGCATCTTCCCCTTGGTCGCTTTCCGCCATCTGCCATCTGTAAGATGTAAGATGTAGCCTGTACAATTGTACATGTCCCACTAGCTGGGCAAAGGCCTTCTCTCAGAGAGAGAGTTCGAGCTTAATCATCACGCGTGCTCAATGCGGGTTAGCGATTATTGCGTTGACGGTATAATGCCTCACACGCTCAGGTTTCCTCACGATGTTTTCCTTCACCGTCAGCGAGTGGTATTGCTACTAAAAATTCACAAATGTACGTAACTTTAAATTAAACAAAGTCATAGATACATGCCCGCACCGGCAATCGAACCTAGGACCTTTCACTTCAGAGTCCACTGTTCTACCCACTAGACCACCACCGATTTCATCTGTACCCACCTTTATTCTTAAAATGTTTAAAACTCAGGAACAAAATTACCTATTGCCCTTTACGGTGAGCGAGCCCAACCATACTTAGGATTCAATCAATCAAGTTTGAACACAGCAAACTTCCGATGAAGCACTAACCGAGTTCACTACAGCCTTCTGTTACATTAATTTACTTAAAATTTGAGCCAACTATTGTGGTCTCTGGTTCAAAACTATTATGAAAGAAGTGCAGGCCACCATAGACTGCTCTAAAGTTGCTTAATTGAATGAAAGCAGTTGGTCGGGAAGGAACTTTAAAAGCTAATTAAAATGTTCGTGTAAGGCTCTCGTTATCGTGGCAAAGGCGACCCTGTTGCAAACTTAATTAGTTTCATAATTCAACGGGAAGTTTTATGAATTCATGTTAATGTTATCAAGTAATGCCAGAGAAAGAATATTTTGTCGCATCTACTTTGCTGCCCTATTCGCTCTCACGATGGTGTGGTACTTTGAATTGCTCTTTCAGCTCTTTACACTGTAAGATTTTGTATATAAATCTACAAAAATACTTTACAGCTAAAAGATACATAGATAGATAAAAAAAAAATACGTAAATTTATTACAGAGTATTTTGTACACAACTTTAAAATGTTTGGATGATTCGGTACAAAATCATTCTGAACTCAATTTTGTAAAGAGTATCTACGATCTATATTCTTAGATTATAAACTTAAATTATAAACCAACATTATAAATTAAGCCATGAACAGAGATAGATGGAAAGCCCTTGTGTCAGCCCCAGACTCCACGGAGGAGTAAATGGAGAAAAGAAGAAGAAGATAAATTAAGAGTGCGAGTAAAGCCAGCAAAATTTACGATTTCACCCGCGCGTCTCGCAAACCACCCCCTCACAGAAAGCGGGTCGGCGCGTCTCGCTCGCGTAAATAGCTCGATGTCATGATGCTTGCGCGCGCATAGTAGGTATACTTACGCAAAAAAAACTGTTAAATAATACTCTTCACTATACTGGCACATTTAGAACTTTTGTGATTTTAGAGCACGAAGGGGAAGATACATTTTTGTTGTACTGGTAATTCTAGACCACTTTTTCCGAAATAAGCGAAAATTAAAAGTCTTCTCTATTACAAACTAGCTTTTTTCCTAAATATCTATCTGAAAGATGGCGTAATCAATAAGAGCTGCCTAATATTGAAAAAGTATTTTCTTACGTACCTATTGTCAGAACAAAAGTTATTTTTAATGACCAGTACAAAAAACCCTTCAGCATTAAAACCATAAAAAACAGCGTATAATATGACTATGAACGCACCTTATAAAATGTTTCAGGAATAAAAAAAAAGTTTCAGGAATAAAAGCATTGGAAAAATATCAACGAGAAATACCTAAATAATATTATTATATATACCCTATACAATGTACATACTGTAGACCATGAATTATTATCGTGTACCGGCAAGACCCCAGTCCGTCTTTGGGACCATTCCATTTTCCCCAACAGAGTTCCCCCACTGGTGGTGGAAAATGGAATCGCAAAAAAAAATACATTTTCCCCCACTGGCCACCCCACTGAGTGGCTGGTGGGGGAAAATGGAATTTTTATTCCTTTTTCCCCCACCAGCTATTTATAGACAAGATTATTATTGGCGAAGCTGACTCATTACAATGATGCAGTCACTGTAGCCTAGCCTAATTTTATAATTAATCGGCATAAATAAAACTAATTTGTTAACTTTACTAATTTGTTTATTTGTATTAAAAAAAAAACTTGGCCGCCGGATAAAGACAAAAAAAGAGGCTAAATTCACAAAGCGTGATGTAGTTCTGCATTTTTGATATGTTATATGGGTCTGTTAGGGTAGTGTGAGTTAAAATTTGCAACTAAGAAAAACTTGTGGAAACTGAGAAAATCGAGAAAAACATCGAAATTTTGGGACTTTTTTCACTATTTGCTCTCTAGGGCCAAAACTATGCATTTTTTGCGAACAATGATTTTTACACACATAAACTGTATTAAATTACCTACAATTTGAGCCTAATTTCAGCTCTATTGACACCATAGGAGACAAGCTATGGCTCTTAGAAAATGACCTAATTTCCCCAAACATTGAAATTTTCAAGTTTTACGAGCTGATTTCGTAAAATATTGGAAAAACCACTTATCCAACGAAGAAAAGTTACTGAAAATACCTTTTGGAAGATATAATAAGCTTTTATTACAGCCCAAAACCAACTCTGTGAGACTAACAGTTCACTCACAATCTCAAAAAAACGAAAAGAAGGTAAAATGGGTTACAGAGGCAAAAGATTCAATGTATACATATGGTTCTTAGAAATTAGACCGGGATGTAGTTCTGCATTTTTGGTATGTTATATGGGTCTGTTAGAGTAGTTTGAATTCAAATTTTCAACTTCGAAAAACTTGTAGAAATTGAGAAAATCGAGAAAAACTTCGATATTTTGGGACTATTTTCACTATTTGCTCTGCTGGGCCAAAATTATGCATTTTTTGCAAAAGATGTTTTCTAACTGTATTAAATTATCTACAATTTGAATCTAATTGCAGCTCTATTGACCCCATAGGAGCTATGATACGTCAAAGACGACCAATTTTTCTCGAAAATTGAAATTTTCACGTTTTACTCACTTATTTCGCGAAATATTGGCAATACCACTTGCTCTATGAAAGGTTACTGAAAATATTTTGTAATACATTTATTTAGCCCAAATTTAAGTCTGTGAGACTAACAGTTCACTCACACACAATCCAAATCCACACACAACAACGACAAAAGAAAGAAGTACGATCTACAAGTCTTTTTGCTATGGACGGAGAGGTTATATTACTTTTGGGGTAAATATTGTTGCAAATGACCTCCCCTAATGCCCTTTATAAGATCCCGGTCTAATTTCCAATAACGCTGTATACATTGAGTCTTTTGCCTCTGTAACCCATTTTACCGTCTTTTCGTTTTTTTGAGATTGTGAGTGAACTGTTAGTCTCACAGACTTCGTTTTGGGCTTTAATAAAAACAAAATAAATGTATTACAAAATATTTTCAGCAACGTTTCTTAGAGCAAGTGGTTTTGCCAATATTTCGCGAAATAAGTGAGTAAAACGTGAAATTTTCAATTTTCGAGAAAAATTGGTCATCTTTGACGTGTCATAGCTTGGCTTTTTTGGGGACAATAGAGCTGCAATTAGGCTCAAATTGTAGATAATTTAATACAGTTTATAAGTGTAGAAAACATCTTTTGCAAAAAATGCATAGTTTTGGCCCTGCAGAGCAAATAGTGAAAAAGTCCCAAAATTTCGAAGTTTTTCTCGATTTTCTAAGTTTTACAAGTTTTTCGAAGTTGCAAATTTTAATTCAAACTACTCTAATAGACCCATATAACATAACAAAAATACAGAACTACATCCCGGTCTAATTTCCAAGAACCCTGTATACATTGAGTCTTTTGCTTCTGTAACTCATTTTACCTTCTTTTTGTTTTTTTGAGATTGTGAGTGAACTGTTAGTCTCACAGACTTGGTTTTGGGTTTGAATAAAAGCTTATTAAATCTTCTACAAGGTATTTTCAGTAACTTTTCTTCGTAGGATAAGAGGTTTTTCCAATATTTTACGAAATCAGCTCGTAAAACTTGCAAATTTCAATGTTTGGGGAAATTATGTCATTTTCGAAGAGCCATAGCTTGTCTTCTATGGTGTCAATAGAGCTGAAATTAGGCTCAAATTGTAGGTAATTTAATACAGTTTATGTGTGTAAAAAACATCGTTTGCAAAAAATTCATAATTTTGGCCCTAGAGAGCAAATAGTGAAAATAGTCCCAAAATTTCGATGTTTTACTCGATTTTCTCAGTTTCCACAAGTTTTTCGAAGTTGCAAATTTTAACTCACACTACCCTAACAGACCCATACAACATACCAAAAATGCAGAACTACATCACGCTTTGTGAATTTAGCCTCTTTTTTTGTCTTTATCCGGCGACCTATATAACAAGTATATATTTTTTAAATACAAATAAACAAATTAGTAGGTAAACTTAACAAATTAGTTTTATTTATGCCGATTAATTATAAAATTAGGCTAGGCTACAGTGACTGCATCATTGTAATGAGTCGGCCTCGCCAATGTCTTGTCTATAAATATCTGGTGGGGGGAAATGGAATAAAAGTTCCAATTTCCCCACCAGCCACTCAGTGAGGTGGCCAGTGGGGGAAAATGGAATATTTTTTGTGCGATTCCATTTTTTCCCACCAGTGGGGGAACTCTAGTGGGGGAAAATGGAATAGTCTCGTCTTTGCACCCAGCTTTGCACCTAGCGGGGTGACTTTGCACCACAATCCGAATAATCTTCAAATGGTAATAAAAGAATATTTTTTTATTGTTATCTTTGAATTTTGACTGTAATGAAAACATATCAGTGGGTTGTGAAGTTTATAGGTCGCTTATTGCTAAACGAACACTTGAGTCGTTTGTTATTTTTATTTCCCATTTTGGCGTAAAACAAACAGGCCCGGTTTCTGAGTTGAGAATTTTAATAAGCACATACTTTACGTATCGCTCTTTCACGCTCTTTTCTGAGAAATCTGCAGAGACAGGACGATACTTACCCATTTGCTTAGCAAAATTCTCAACTCAGAAACCGGGCCACAGTCTCTTTATTACGCAATAATAATACGACACTATAAATATATCTTAAATTTAGGTTTATTTATTACTAAAACTTAATTAATAAGTCTAAACAGCTAAAGATATTTTTACAAGAAAAACAATATAAATAACTAGCTTTTGCCCGCGACTTAGTTTTTTTCTCGTGAGTTTTTCCGTTGTTTTAATAGTTATTCTGCTATTCGGGGCAGAGAGAAATCCAACAAAACTAAAATCATAAAAATCGGTCCACCCGTTCTCGAGTTGTAAATGGTGTAACTAACACGACTTTGTTTCAAATATTAAGATTAATTACGGGTCGCGGACGGAGCGCCGGCAGGCATAGACCACTCGTCTCAACAGAGCGCTCGTGACTGAGGCGATCAGCGAACAACGAAACAAAGAATAGGTCAAAAAGCGCGTGCGACGGAGAGGGCATACACAAAATCTGTCTAGAATAACTTGACGCCTGCGCCATTTCTTTGATATTTAATTTAAATAAATATCTGTATGACACCAAAAAATGTTCTCCCCCCTACTGACGTGATAATGACTGTATTATTTAATTCAAGGTGGTCTGGTTGCAATATCATTATTTTAGGCATTGAAAAACGCAAAAAATCGAAAAACTAGAGGTAACTTCGTGATTTTTTTCTATCGAGTCAACTTTTAGCAATTAGGTATTCGTCCCACATGCTGATCAAGTATATAGCCTAGAATCTATAGTATTTTTGTGAATTCGACAAACAATCTCAAACATTGCGAATTTTTAATTTGAAGTGCGTTCACTTAGCTTTACCCTGAAATACCAAACCTTGTATACTTAATAAAATAATCTATTTTAAGTCAACACTAGGATCACTTGGATCGTACGCCATATAAAATACCCCTAAAATAGAATCATTTCATCCTCACGGAAAATTAAACTATTCCAAATAGCTAAATGGGTCTATTTCGACCCTTTGTAGTAAAATAAGTAGTACACAGAAGGTTGGAAACAAGAACGTGGGCATATAGGTTTGGACTTTAGCAGGAATAAAATTAAATATTGTAAATACCGAGTACGACTTGCCATTTAGTATTAACAATTTTTGGTTTGGACCTGGGCTAATGGGCAAGTTATCTGGTTTCAAGTTATCAGAGCCAGATCCTGAATTAAGAAATTCAAGTCAATACTTAGGTATCGTTGTGTCACGTCATTTTGTGTCACATCTGCAGAGACAGAACGAAACTGAAGTATTTGATTAGTCAGTTTCTCAATTCGGAAATTGAAGCCAAAACTACTAGTAGACATTCCCCTTACTGCTTACTAGTCCGGTAAATAGGCTTAAAGTAGGTGGAACAATACTTTTGTATCCAACCTTCTTTCCCTACCTAGTGATATTGCCAGCTACTATTGACCATTTCACACCCTTGTTAAATCTAAATGCCACACATTACATGACCCAAAACCAACAAGCCCCATTTAACTGTGTAACAACTTAATTGTGCCATGAAAAATAATACGAAACCACGAAGTATTTTCGGAATGCCGGTTCGTTGACAGAATATTTGGTTGAATCCCTGCTGCGGTTTGTAACTTTATGAGATTTAATTTTCACGTATAGTTACGGGGTTTTCGCAAAACACTCGAAATTTTACATTTATTAGGCCCGCCACAAACAGAAGGAATTCCTGACGGAAAAAAAAAATCGGGATACCAAACGCAGTGACTCTGAGTCTATGAACCGCCACACAAGACACACGTCATTACGGTTTTTTTCCGTCGGGAATTTTCATAGATCAAGTAGATACGCAGTTTGCAATCGTTTTGTTTTTCCGAATGGAAAAATTCCGCCTATATGTGGTCGGCCTTAATGTAGGAAAGCAGAGTTAAAGCGTGCTTCGATGAGAATCCCAATATTATAAATGCGAAAGTTTGTGGGAAAACGACTGAATGTGTGTGTTTATTACGCTTTCACACAGAAATGGCTGAACGGCTTTGTCTGAAATTTGGTATAAAGATCGCTTATACATATAGTGTTAAGCTATACATTACTAGTGGACTCCCGCGCCTTCTTCTGCGATGATTGCTAGGAAAAAATCGATGTCTACGCGAAGTCACGGGCAAAAGCTAGTATAATTACAGAAGTTGATTTTACAACGTAGTAGTGTAGTTTTTTTTTTTTTTTACTACTATAGCTGAAGCCGTTTTCATGTGCGTACTGGGCCTACTGTACGTACAGATGTACTGTGCGCATAGGTTTAGAATATAATGTCTTACACTAACAATTTTAGAAAATAACGACGATCTTTACAAAAATTTCTTTCAAAAGATATAAATTCTTAAAATAGGTACATTTTTATCAGAGTAAATCATATCAACCTTCTTTTCTAGACCAGGTATTTTTTGCCTTTCAAAGCCAGTGTGCTATATTCAGGCGGGCGGTTTTTTTTTTTCTCTTATCTGTATGACCCATCGTTGGCTGCTACTATGAGGGACCTTTTCTTAGATTTCGATAGGAAGCAGCGATATGGAGATGTCAATTTATTTCCGGGCCCTTCGCATTTTGGGTGGGAATTGACACTTTAGACACTTGGGGTACACGAATAGAGTTAGTGGTAGAGTAAACTAATACTACTCTACGATATCTTTACTATCTTACTCATCTTATCTCTAATCTAATTTAATCTCTAAATAGTAAGAAACAAAGTCACTATCCGCGTCCCTCTTTTTTTATCTGCTGCTCGTAGCTCCTTCTAAACAACGCAACGAAAAATTTGGTTCGGAACGGGTCGAATCGCGGCTATGAAAGATACGTTTTTTTTTACTTAGGTACCTTTTTATTCCTGACGTTCAAAGAAAGTTATTGGTTTAACCAATTGGTATTATTTCGGCTCATAGACACCCTGAGGGTACCGGAATTTTTTTTACGCCAATCGAGCGGTTAAAGAAACGTTAAATGAATAAAAAGTATAAAGCTATTCCAAAAGTCATAGAACTCTACTCTACTCGTGTATCCCAGGCTAACGGCTTAGATTCTTTCAAGTGCAAATTTACGTAATAAAATAAACCATCATTTCTATACAAACTTCTAGACATTTCGGTACATTGAAATCCAATTAAGCTTGAATTAATCATAATTCCATAGTTCTCTATTTACGCAAACTTGTACCTTGCTCAGTAATAAACGCAGCGTCAAGCGCAAGCGATCGTGATCTTAGATATTATTATTTGCAGGCATGCAGATAATGTTGATACACAGAACATGCCTCAGAATAAAGCATAAGTTTTAGCAAATTGCATAGCCGGTAGGTTGGTAATCGTATAAGGTAGTGGCCACCCCTGGTGTCAAAGTTTTTAGGCCTCACAAAGGGCCTCTGACATGGCCTAACGATTGTTTTTAATCAACAACAACTGGGACAATGGCTTAACGTGCCTTCCGAAGCACGGTAGCGCTCAGATATTATTGCCACTAGCGGTCACCCATCCATGGACTGACCGCGTCCGATGTTGTTTAACTTTGCCATGGTCCAACTAGGCTGTGAACGCATAGCCGGAAACAATACTGGTATTCTGTCGTCAGTACAGAAATCATAATTTTGCACTTTTTTTGCTAAGATTTTTTTAGCTATTAAATCCATTAAATGTTACAGTCAAAATTATACTAGGTAATATTTGAGTCGTCTAGTTGCCCAACCCCACTATAATTTTTGAGATAGAAGGGGATTTGCTTTCAAGGTCAATAATATACCGATTTCCGCAATTATTAAACGCCACATTAGGACACATCCTGACTCCTGACTGACCTCGTATAACTCAGGCATAACTGCCAGATGGGAACTGTTCTGTAACTTAATACTATTCTGGAACTATTGTATTTTAACCGATACGTGAAAACTCTGTCGCTGTCCACGCCCGCCTCCGCATGTCGCCACTACCATAGTCAAGGCTATAGTTTGTGAAGTCAGTTGGCAACTAAAGTAATAATTCGTCGCAAATCCGCCGCATTCCCTCTCCTCCATTGTGTTAAAACTTCGCATAGTTTCATTCTGATTCGGTGCTGAATCCCGACCGAATCAGTTTCGGGGCTATTTCATTTTGACGACTTAAGTAAATTCCAGAATCTAACTGCCGGTTTCTGAATTGAGAAATTCGCTAAGCAAATGGGTAAGTATCGACCTGTCTCTGCAGATTTCTCACAAAACAGCGTGACAGAACGATAGTTAAGTATTTGCTTAACAAAATTCTCAATTCAGAAACCGAGCCTAAAAGAGAAAAAACGGTTTCTGAGACCTTAGGCTCGGTTTCTCGGTTTCGGAGAAATCTGCAGAGACAGGACGTTACTTACCCATTTGTTTAGCGAATTTCTTAATTCAGAAACCGGCAGTAAGTCTTTTAATAGCCGATCGCGAAATAATGAAATTGCCATTCGTCAACAGCGATCTATCGGACTACTTACCGCTCCAATGCAGTCAGTGGTTGCTTGTAAGAAATGTCTATTACCGATAAGGCCTCCAATTGTACAATTGTACATACTATCTTAGTGATTCTGTGTGCTTATTCTGTAAAAAAATCCGCACAGTCCTCAAAACCGGTTTGTATTATTTGTCTTTATTTACACTGGCCCCTTGCATGTCGTTAAGGTGTAGGTATGTACAATAAAATATAATAATAATGGTAGATAAAGATTTTGATTGGGCCCAGCAGATACGTCTGCATTGTAATTTACAATCTGGAGTCTCCATCGATTTTTTTTTTAACAGTCACAGATCTGGGGGTCTTCCGGCAAAGATGAAGCCGATTTCCATTGGCGAAAATCGAAGTTCGATTTTTGAAAAATTTACTGCCACCCAGTTCATTTTACTGCCATCCAGTTCATTTTTCATAAATCAAACTTCGATTTTCGCCAATGGCAATCGGCTTCGTCTTAGCCGGTAGACAGGGGGTCAGGTTTCTGATTTGTGAATAAATCTGCAGAGACAGAACGATATTTCAGTATAAGCGAAATAATATTTCTTCTCAGAAATAGCCTGTCTCAGCTTAGATTGCCGGTGAAATGCCATTAGCCCACAGATTCCTATAATTTCAGAGATATCGGCAGGCGAAGTTGGTGTCTTATAACATTCGTGCCATTCGGCTATGATTCGTCACTGTAAATAGTTTTGAGCAGTAGATATTTATAGACAAATCATTATTACATTCTTGATAGTCTTGTCCTTGTCAAACAAGTTCTAATATCGATGATAATAAATGATCATTATTATTGTATAACAATAAAATTTTAAATTCTGTAAATTATTTTTTATTTAAAAAAATGTTCCGTTTTTTTTGCCTTACCAGGCGAGGCGGCCAGCATTAGAAAACAATATCGTTTGGAAGGTACCCAAGGGTCTGAGACCATTTTTTTATGTTGAATATGAATGTTGCCTTGTAAAAAGTTTTTTTCAATTGGTTTTTTCACTAAATTCGTATCTGAAACGACTTTAGTAAGTATAAGTTAAGTATTTATTTGCAAGAACATGGTAAAATACAAGGTCAAAATAGGTGTACAAAGATTATTCATAAATTAAATTAAAATGTCGATGAAATTATAGTAAAATGTCAGAACAAAAAATAAGATAAAAAATATTATCATCAGATGACAAATAGGAGAGACGAAACTATTAAATAAAAAAATATTAATAATTCTTAATGTTTTAATATTAAGAATTACTACATCACAGTTTATTTAACTAAATGTTTCCGCACCCTATTTTACAAGGCTCTTACTATAAAAAGTTTTACTTGCTAAAGACTTAAGGCACTTAACTACGAAATAGAACAGATGGTAATTAAGAATCCCCTGGAGCACCAGGGGATTCTTAACGCTTTGACCTCCAGAAGGATTTCCTTAATTAGAACTTGTAAGTTGAACTTTCGGAAAGTTTTTACGTCGGTATTGTTTATTGTAACTTTGCTGTAGATGCAAAGGTTAGAACATCAAGATTCTACAGGGTGCACTCTAAGTCGATAGCGGAACTTTAAGTAGGCTGTCTACTGATCACTACAAACAACTTTTACCAGGTGGCGAAAAAAATGGAGCGAAAAAAATATCAGCTGTTTCATACATTTGGCGCAGTACTGAGTCGACCTTTTGTATGGAACAGCTGATATTTTTTGTGCTCCATTTTTTTCGCCACCTGGTAAAAGTTGTTTGTAGTGATCAGTAGACAGCCTACTTAAAATTCCGCTATCGACTTAGAGTGCACCCTGTAGACTTAGGGTGGCATTCATAGTCGGCAGCTCAAGTTCGAGCCCAAGTAGGTGATCTCAGAAAACAAAATCTATCAAGCTTGAGTAGCTGTCAGCATATTAATCGACACTAGCTTGAGCTTGACATTGACATTTAGCCAAGGTCTCAAGTCACTAGCTTGAGTTTGACATTGACATTATCCAAGGGCCAAGTCAGCTAATGTCAATGTCAAGCTCAAGCTCAAGTGTCTACTATCATGCTGACAGCTACACAAGCTCGATTGATTTTGTTTTCATAGATCACCTACTTGAGCTTGAGCTATCGACTATTAATGCCACCCTTAAAACCAGGTACGCCTACTTTTTGCTTTGCACTTCACTTTTCTGTTAAAACTTCGCATTTCGCTTTACTTTGTGAAAAGTTCAGTTAAAACAATGAACTCTTTCAGAAATCTCCTTCACAAAACATTGTTTTTTTTAAATCCAACGCAAATAAAGTAATGTTATCGTATCGATATTGACATCAGTGAAAAAAAAAAAAAATAACCTCACTGTAAAACCATAATATTTAGTATGTGTGTCGAATTATCTTTTACGTACGCCGTATATACATACAGGGTAATTTTTAAACATATTAATTCCTGAAACACGTCAATTTTTAAACTGGGCGTAGTGAATTATCCCGCGCGCAAATAAAAATGCACAAAATCGATTCCTGTATCAAATACACTAATAAAATCGAAAATAGTCTGATGATGATATTTTGTCTGAAAAAAAGTGCGCCGCCTATTTTTTTTTCATCCAATATATCTTCAAAACGTTTATGAATCTCAACACAAAACTTGCTATGTTAGAGAGGTCTCGCCTAATTCTAGGGTTTGATATGTGAACATTTTCGATTTGTTTAGTGTATTTGATACAGGAGTCGATTATGTGCATTTTTCTTTGCGCGCGAGCGATTCACTATGTACGGCGCCTTAATATAACGTGTTACAAAACATCCTAACTCTAGGTGTAACCTACTGGTCAACAGGATGTCAATTCTGTAAAAAAAAGTTGATAAAAGCAATTTTTATTTTATAACCTGAAAATTTAAAACAAATCATAATTTTTTTGTTTTTGGTATTAGCTCAAATTTAATAATATGTTTGTGAGTGTAGGTGCATTTGCATAGCTTTGAGTTGTTAAAACATTGTGAAAGTCAATGAAAACAATATTAAAAAAATACTTTTCTCCCGCCACAGCGTTCACGTTTTATTAATTTAAAAATCAACGGAACGTCATAGAGCAAAAAACATGTTTAGGTTGTGATCCCTATCACCGGGTGCTATTACCCTGTAAAAAGAGTTAGCATCTTTTGTAACATCTTGTATAGCTTCTCAATCAAGGCCTTAAACCCTTTAATTTTACAACGTAATTCTCGCCCAAAAGGTGAAACCTTATCGGTGTCTCATCAAATCTGTAATGGCGGGCGGGAGGCTAACTAAATTAATTTCCTATAGGCAGCTTTCTCTATACAGCCACTTATCTTTTGTGACACGAAAATTACTTTCGAACTTCTGTTAGGTGGCACGGGTACTCTGCTACCGGGATTGTGGGTTCCCTTCGAGGTTCCCTATTGTAAAACAAAATATACGGTTTGGATTAATATTATCCCTGTTGTTTTGTTTGGCAATAGCGACTGTGATATCGAGGGCGGTGTTCGTGTGCCTTCAGATAAATTTTGCCATTTTAGCAGAGTTCGATTATGCGTGAAGGTGTGCATTTAGGTGACTCAAAGAAAACATCACTTACAGGAATCAAATCAGAAAAGACAACGCCGTACAAAGTCAATGTACCAGCTGTAAGTATACGTATCAGTATTATTAGTAAAACCGTTCGGTTACCGTTAGTCCGCAAGGATCACACACTTTCCTTGAGGATCACACTGTCTTTTATTTTCTCTCTCTGAAATTATTTAAATGCCAATATTGCCACAACAAAAAAAAACTGTTTTGACGCCTGACGCGTGTGTGATGTTTTTTAAAGAATAGACACGTAGGGAACTTTCTAGCCTAAAACTGCTATTTCAGGCAATGAGAAAATACGCAGCACACGTTTTCCAACCTGAAATATTGTAAGTTGACTTTAGGCAATGGCAGTGTATGATGACTTCGAAGCAGAGGCATTCATTAAAATTGTATGGGGCGTCTTAATTTCAATTAAGCGTCAGTAAACATCCTATTAAGATAATTAATATTTGATTAGATTCGTATTATCTTTGAAATTGCACCCTATAATTTTGAAATTACCAACCCGGTGTAGATTTTTTTAAGCTTCTTGGTTTGTATTTCACAGCTGGACAACTTTTGTACTGTGGTTTTAAGCCCTAGGCAGAGCCTCCCTCTAACCACAGGAGTTGTCCTAATAGAACGCGACTTCGCGATCATCGCGCGAATAAGCGATGCGATCATTGCGTGGTCGCGCGATTACAAAACTGGGTGTCCTAAAACATCGCGCGACGCGAGCGACCACGGATTCAGCAGCAGTATCAGCGCTAACCATAGACGTCGAAAAGGCTTAGTTTTTACTTTCGGGAAACGTGTGGATGACCTATTTTGCGGGTCTCGATAGCAATGAAAACCGACGACTAGACGCGATCATTGCACGAATTCAAACACCTCATCATCATCATTATGTTTGATCGCGCGTTTAGAAATATAATAAAAAACATTTTAATCTAATATTGAATAGAAAACAAACATTTTAATAGAAAATAAATATTAATAGAAAATATCGCGAATAGAAAACAAACATTTTATCGCTCGACCACATCGCATAAATGCCTATTAGGACATCTATTCGACATATGTATGTTAGATCGCGGATTAGTACGACTAAAATTTGCGCGAACTTGCAATGATCGCGTAGTCGCGTTCTATTAGTACAACGCCAACGTAAGTTCGACTACAACTTCCTGAACTGTTTATTCCTGTTGGTCCTATTGATCGGAACAATCGGAACACCAAAACTTTTTAAGACTTTACATCTATCCATTTCTTATTACGGCAATAGCAAGATGCACTGACCACTGTATCACATTTTACCTTTTCGAGTCAAGACGAGCAATACAAAGGCACCCAGACTATACTTTTCTCGAAGCAACTCCCGGCACTTTTGACCTCCAATCATCGTTGTGAGTCGAGCTAGAAGTCAACGAACGCAAAAAATATTCTTTGTTATAAAAAATACTCGAGGGGTCTTTGGTTAAATAAATAGGAAAAAACACAGAAAGTCACATATTCCGGTGACATTGACAATTTCATTGCAAAAGGAGAGTCTATTCCAATCAACACCGCTAGAGTCGAGCATGACGTCACAGCTTAGGACATGCTCGACTCCTCCTAAGGGCGTCTACAATAGTGTAGCAGATCACACATCACGTAACGGTATTGGGCCCATTTGCCTTGTGAATTCTGGCCCTTTAATTCATTGTTCTCTCAGACGCCGGAATACGCGTGGCCGAATTCTGGGCCAATAAAATATGACAGACAACGTCACCGACACGATAAGAAGAAGAATTCATTGTTTAAATTCAAGAACGCATTGTTGAGCTAGCTTTACTCAAATGAGACTGCACTGCCTCGGAGTAAAATAATTCGGAAAAATTCGAAAGCATGGAGGTTGATAGATGTGAAATTCGAAATCCTCTTCACCCTATCCGTAACCATGGCTAAAATATGGGGTTGAAATAATGAGTGCTGAGCAACAAAATTTAATGGAGGTAAGAGTCCCGCTTTCTTTCAATAACTGCCGCCGTGCTGCCATCTCCAGTAACCTATTAAAAAGACACTCATTCGTTGATGCTGTTATAAAACAGGGCTTTTCAGTAGGGTATAATAAGCGCTGACGCTGTCCAAATGGTAAAGTTATCAGTAGGTTCTCTGACTTCGCTATTCTCTCGTTAATTTAGTCAAAATTCGAATAATAGTACCTATCAAATTGAGTGTCAATCAAAAGCCCTCATTGTAAATGGTACGCTTTTTAAAACAATTTAAATCGAAAACGGTAGGGCTGAGTAGGTCCAAACCTCACGTATCGTGTACGGATCCTTTGACAAATCAGCGACGCTTCTATCCGTCGCCACCGGATCCCTCCTGGGCGTGAGACATTTGAATACGTCTGTCTGTCTGTGCCGATTTTACGACGCCACCCTGTAGATCGAGCCACTTGGTCGAGGTAGGCTCCCTTCACACGTTGACGCATGTCGTTGCGACGTGCGTCACTGCGATTTTAATTCGAAGTTTTTTTTTTCATTCAAAAGAGCGTCAGAAGAGTTCAAATTGTTAAATGTCAGTGGACGTTTGTTGTAAAATCGACCGTAACTTAATCGAGTAAATAAAGTGCTAGCGTATAAGGGTCGACGTGCTGTTTTTTGTTCGCGTGCCGCACTAATGCACGCGTGCCACCCTGACGCACGACAGTGCGGCACCGTGTGTGATTCTGCGCTCAGTCTCTTACAGGTCACGCGCTAAAGCCGCGTTTTCACGGGCTTAGTAAACTTTGGTAAAGTGCGTCTTTAAAGTAAACGAATGCTTCTGATTGGCCATTTTAGTGCGCTGTGATGAAAATGACCAATCAAATGCATTAAGCCGCATACAGACTAGGTGCAACGTAACATGTAATGCAACGTGAAATGCAACTTTTTCATAGATTTTAATATGTTCGCACTGCGCAAAAAATATTTCATTGCATTTTGCAATACATAGTACGTTGCATGTAGTCTGTACGCGGCTTTAGTTAACTTTGACGGCGCACTTTGTCCAAGTGGAAGTCCGTGACAACGCGACTTACGAGTCGCATTGCCGCACGTCGTAACAACACGCGTTCATGAGTATAGAGAAGCCTTAGCTTGCTGTTGTGTTTTGGATATTTGTTCAGGGTGATCTGTGGTAGGTACTCTACCACTCCGTAGTTGTTGGAGACTAAATCAAACGAATCCTATCAACACAATGAATGGTTTACTTTTTGCTGTCGATTATCCGTCATTGATTTGGTTTATGGGGTTTAAATTTAAACCCTGTTTCGTCAACAAATATGTTTTTTTTTTTCTGCGGGATATTTTGAATCCTTTGGTATACAGGGTGTTAAAAGACCGCCAACAGACCCGAAAGCCACGCATACTAGACACCAAAACAAAGTACTTTTTTGATAAATTATTGCTGGGAAATGATTTTGGTTTTTTAGGTTATAATTTTGAAAAATATTTTATAACTCAATGGACTTGTAACGCACAGAAGTCATATTACGCAAGCGTAGGTATAAGTTTATGTTACTTAAGTTTGAAGTGCCGATGTTTAGAATACATTGCGGGTTGAAATTTTAACGTCGTTTTTTGTAAGAAATATTCATAATTTTGATATGGCTTCTTGAGAAGATATGTTAAGAACTAGATACAGAATACATTTCTGCAAAAAAAAAGTTTTGAAAAGTCCGACTTTGAACCTCATTATCTCGGAAACAGTTGATTTCCCAGGCATAGTTCCTTGGGCAAAAATGTTCCTTATGATGAGGACAATACGTGGTTTCCCGCTCTGTTGGCGGTCTTTTAACACCCTGTATAATCATCTAGGTTTAATGCAGATACAATGTATTGTAAGTTAGTAATCTGATGTTAAAGGATCCTAAAACGTTTAATGGTGCTGCCCTGCAGCTCCACCTCGAAACTCTACCCTGTATAACAGAGCGACAAATCTCCCTACAGCTTAGGTGTCATTGTGTGTCTTTTTTGTAGAATCACAGTCATGTTCAAACTGAATGTAATTTTCTTGTAATAAGTCTTGGGAGGAACTTTGAGAATCAGTCCAAAAATGTATGGAGCGAAAATTATCATCTTTGGACGCTCCAAAAGTTGCATCATTAGTTTCATAGGAGCTTTGCGGGTAAAATTGTATATTTGAACGAGCGAGCGAAGCGAGCGAAGTTCTCCGAGTCTACTGGAACAATCCGGCGTTTGTATGTATGTATGTATGTATGTATGTATGAATGTTCGTTCGACGATAACTTGAGTTAGTCGGATTGTCACGAAATTTGGTATTCAGGTAAATAAGGTAAAGAGAATTTTTAAGATCGAACATGAGCGTTCTAGTTTGAACTGAGTTTAAGTAGCGTTCTAGAATACCACCCTTAATGTTCCCGAATGACTGTGTCTAAATGTGACTACTTACCAGCTCGTTAGGAGCAGGCCCTTTTAGATCAATTAAGGATGGTGGTATTGAATGAAAACAGCCTCCGAACGGCAATACAATTTAATTTCTATCGGGAAATTCAAAATTTTCACAGTTTTTTACATTTTGTAGCTAAACAGAGCTATTTTTGTTCAGCAATTTTTCGTTCGCGGCAATAAAACAGTGTTGTTTTCGTTATTGTAAACAACACATCAATAATTCAGCCGATTATGTGTAATGTTCTGGTGTACGACAAGTTTTTTGGGCAGTACCACTGTTTCGTAGACCAGAACACATAATCGGCTGAATAATAAATTGTTTTTCTGTTGTTTACAATAATGAAAATAATACGGTTTTATTGCCGCGAACGAAAAATCGCTGAACAAGAATAGCTCAGTTTAGCTTAAAAATGTAACAAACGTTGCTATCGTCCCACCTTAAAGTCTGGAATTTATTGACGTTTTTTTTTTTTTATTCGCCGAAAGTTGACTTTTTAGTAGACCCACGTCTTCGGTCTACGTAATAAGGTGATTATGCAGCGTCAAGTGGAAACTTCAATCTCACAGATCATCAGTGGGATCCTTTAGTACAGTCAGAAATAAATAAGTCGGTTCTACGGTCGGGCCAGAGTTTGCGGGTACAAGTTCTGGCTCAAGCATCCATTCAAACTCCATACAATACATAATATTCATCCATACATCATAGTTTCTCCATCCAACTTTGTATATTTCCCCTTATTGTACACATATTTAAAAAAATACGGTTATTTTACAAATGAAAAATACAATTTCCTGGCCCTTTAAAAGCGTAGGCAATAATATTGAACGTAGAGGTTTACCGGGTAATAAACCTGCGACCTAACGATTGAGAAGAAAGGTACCGGTCTTCCTTCTATGCTACCACCGCACACCCTCTGTGTGGCAATATTTATTCCCGCCCACTATTTCTTACCCTACTCAGGTGGGACTAAGTGGTTGGATATCTTAAGGGTGAGGCTACATACAGAATTTTATTGTGCAAAAATATTGTTCAATATTTACATTATTTTCAATTGTTCATACGTGTTCATATTTGACAGGGAAGATTAACATAATATATTTTTGCCATTTTATGAGTTTAATATTATTATTCTGATTTCGAAGTTTCTACTAGGTACATCTTTTAGGCGGTACGGTGCTCTTTAAGATAGTTATCTACTGGAACCAGCGAGCGGAAGATTGGAACAATTAAAAACGTAGGTATTTTTCTGCACGCTTTCATCCATTGACATTGATTTGAACCAAAGTAACGACATTTTTAGGAGCTATTTTTAAAATACTAGATTAGTTCATGACAAGTATTCATGACCCTATTCCATGATGCATAGGAGGTTAGGCCATTTTCAAAATTTTCAAAGAAATGCTTATAATTTCTGAACGAAGCGATCAGGATTTTTTTTATATATTTTTTCCCTTTACCCGTATGACCTGCCCTTTCACCCAGTTCCCGCTTGACGTTGAATTACGGGACTCCCTGTATAATTTTTTTTTGCCGGCAAATCAAGCCACTCCATTGCCTTACCCTGAAACATTCCCAAACTTTTTCGCCACGCTTCATCGCCTTAAGCGAGCGTCGGAAGAAAATATCTCTTTAAAATTCATGAGCGGGCAATTGTTGAGTTTCGCTCCAAGAGTTGAGTGATATTAGATTTTTCATTGGAGGGGAGGGTAGCGAAGGGGGAGATCCGGCTGAATGAATAGCCCCCCCTTAGCCAGAAAATAGATAGATTTCGAAGAAGCGGAAGTACAGTAATGACACTATGCCTTCCTGATAGATAAACATCTCGATGGAGAAATATCATTTTGCGGCAAATCGACATGACTCGAGTGGTCAGTCGAGATCTAAATGACATGAGATTTTTCCTTCGAGATGTGACGAATGCGAGATTCCCGAGAATTGGCCCCCTGATAGGGGACCACAATGTCACGGTGACAGTTTTATAACATTATCGGCTATCGCCATCTCGCTTCATTTCACCGCGTGAAGCGAGATGCTGGTACCCGATAGTGGGATAAAACTAAACTAAACTTGTCTACGACAAGTTTTTTGGGCAATACCACTGCTTCGTAGACCAGAACACATAATCGGCTGAATTATTGTTGTTCTGTTGTTTACAACAATGAAAAGAATACGGTTTTATTCTCGCGAACGAAAAATCGCTGAACAAAAATAGCTCAGTTTAGCTACAAAATGTAAAAAACTGTGAAAATTTTGAATTTCCCGCCACCTTGCTATCGTCTACACTTAAGCCAGAAAATGGGCGAGGGTAGGTAACAGTGAATTTTAACTTTTGCAGTGGACGATCGTCAACAAAATGGCTGAGCTTTTTTTATTATTTTCCGCTCTTAGGCTCTTAGGATTCATGTTCATAAAAATAAAAACATAAAAGACTTTATCCCTACTTACCAACTTCAGTGCAAAGGATTAAAAATACAACAACCAAAGTACCATCTGCCAAAAGGAAAAGTGTTCATCATGACACGAAATAGTAATCCCACCAAAAACAATTTTCATGTAAAAATGTTGCCAAGACCAGACTTTACAACTCGCACTGTCAAAAAGCTATCAGATCTCATGTAGAGCCAAGCTTCTAACCCTACACGCCCTAATTTCCTCACCCTAATTTCACAAACTCTACACCTTAGTCAAGATAATATGTCGCTTGGCCGTTTCATTACGAAAAGAACTTGTAATGACAGAAAAGTATCATTATTACTGTTCATACAGTGAATATATTTTTCACCTTTCGCCCATATGACGGTAGCGGAATGTTGTCGATGTTCGGAATAGAGATAGCTTATAAACCACAATAACACTAGTGGTTCGCCCCGAACTACGAACTCGCGACCCCATATCTCAGCAACCCCTCGACCGATTTGGCTCATGTTCGAACTTAAAAATGATATTTGCCTCATTTACCCACCTACCAATTAATTTCATGACGATCCGACTAAATTTACTCAAGTTATCGTCGAACGAACATTCATACATACAAACATACAAACATACAAACATACAAACATACAAACATACAAACATACATACAAACATACATACATACATACATACAAACGCCGGATAGTTCAAGTAGACTCGGAGAACTTCGCTCGCTTCGCTCGCTCGTTCAATTAATTTTCCTGCTATTTCATCTGCGCTAACCTCATAAAGGGAGCAAAACAATATAGACGACTTTTCTAATTTCCCGCGGACGAAGTCGCGGGCAAAAGCAAAATAGTTATTTATAAATTCACCCTGAAGTTCCTCATAAACCTTTATTCTTGAGTGTAGAACACGAAATAACCTAAGTACAGTGTAAACATTAAACAACCCAAGAGAAGATTACTAGACCGGAGATTAAAACATGGAGAGGACCTAGCTGTTTCGTTGCCAAAAGCGAAAAATAATAAGAACCGGCAAAGTGCGAGTTAAACTCGCCTACCGAGGGTTCCGTAACACCATCATGACTGTATCTCCCATGTATTGACAACACCAGGGGTGGCCACCTCATACGATAACCAAACCTTACTCATTGAAAACCACAAAAAAACAGGGATCCCCTTGTGCTTTTTTGACTTGTAGGTATGGACTTAGGTATCATATTTTTTTAATAGTGTTTAGTTAGGTAATCCACCATGATAACGATGAAAATATCAACTGGATAACTATTATTATTACGCGGTCTCAAAGATCAGCCCCTCTACCCTTGACGCATTTTTCCAATACGGCCGCAATATGGCGCAATTTACAAAATTTAATATTTTACTAATTTTGACGCATTTTGTGTTTTTATTGAATAAAACAGCCTTATCTTTGAATAAACATTACAAAGTATTTAAAATTTGTGTGCCGGCCCACTGCAAATGACAATAGTGATGTGAGGGTAGTTTCCCAACTGTCACCACAATAATTAAAACACTCTCCGCTCCAGTCTACCCGCGACCACGGCAGCTGTAACGCGGCCGAAACGTCGGGATAAATAAGGTAATTAATTTGCCTAAAACCCAATCGCGATTCGACCCGTTTCTAATACAATAAAATCAAAGCATTATTCACTTTTAATGATTCGCGATATTTAAACATTATTGTATTCGGAACGGGTCGAATCGCGATTTGTTTTTAGGCACGTCGGGATAAATAAGGTAATTAATTTGCCTAAAAACAAATCGCGATTCGACCCGTTTCGAATACAATAATAAAGCATTACTATGCAAATTCAAAGAGAAATTAATTTTAAAACTTTTCCAATTTGATCGCAATAGGGTCAAGGGTAACCCCCCAGACCACCGTGCATAGGCAGAGTAATAGGATCCCGTTTGCCATCCTTCGGGTACGGAACCCTAAACATTATAAAATGCTCGTTGCAAATCTGCAAGTCCATGGAATCTTTGCTGTGGACACGTTTTTTCTGCGGTGGTTTTTACTGTTCAGCGGACGGAATATGAAACCGTGTTCTTTTCGAATAGTTTTGAAAGAACTCGTTCAAAATCCTATAAGCGCCATCTATGAAGTGTTTTGAATTTGTGCTTTGCAAACGGACCATCAGTTATCGAATTTGAGTATAGGACAGCTGAACCAAGAAAGACCGTGTTGGCTAGTCTAGCCACCTATATACAGGGTAGACATTATTTTGTACTCAGCATCGGTCTCAGGGAATAGAGTATTAATTAATCTAGTAGCTCCTCCCAACGGTACCCTCTTCAATCTTGGTTGGGCTTTCACCTTTATTTACGAGTAAAATTCCACTGAACACTGGACTTTATTACTGCTAATGATCATAATTTAGTTTGGGCTGGAATGTTTCAATTATTCGTGCTGTGATGTTATTCGCGTTTATTGTGGTATACGGCTTGTTACATAAATACAGGGGTCATTCGTATCATTTTAAAAAATTCGCTGTGGGGTAATTTTTACGCAACGAAATGTTGAAATAAAAAAAACTACATCGAGAATCTCGCATTCGTCACACATCTTGAAGGAAAAATCTCATTTTGCGGCATAATATGTCCCAATATCTTCTATTCTCATGAAGTCATCCTCGACATAAGGCACGAGAATTCTGCGAGATGATTGCCTTTTTCGCTCGACATGACTCGATGGTCGGGAGCAGTCGAGAATCGAGATCGAAATGACATGAGATTTTTCCTTCGAGATGCGTCGAATGCGAGATGCCCGAGAATTAGCCCCCAGCGCGGACGAAGTCGAGAAAAAAGTTAGTTATTTTAGCCTAAAACACCCACCTTTTGCACAACAACAGAGCTTTATAATTTACCTAAAAGTGATTGTGAAACCCTTTGTATGCCTTTAATTTCACAATCACTTCTATTGTGAAAAGGGTAAATTACAGGGCTTTTGAGCTAAGCTACAGAGCGGAATTTGTGGAACGAGCGTTCGAAATGCGCGAAAATCTAATGAAATGAGAGTAAAATTATTACGTTTCAAAGAACAAATTCAAAGCAGTTCATAGATAGCATGGCGTTTACCGGTGTGGCTATAGAAGAACCGGAATACGGCTGTCAAATTTCGCTTCGCACAGATTCTTTTTGACAGCCGTATTCCGGTTCTTCTATGGCCACACCTGCAAACGCCATCTATGAGCTGCTTTGAATTTGTTCTTTGAAAACGGCTCATTCAGTAAATAGTGGAGTAAGAATTACCCCTAGCCAGATCCCATATCTCGGCTGCTGGCGATGGTGGGTTGACATTTGTAATTACTTTATTACCAGCATTCTCAGTTGTTCATTGGCCTGATTTATTTCGCGTTCGTTTCAGTTTGCGACTTATACATTTAAGTTTATTTGTTTGCCTCGGTAAATACGTAGGTACCAACTACATGTTGTGTTATTTTATGCATCGGAGGTCGTCAGCATGGTCCAATTTGTGCCTTTATTCCACTGAGTCCCTACCAGTGAAATCAGATGTAGGTACCCAATAACCATTCAACGGAAGTGGAGATGAAACATCAAAGTGAAGAAAAACATGGTGCAGGAATCTGTAATTCCATCAGACAAGTTTCTCAAAAGTTTGGGCTGAGATACCTAAGACCTCGATACCTAGGTTACACCTAGGACCGAAATACATTGGACATTGCATTTATGCTGAGCCAAGAGTACATCTATACTCTCTACGATTTCATAGAATACATTGTACTAATACAATAATTAGAGAGGATTTACCTGCTTTTACCGATTGTAAAGTGTTAATTTAAAGTATCGAAGTCGTGTGAAATGAATAATTATTATTTCATAAAGCAGTGAAATTACCCTTTTGGGTCCCGATGAAGCACACAGTCATTTTATTGTATTCAAAACTCTTTGTCTGGATCAACGAGACCTTAGTGTCACAAACTATGTGTGAGTTTGTAAAGTTTTGTGAATTTTAGTATTGTCATCCATTCATTATCTAAAAACAACCATGAACTAAAAACAAAAAAAAATCAGCAGCGATCCTTTTATCATAGCGGATTGTTTGCAAAGCC
Organism: Zelleria hepariella; assembly: GCA_949319315.1. Lineage (NCBI taxonomy): Eukaryota > Metazoa > Arthropoda > Insecta > Lepidoptera > Yponomeutidae > Zelleria > Zelleria hepariella. The sequence goes on along the minus strand of OX439396.1, from coordinate 7,176,193 downwards.
GTACATGAGTTGCCAAATCACAATAAAGACAGCAATTGCGCATATTGTGTACAAAACAGCGACCATAGTGTAAAATGTGGCCAATTTCCATTAAAACTGACATTGCAGAAGTCAGAAGTAAACACAGAAATGTTTTGTGATTACATAATTAATTTTCGTAATCAACCTAAAAAGAAACAAAAACTGGAAAGGACCATTAAAAATACTGGTATCTTTGCAGGTGCCAATTAATCTTCTGGAACGATTCTTTTTCGTTAGAAAGAGCGTAAATGATAAAACTTTGCTCATTTGAAAGATAATTAGGTGAAACGGGATCGTAATGAAAGACAAAAACGGTCTCACTTCTTATTGGACTAAAGAAGGCTAGGATCTCATAGCGTTTCTTACATGACAGTGATATTCATAATTCAAGGGGGTTTTATTTTTATTTTTATTTTATATTTATTTATTAGAGAAAACAAACAGTTGTACAAAGTGGATAAAGATCTAGAATAGTAAATACAATTAGGAATATTGTTGCACCACCAGCGACGTTTTCTACGGGTTAAATAGTGCCTGATCGGGAACTAAGGAATAAAGCCGCAATGAGGATTGTAAACAGTGAGGTTCCTGAGGCTCCCGAACAGGGCATAACTTTTTTACAAATGAGTACAATTTTTTCTTTTAAATTAAATCAAACGTCAAAAAAAAAATGTATATAACTTTTAGAGTCTGTCGTAGAATGAGTTACATAATCAGCAATTTAGTTTTAAATTGAGTAGAATTGTTTTAAATTGAAAAGCCGCCTAGGCCCCTGAATCGAGAAACTCACCGGCAGATAAAACACAACTCTTTTTTCTTGGGTTGATTCCACAACTCTTTTTTTTTCTGGAGTAAAAAGACTTGAACATATAATGACTGCCAGTCCTACCAGTCTACCAACCTACTCTAACCAGTTCTATTCTGATGCGAGCTGCAACTGCTGATAGCACTGCACCTCCAACGACTCCATGCAGGTTGGCCGCTGCTGCACGACTGGTTTGTATGTACACACGACAGCACGTCGACCCTTACACTCTAGCACTCTACTCGGTTACGTTACGGGTGACTTTACAACAAAAGTGTACAGTCTGACGTGCTGCCGTGTGTACACACGACAAATACAAAGATAGCAGCGTGGCGGGAAATTCAAAATTTTCACAGTATTTTACAATTTGTAGCTAAACTGAGCTATTTTTGCTCAGCGATTTTTCGTTCGCGGGAATAACATAGTATTTGTGGGTTGTTCCGTATTCATGACACGAGTTTTCATGTCACGAATATTTTTTCCGGATTCATTTTACTTGACTTCCGTATTCATGCTTTGGAAATTATTTTATTAATTTTTACATTTTGTCTCGAGAGCCTTTCCGGATTCATGCTGCCATACATTATAATAAAAATACTTTGCTTTTAAGTACGATCAGCAAAAAATCCAAAATATTGGAAGAAATAAATAATAGGCAGAGAAGCTTAAGGGTACGGATTTTGTTAAGACATCCACGGACACTGGCACGAGGTATATTAAGTGTTCTTTTTATTGCCATGAGGAATGGGATAATCACGTATGCGTTATACGTCGGCACTGCAAACAAGTAGGTTAACAGTACCTTGCAAATTGATGATCGGTTACTCAGGTTTTAACTGACATCGGACATCAAAGGATTGAATACATACAAATTAAGTTAGAAATTATCATCTTGTACATCATATAAAAATTATGTTATTAACCAACGTTCTTAAAAATCAAGACATAAAATCAACATGTTTTTACTTTAATATAAAAAAAAACTATCATGGCTGCACTATCTAAAAACTTCACACTCAGAAGAATATATGAGATGTACGATGTAGGACTATGGAGTGCCATCTGTTGGCTGAGTTGAGGAACTAATGCTAGAAGAACAAAAAAAATATATACCTGATGATGCTGGAGAGGGTTGTAACACGACATAGAAACTAGCGCTCTCTATATCTCTACATTAGTTCCAAACCTCAACTCCAGATGGCGCTGTATGCAGCCTAGCGCCCTCTATGTTAGTTTCAAACCTTAAATTTAGATGGCGCTGTATGCAGCCTACCTAGTTTTTATTTTTCTTTCATTTAAATCCATAGTATGGTGGAACGGAATCCTCGGTGCGCGAGTCCCTCGGTTTTTTTATTTCAATAACCAAAAGTGCCTGCGGGTGTATCGAAAGGTGCGTGCGTGTTATGTCTTAGTTTTATTATTTGGTTTCTTAGTGGAGAGACTGAGGTAGGTACCTAGTCCGACTTACCAATCTTAGAATTGAAATTGTTATGCTGACCATACTAACGTGCCAATATTAAATGGTATTTTATTGGTAGCATGAATACGGAACACATGTAAAATGAATACGGAAACTTAAATAGAAAATAATCATGATTAGGAATAATAATAACTCGTACTATGAATCCGGAAAAATATACCTATAGCATGAAAAGTCGTGTCATGAATACGGAACAACCCGTATTTGTTTCATTATTGTAAACAACAGAACAACAATAATTCAGCCGATTATGTGTTCTGGTCTACGACAAGTTTTTTGGCAGTGCCACTGCTTCGTAGACCAGAACACATAATCGGCTGAATTATTGTTGTTCTGTTGTTTAAAATAATAAAAAGAATACTGTTTTATTGCCGCGAACGAAAAATAGCTGAACAAAAATAGCTCAGTTTAGCTACAAAATGTAAAAAACTGTGAAAATTTTGAATTTCCCGCCACGTTGCTATCGTCCAACCTTAAGTCGCCCGTAACGTAACCAAGTAGAGTGCTAGTGTGTAACAGATACGAGTACCTACGATGGCGAAAGGCGGACTAAATAAATAATAAAAAATTCCATCTAGAAAATAAAATGTCAAAAAACAAACGCGTTGAGTTGAGACTAGAGAGAACCATTTCCCTTTTTATGTCTGTTAGGAACACTAGCAAGAGAACAGTGAAATATTCAAGTCTTTGCCTGCGAGCGATACATTAAACATTTGCATCGCAAATGATGCTAAATGCCAGTTTGTAAAGCTCACTGCAAAAAGCTGCCAAAACCCCTCACTTAATAGTCGTCCCTAGTCTTTGTCCGTGAATAATATAAGTACGGTGACTACTCAAGACCGACCCTACCGTCCTAGTAGTGAGTGTGGTTTTCCCCAAAGCACTAACTGGTGACGGGATACATTCAAACTTTTACTATAACGTTAAAAAAGCGCTCTAGACAATGAGCCGTTTTCAGCCGGAATACGGCTTTCAAATTTCGCTTAGCCCAGATTAATTTTATTTTGACAGCCGTATTCCGGTTCTTCTATGGCCATGCCTGTCTATGAGGCGCCATCTATGAAATGCTTTTGTGAATTTGTGCTGTAAACGGCTCATCAACTATTTGTTCTATGAAAGCAAAAATATTTTTATCATCATATTTAGAAGATGACGTGTTTCAGGAAGAAAGCTATTTAAAAATTGTTCTGTTTAAAGGCACCAGGCGGGCGTTCTCTAAATAAGTAAACCTAGGATTCTAAAGAGGCACCAGGGTTCTATGATTTTAAAGGCACCTACTTAGAGAGTTAGATAGAGACACCTGGCGATAACTAGTATAAAATGAGATTATAAAGGTTGTACGTACCTTAATAATAAATAGACACAAACTCCGAAGTAGAGGCGTCATGCAATTGGGTAGGCAAAGTTTTTTGTTCGAAAGTCCGTTATTGGCTTAAACTTATCTTTAGACAATATTAAGAAACTAATTTAAATATTTTTTATTTTGGTCCAGTAGTTTTGTTTTTATGCGCTAAAATGTTTTGTTCCTATGACCGCCAACAGTATGCAGACCGTCGCGTGAAGGTCATAAAACCGTATCTTCGAAACGTTGTAAAATCCAAACTACTGAACCAAAATAAAAAATATTGAAATTAGTTTCTCAATATTGTCTAAAGATAAGATTAAGCCAATAACGGACTTTCGAACAAAAAACTTTGCCTTCCCAATTGTAAACTGCAATTCTTTAAGCGCGGAATGTCTCTATTTATGTTGCATTTAGCTCTACCCGCGTCTTCTCTCCTCGGGGATTCATTTTCTGATAAAACATAAAAACTTTCTGGGATATCTTTGCTAAATTAATTCCAAACAACTTTGGTAATATTATTTGCTAAAATACCTGGAGCTTGACAGTTCTTTGTCCTTGGATTACTGACTATTCACAGTAATTTAAATGCGAAAGTTTGTGAGTGAGTGAGTGTAAGTATTTGTTTACTGAGCAGCTACCACGAGTGCTTACTGTCAATGTCTCTGAAAGTGATAAGTTGGATTTGAGTTGGATAAACAACCTTACTACTACGAGTATAGTGTCAGGATGACAGACAGACATCCGGTAGACGTCCGGCACAGCTTTTTCGCAATCGTGGTAGCTACTCTTGATTGAGTTGGTACCTGAAGATGGTCAGCGGTCTTGGGGATACAAACTGCCGGTTTCTGATTTGAGAAATTCGCTAAGCAAGTACTTAAATATCGTTGTGCCTCTGCGAATTTCTCACAAAAGAACGTGATAGAACGATAGTTAAGTATTTACTTAGTAAAATTCTCAATTCAGAAACCGGGCAGTCACAGTTAATACGATCAAACGGGGTCAATGGAACACAGAGTATGAATGGAAACACAACTGCAACGAGTCTCTGTTTAGTACTGTTGTCCACCGTTTGGTAGGCCACCAGTATATTTTTTTATTCACACTCCAGTTTCGATTCACCCCGACCAAAACTACTTGCAACGGCTAAAACATTTGTAAACTTTTTACCAGACTACCGTAAAGCCCAAAATTAGGGCTGTTTTACACAGAAAATTCATAAAACACTTGATTTTTGGACTATGTCTAAGTTAGTGCAGCATTCTCTAGTTTTAGGGTGGCATTAATAGTCGACAGCTCAAGCTGGAGCTCAAGTGGGTGATCTCAGGAAACAAAATCAACCCTTGGCATATTAATAGATACTAAAGTTTGACATTGCCATTAGCCAAGGTCTCAAGTCGGTAATTTTGTTTTCTGAGAACACCTACTTGAGCTGATGACTATTAATGTCACCCTAAGGCCCGGTTTCTGAATTGAAAAATTTACTAAGCAAATACTTAAGTATCGTCCTGTCACGCTCTTTTGTGAGAAATCTGCAGAGACAGGACGATACTTAAGTATTTGCTTCGTGAACTTCTCAATTCAGAAATCGGCAGTTAGACTCTTTTCCCAATGTCATTGACAATGTCCCAGGCACTGCAGCGCCGAGTAATAGTCTCTTCACTTCACCCATCTACAGGGTGCACTCTAAGTCGATAGCGGAACGTTAAGTGGGCTATCTACTGATCAATACAAACAACTTGTACAAGGTGGCAAAAAAAATGGAGTGAAAAAATATCAGTTGTTCCATACAAAAGGTTGACTCAGTACTGCGCCAAATGTATGAAACAGCTGATATTTTTTTCGCTCCATTTTTGTCGCCACCTAGTACAATTTGTTTGTATTGATCAGTAGACAGCCTACTTAAGTTCCGCTATCGACTTAGAGTGCACCCTGTAGTGTGAGTGAAGGTGCCACTGGACGCTGTATAAATCATCTCATTACGTAGATGCAAAGGCCTTAGGCCTTAGTTGGACTCTTTTCAGGGTAAATACCTGTTTTGTTCCACCCTGTAGGTAGGCATGCTAATGCCCAGGGCCCTTAGCCTGTAACGCAATGGCGGATCGATGTCGTCCCGGCAGAAGGACAAAACCGGAGTTTCCTGGTTTTTCTCCTACAATCAGAGAACTAATCCTCTAGAATTAGAATAATAATATTCTTTGCAGTACTACAAAAACATTAAAAGGACGGACACCGTTAGTAAATCGTAATTGAAGCCGTCAACTAACAGCCCATTTTGGCACCATTGTGTTACAGGCTAGAGGCCCAGGTTTCCTCCTCACATCAATAAGTCATGTGAGATGTAGCAATATCCTATAGCTAACTGTAAATGATGATCGTCTTACGCTGCGCCTGGATCGTTATGGTAATAGCGATAGAGGCTAATGAATGTATATCGTTTCATAAATCTAGTAGGATCTCCCAACATTAACTAGAGGAGCTGGGGGTCTACCGGCTAAGACGAAGCCGATTACCATTGGCGAAAATCGAAGTTCGATTTTTGAAAAAATGTACTGCCACCCAGTTAATTTTACTGCCACCCAGTTAATTTTTCATAAGTCGAACTTCGATTTTCGCCAATAATAATCGGCTTCGTTTTAGCCGGTAGACCCCCTGATGGAGGATCTATTCGATAGAAAGGGCTTAAAACTAACATTCTTCTATAATAATTCGGGTTTGAATTAACTTAGAACTAACAATTTTTTTTAAATACCCCCGACATTTTGGCTTCAAATTGGCATCACTGCATATCTGATTTTTATCAAAACAATATCTAAGAACACTCGCTAGAAAACCTGCTTTTAAATGGTTAATAAAAACACATCCAAATCGGTTCACCCGTTTAACTACTGTGCCACATACACACACACACAGGCAGACACACCCTCACATAGCGGTCAAACTTTTACCGACCCTCTTTTTTGTCGGGGATTAAATACAAACATTCTTCAACAAAAAGTCGGATTTGAAAAAAATAAGTTATATTTGACTCTACAATGGAGTATGAATGGGGTTAGAAATCATTGTAGCGGTTCCATACACAAGCAGAATCATAATAATATTTATGAAACGCCTGATATTTAATTTTGTCCCATTTTTTGGCCCAATAATTGAACGAGCGAGCGAAGCGAGCGAAGTTCTCCGAGTCAACTGGAACAATCCGGCGTTTTTATGTATGTATGTATGTATGAATGTTCGTTCGATCGTGATGAAATTTGGTAGGCAGGTAAATGAGGCCAAGAGAATTTTTAAGTTCGAACATGAGCCAAATCGGTCGAAGGGTTAATGAGATATGGGGTCGTGAGTTCGTAGTTCGAGGCGAACCACTAGTATATTTTTGTTGTACCTTTGAATAATAAAATCAAAGCATGACTATGCGAATTTATGGAGATATTGATTTAAAAACTTCGTCAATATGAACGCAACATCGTCAAGGGTAGCCCCCCTGGGCTAAGTTGTGATGGCTTTTGACCTGCGTTTGAACTTTGATAAGGTCATTGATTGTCAGAAGTGGAGCATCGTTCAAACTTTGATGGAGATTTTCCGGGTGATAAGAGGAGAAACCTCCTTTTAGAACTAATTAATTGATACCTAAAGGTTAAGTTCATCTTTAAAAATTTGTGGGTAATTTTAACAGAAATGTCATGCTGTTTACCAGTTTTAACCCTGCAAAAAGTGTTGCATAGTTAATAGCCCGGGAGGCTTATTGTGTAACTTTTGAATCTTTCGCGATCCCTTTCAAACCTACCGGGATTATGATTGCGAACGCGACTTTAAAATGGAATTGTCTAAGTTTGAGAATCGCAATCAAAATCCTCTTGCCGAATGAAACTATCGCATTACGTTCACTCTCCGTTCACTTTAAAACGTTTTGTTACTAATAGGTTTTAGTTTTATCGATTCATCGACTTAACTTAGTAACTTACTTTACTTAGTTAATAATTTCAAAAATAAACACGATTACGTCAACAAAACCAAAACCAATTTATTAAAACATTAATAATAAACCATAAAATATTTTATTGGCGTTTTAAAAATTGCAATGTGTCTATTGTGCGTGCGTACAATGCATTAACAAAACGCAGTTGAAACGTCAAAAACAAAGATGGAGAAAAAAAATATGTGGAAAAGTTCTGAATAGAAAAGTTGTTAATTTGTTGTTAGTGAAAACTGTTTCTTCTCTCTTCAAAAAGCTTGAGGACTATAACGTAAGTGTGTCCCATTTTCTATAGTTTAGATACCTTCTTTAGCCCTAATATCATGAACTTGGGTATTATTTTCTGTGAGTTAAATCTATAATAATATCACTAACTCTTGCATTGATATCGCTTACAGGGAATGCCGGCCCACAAGAAAGTTTCGGCGCGACAAGCAGAAATTTTGCTCTCCTTCATGGAGAGCAATATAGATATAGCGAAGGGGCGCGTCTCGCATGAAGGCGGGCCCCTGGGCAAACAAAACATGTTGAATAAGTGGGGCCAACTGGCTGACTCCTTAAACGCAGTGGGCGATGGGGTCACCAAATCATACAAAGAATGGAGAGTGGTAAGTTTAGTGCCGAAGCTCTTATTTGTACCTATGCCTTATGTAACAAATAATTCCGGGGCCATATTCGCCAACTTACCAAAGTGACGGCAAGTGTTGATAGTCGTTTAGGAAGTCCCAGGAATAGGGAGTCCTAGTGAAAAGAGAGAGGATCAGAGTCACTAAATCGACTGAAACTGGAGATGCGGATGAGGAGTAATGCGGATGAGTTACAGCAATGGAAATACTATATTCAAGCAATTTGTAATTTATATTTACCTTAAAACACCGAAAGAGGCAAGCACTCCGCGAAATCTTTTCTCTTGACATTTGCCGTCACTTTGAAAGATATTTTTAGCTGTCATTTCGCTAGACAATACCAATTTAACGTCAAATTTGCGATTTAGTTCATTCAATATCCTTCAAAAAAGAGTCACAATCGCAAAAGCTTTCAATGACAGCTCGTGTCAAAATAAATGCAGTGTGAAGTTCGTCAGCATCGTTCAAACGTCAAATTGAAGGGGATCATGATAGATTCAAAAGTTACACAATAAGCCTCCGGGGGCAAAGAAACATGTACAATCGATAGCTAGGTAAGTAAATCAATTATACTAAATTAATTGAAAAAGTGCTCATATAGAACCTTAGAGAGCTATCTCATACATCAGTTTTCATTCTGTTATCCATAATAGCCTTCAAGATATTTTTGCTGAAAAAAAGCGCGCCACCTATTTTTTTCAGCAAAATTTCTTAAAAAGTTTAAGATTGTCAACACGAAATACCTCTCACCTAATCATAATGTTCTATATAGGCACTTTTTCGATTAATTTAGTGTAATATTGATATAGGAATCGATTTTGTTATTTTTTGTTTGCGCTTGGGCTATTCACTATTCACTGTGCACAACTCGTTGTATTATGTCAAACTTCTTCAATCTACGAAATTCCAATAAAGAAACCTGTCATAACCACCCCACCTGTAGTATGAGGACCGCTTGGCAAAGTAAGTGAGCGGATCGTCTATTCCCTGGCTATATCACATTCAGTTCTCACCTAGCGTCGACAATTTCACCTCATGAATTTTAAAACGAATCCACTGGAAGCACCGAGCTCTTCTTTGCTACGCTATCTTAAACGCCAAACGCTCGTGTATCATTTCCTGAAACTTAGGTGGTTGGTATTGCATGATCTACAGGGTGCACTCTAAGTCGATAGCGGAACTTTAAGTAGGATATCTACTGATCAATACAAACAAGTTCCACTAGGTGGCTAAAAAAATTGAGCGAAAAAAATATCTGCTGTTCCATACAAAAGGTCGACTCAGTACTGCGCCAAATGTATGAAGCATCTGATATTTTTTTCGCCACCTAGTACAAGTTGTTTGTATTGATCAGGGGGGTTACCCTTGACGCTATTGCGATCAAAATGAAAAAGTTTTACAATTAATTTCTCTTTGAATTCGCATAGTAATGCTTTGATTTTAAATACATTGTAATGTTTATTCAAAGGTAAGGCTGTTTTATTCAATAAATACGCAAAATGCGTCTTAATTTGTAAAATATTAAATTTTGTATATTGCGCCATATTGCGGCTGTATTGGAAAAATGCGTCAAGGGTAGAAGGGCAGTAGACAGCCTACTTAAGGCTGGAAGATAGTAGTGTGGCGGGAAATTCTTCCAGCCTTAAACGCCAAACGCTCGTGTATCATTTCCTGAAACTTAGGTGGTTGGTATTGCATGATCTAGTTCTTGTCGAGTAGATCTTGAAGTCAGTGTTTTGTATCGAATATAAAAAACATTATTATTATTATTACCTACTTTATTGTACACACAAACAGATTAGAGGACAAAACAGTAAGAAAACACATGTACAAAGGCTAGCTTATCCCTGTAAGAGATGTCATCCAGCAAATCTTGGGGGATCGAAATAGTTGTGAAAAGCGGGCGTGCATAATGTGCACATAATATACTACATAAACAATAAAAATAAAACCAGTACTTACCTAATCATGATCTACCTACAAGATATCAATATATAAATTACATATACTAAATACCTATAATACATAAAATATATACAAATAAATACTTGGAGTTATGATACAGAAAGATAATGCTCTTTCAACCGTTTCTTAAAGATACCAACAGTATCGAAGATACCAACAGGATTAAAAGAATCGAATGTTTTTTTTATTCTTTAAAAGTTAGTTTTTGTCCCATTTCAGCGCTGCCTGCGCGCTGGTAATCTCTACAAATAGTAAACAGAATATCAACAACGTAGGTACGTACAATAATGCATGTGAAAAACAATACCCTCCTTTGTTTGCATAATCGGGCAAATAGGTAGAGTCTGAAACGATCCTTCTTCCTCCTCGGGAAACCAACTTTGTGACAGCTAGTACGTAAGCAATAAAGCCCATCCTGCGAACACGAAAAGCATTTTATTACCAAGTTAAATTACAAGTCAACGGCATTATTAAGCTTTATTATTATTACTAGGCCGTCCCACAATTTTATCGCCGCGCGGAGGCATTATTTGGCATTTCTTTACTTTTGATGTGCGTCTAAGGCCTGGTTTCTGAATTGAGGGTTTTGCTAAGCAAATACTTAACTAACGTTCTGTCACGCTCTTTTGTGAGAAATCTGCAGAGACAGGACGATACTTACCCATTTTCAGAAACTGGCAGTAAAGGTGGTATTAATAGTCTTCTGAGATCACCTACTTGAGTTCGTGCTCAAGTAGGTGATCTCAGACGTCAAGCTTTGGCTAATGTCAAATTTGAGTAGCTGTTAGCATATTAATAGACCCTGTCTTGAGATTGACATTGACATTAGCCAAGGCTTGACATTAGCATTTGACTTTTCTAAGATCACCTACTTGAGTTCGAGCTTGAGATGACGACTATTAATACCACCCTAAGGCCCGGTTTCTGAGTTGAGAATTTTACTAAGCAACTAGTTATATATCGCTCTGTCTCTGCAGTTTTCTTACAAAAGAGCGTGACACAACGACAGTTAAGCATTTACTTAGTGAAATTCTCAACTCAGAAACCAGGCCTAAGTTAATGACCGTGAAACATTTCTCCTGAGCCTGCCCTAAGCTATTATAAAAATGCCTAGTGGTAGATCAATAAAATGGAGCAAGAGACCCAGGTTCGATCCCCGGTGCGGGCATGTAACTATAAAACTTTAAATAATTTCTAAGCTACATACATTTTCGGATTCATAAAGCAATACAACTCGCTCGCAATCGCCATTCGAAGGAAAATATCGTGAGAAAACCTGAAAGTATGAGGCATTATACCCTCAAACGTGAAAATCGCCAATCCTCTAAATAGTGCCTTTGCATCTACCTAATAGTGCATTCAGTGGCACCCTTCACTCACACTAGATGGGTGAAGTAACAACTCAGGGGGTCTACCGGTTAAAACGAAGCCGATTACCAATGGCGAAAATCGAAGTTCGATTTATGAAAAATTCACTGGGTGGCAGTAAAATAAACTGGGTGGAAGTACATTTTTCAAAAATCGAACTTCGATTTTCGCCAATGGCAATCGGCTTCGTCTTAGCCGGTAGACCCCCAGTTCGGTTATAGGTATAGTTGACAGCTCGTAGATCCTTACACGCGTGCACTCTATTCAGTTAAGTTACGGGCGACTTTGCAACAAAAGTGTAAGGGTCTATGTGCTTTGATATTGACTCAAACTGGCCGGGCCCTAAGCCTGTAACGCAATGGTGCCAAAATGGGCTCCAGGTTGATGGCGTCAATTACGATTTATTTTATTAATGCTGTCGGTTCTTTTAATGTTTTTTAGTACCGCAAAGTATATTCTGACTCTAATTCTAGAGGATTACTTCACTGGTTGTGTGAGAAAAACGAGGAAATCCCGGTTTTGTCATTCGACTGGGACGCCATCGATACGCCATTGCATTACAGGTTGAGGCCCCTGAAAGAATCTTAGCAAGTCTGTGAAGCAGCTTGCGCACGATCAAATGTTTGCCATTTCAATAACTGCAGGCGTGATTGAATTGAAATGAGGATGTGTAGGCCAGGGAGAGTCGCTCTTGGTACATTTGTATACAAGGTGCTAAAAAAGATCCTAACTCTTTTCACAGGGTATTAGCACCCGGTGATAGGGATCACAACCTAAATATTTTTTTTACTATATGACGTTCCGTGGATTTTTAAAAATGAATAAAATGTGAACGCTGTGGCGGGAGAAGAATATTTTTAAAATATTGTTTCCATAGACTTTCATAATGTTTAACAACTCAAAGCTATGCAAATACACTTACACATACAAACCTACTTTTAAATTTGAGCTAATACCTACCAAAAACAAAAAAAGTTACGTTTTTTTTATTTTGAGATTATAAAACAAAATTTGTTTTTTTCAACTTTTTTTTACAGAAAGGTCATCCTATTTGACCGGTAGTTGACACCCTGTAAAAAGAGTTAGGATGTTTTGTAACACGTTATATTTGAATATAATAGATATGAAGGAATTTAATGATTTAGTCGCACGATGCCGACTTTCGCGTTTAGCCACCTTTTCAATATTTTCATACAATGGGTAGCACCATGCCGACTTTTTTTTAACCTCCATTAGATCGCACCATGCCGACTTTTCGATGGTTTTCAAGACCTAAATAGTGCAACCTACCTGTTCGATATCCAAAGACATCTAATGTTGCCATCTACCTACATCACACTTCTGTCTTTATTTCTACAAACAAAAGTCGATAGCTGAAGTTTAGATAAGACGAATGAGTATAAATTAAGTTAATTTTTTTACTGATTTACTAAAGCACTTCACTGGGGACTAACTGGTAACTCATTGATTAGATTCTAGTTAAAGGCGGGAGAACTGCATAAAGCATTTGCATATAATAAATGGAATTTCACTATTCTTTTAATCCAGCGTTGTCAAGGTAACCAGCAAGCAGCCAAGCTACCCTAGCGTTCTATCGCGGGAAAACCCTGAAATGCAAAGTTGAATTACTTTTGTGATCTCATTCTTGCATCGAATTCTGAAGCATTCGGATATCAGAGTCTCGGCGGTCGATAGAATTTATCGGTCGATAGACCGAAAATTTTTGTTTTTTGCGATAAAGGCACCTAATTCAATTCATAATAGTACCTACTGTTAAAGAAGATCCACTGCGCAGTATCATTTAAGTAAATAGCGACTCTAGCACCTACATAATACCACTAAAGTGCAATTTACACACAGCGCCAACCAACAACCGTTATTCACCTACGACTTGTATCTCTTTCGACTTTGGTTGAAGTAGTTTTTATTTCTTATTTTGTTAATATTACATTGTATTATTTTTTATTGAATTTTCGTCGGTCCTGTCGGTCCGCCGGCTTTATGCCTGAAATTCAGAGTGCGCCACGCCAGATAAAGATAACAAGAAGGTAGTTTCAACTCTCTTACTATTATTGCTTTAACCCCGCTTTTTGAATGCCTGTTTTTCCCACCCCGCCGTTTAAAAATTGCCTTCTCTTACAACATTCATCCTACCGAGTAGTAATAAATGGCAGTATGCCATGAGGTCTAAGCATGAAAATCCGTGAAATTCTGTTTATGTGAAATTTTGGTCTACTTTAATTTCCAAGATTCGAGTCTTTCTTGCCGAATGCTTCTGAAGTCACAAGTTGGACATTTTGAGGATTCTTCCATGAAAATCCGTGAAATTCTGTGAACATTTTGGTCTACTTTAATTTCCAAGATTCGAGTCTTTCTTGCCGAATGATTCTGAATTCGGACGTTGGACATTTTGAGGATTCTTCCCTTAGTCCTGTATAATTTAAGAGGAACTTCTAGCAATGCTATGGAGCAATTAAAGTCAAAATGTCTTGAGAAACTCAATGTCGCGTCTCTAATTGAAAAGTAATTATTTATTTACAAGGTACGTACTCATTGGTAGGGACTTTGACTTTCATTGTCCTTCCTTGATAATCGTATTGGCCTTTATTTTGCAATATAAATCAGAAAACAGTGACTGAGTATAACATCATCAGGTTGCTTGTGCTATAAACACCAAATACATGCAAGTTTGGGTCATTGCATGCTAGCTAGGTCTCTTCACTACTCTCATTCCAAACATTTGATTCTATCAAAATTAAATCATTTTGACACCATGGTGGTTTTTGTGATAAAAAGCGAAACACATAATTATCACTTACAAAAAAAACCATTGCTCCTATACCATAAATTATTCTGGAACAATTGTTTATATCATACGGTGGTTCGATTTTCTCCAATGGTAATCGGCTTCGTCTTAGCCGGTACTAGCACTTTTTTTTATAATAAAAAATGGGCCACCCTGTATAATGACTTTCAGGTAGGTAAGACTGGTATGTTGCAGGTCCAAAATCTCATAGAACAAAGTATTTCTCTAAGATAACAATGATATTTAGCTTACTAAAATAGTATGTGATACCTACCATTTATGCCACTTTGACCTAGCTGTTTCAGTTAGGGTTCCGTAATGACTACACATCTTAAAATTTTTAAAGAAAATCTTCGCAAGCAATGGGATTTCAACTCTCAACATTTAATTAATGATAAAATCATCAAAATGATCACTTACTTTTACGACTTGTTGTAAATATTTTATTATGAATGTATTATTTTATAATGTACAATTTTGTTAAGCCAAATTTTGCAAAGCATTATTTGTATGTAACTGAAATTCAAGGCCATTACATTAATATTGGGGTAAATGTAGACAACCAAATAAAAATAAAACTTTCATCATTTGGCAAGGAAAGCGCATTTTTTGCCACGTTTTGTTCAATTATCGCCCTTGTGCCTTGCGCGACAAGAGTTGCCATGGGATATAATTGTCCTAGCGATTCGCTGACCGTACCCTGGTTTCGGGTGTCCGTTCTAGAGCGATATAGATATGATTATTTGATATTTTAATTTATTTAAATATTCACTATGTACAGTTAAAAAAACACGGTACGCCTGAATTTGCGGTTTCAAGTTCTATTCTGAGCGAATTTTTTAACGTTTTAATAAATATTAAAGTTTAAATTTAATATTTTCCTAGCATGGATTAGTGGAACAACAAGAACAAAAAGGTCTTAAATTATTGTTTACATAAACTGCAGAACCATCGCTAAATCGACACTCCAAGTAAGTTTCGGTAAACATATTCACGCAGATTTCTAAAATAACTTACAAGATGTGGTCTTCTCAGGTTTTAGGCCTTTGTGCTTATTTGGGTATTGTGCCCTTTCCTGTCAGGTCATATATTTTGTTTGGTTTTGGTGAAAAAAAAATCATTTTATCAAGATCCTCCCTCTGGGCAGTTGGGTGAAAATGGTTGGAAATATTGTATTGGTAAGTGATATTGATTTTAACTTAATTTGAAATGGGGATCTTTTAAAAACACAAACATCTTTATATTAGGTTTTATTCATAGTTTAAGGATCTAGGTCCTAAAAATTTTGTTAAGAACTGGACGGTCTGTTTTTTTCGCAAAATATACGGTATCTGTCTCTGGCCTTTGCCCAGCAGTGAGACACCCAACAGGCTACGTAAAAAAAAAAAAAAAACTGTATCCAATAAGAAGAAAACTTGTATGTTTTTTTTTGCGTTTTCGGCGCTAGTGTGGGCAAAATAACAGTCTTTCCTCTCTAACTAGCGATCTCTAACAGCCACTCATCGCCAATTCCAAACCGCTCGCAAATCGAATCTAGTCCCCAATTGATGTGCACACTGCGTATTTGGTTTGTAGTTAGGGCAATTGCAGTGGGTGCAAACAAGAACGGCGATTTTTTCATGTTTTGCTAACTTTTAAGCTGGAGACCGACTGATGTTACGGGCCGTAACGTAACTTGTTACACACCGAGCATTTGTGCAGTTAGTACTGGGTGATACAGGGAAACTAGCAACCAATAAGCCGCTCGTTAATACAGTTATGATCATGATACACTACGAGCCGTAACACCGGTCAGTCAGTCTCCACCACCGAACTAAATCCCATAGAATCCGCATTACGTATAAAATCACAATAAAAACTTGTCCCCACAGAAACAAAAGATATCAGCAATAGAACAATACGAAACATCATTTCGACCATACCCATCTAGCGTGAGTGAAAGTGCTATTAGACTGCATAAATCATCTCATTACGAAGATGCAAAGTAAGCAATATCGATCATTCCGAAAGCTCGGCAGCGGCTGCTGGCGCGTATACAGCAGAAACTGGCCACGGGGCGTCACGAGGGCCTTCTCTGCTCCATGATTAAGGTCCCCGAATGATAACCGAAACTAGTCGTCTATCCCAACAGAAATAAAATAAGTGAAACCGTTTAAGAAATACAAAACATCGATCATATTTATTTCTAGGAAGACCAAGGCAAATTGCTGTATAATGCTGATAAGCTGCTGAACTACGAAGACAAGGATTTATTCGAAGCTATTAAGTTTCATAAAGGAACTGTCAAGGATTGCGAAGATAAGCTAGTACAGTTCCACGAGTGGTATGAGAAGCAGCCACATCTGCCTGTTAAAAAACCGCGTGAGTATCTTAGGAATATTCAAGACGCCTTGCATGTGGGCTAGGCTGACTAAGCTGAGAAGATGGTAAGTACAGGTGCTCTATCCAGACATTTCCCAGAGGCTGCGGCGCTGGTGTAGTCGCTTCAGCCATTTCGTGAGTGGAGATGGAAAAGCCACTGGACGCTCTTTATTTACCATCTGATCAAGTTGCAAAAGGCCTACGTTTCTTTAGGAATAATATAAAGCAAGAGACGAGGCGAGAGATTAGAAATCTCATGTTTCAATATGAAAACACAATGTCATGTACTCCGCACGCTCATAAAATGATATGTATTCGAATTTTAATGATAAAATCTGTATGCTATGATGTATTTGATATTTTTGAGTTTAACATTTACTCAATTAACAAAAAGTTGCAATAAATGGAGACTTAACAATTGCGCGATGCCTAAGGGTAGCAGTGGACATATTAAGCCAGCTGATGATGATGATGATGATGATTGCGCTCGGAGCAAAAATTTTTAAGAAAAAAAGGAATATTTTGTAGTCATCGTGGGGAAATCAGAGCGTCTGGGGCATAAACCCTCAACGCGAAAATCTCCAATCCGCAGTCGGGGTGACTAAACCCGAACTCGCTCTGAGAGAAAACCTTGTATAAGCTAGTGGGACGTGTACATTTTCTAGGATTCATCTTTATTTATTTTTTGTAGATAATGCGTTACTAGCCCGCCTGCTCGTCAACCTGGACTTCAGCGTCGAGAAACTCAAAGAGAAGATTGACAATTACTACATGGCCAAGCACAAGATGCCAGAGTTGCTTAAAAATAGGGATCCACGCTCACCCTTTTTAGAGAAATACGCCATGGAGGGAGTCTGGCTGGTTTTACCAAAGAGAACTGCTGAAAACCATCGGGTTACCATATTCAGGTAAAATTATTAAAAAAACAAAGTACCAATATGACCACTTGATCAGGCCTTTTGGTCGGATCACATCATTGTGTCAGCAGAAGGTCCACGAGTATGCGTAAATGCATATGGCAAGGGACCGCGAGAGGTGGCGCGAGGGGAAACAACCTTGGGCAGACTTGGGCTGATGATGATGATAACGATTGCAATACACAATAAAGTAAAGGTATGGTAAAAGCTTTGATAGCTACAGTCCACAAGTATGTAGGTAAAACTTATTTGTTGTTATTCGATATGATGAAATTTAAAGATTTTTCTTTGCGCAGTAGTGGGGCGCGGTGGTGGTCTAGTGGGTGGAACAGTGGACTTTGAAGCGAAAGGTCCTCGGTTCGATTCCCGGTGCTGGCATGTATCTATGAATTTGTTTAATTTCAATGTTACGTACATTTGTGAATTTGTAGTAGCAATACCACTCGCTGACTGTGAAGGAAAACATCGTGAGGAAACCTGAGCGTATAAGGCTTTATTTATACCCTCAACGCAAAAATCCCCAACCCGCATTGAGCACGCGTGGTGATTAAGCTCAAACTCTCTCTCTGAGAGAAGGCCTTTGCCCAGCTAGTGGGACATGTACAATTGTACAGGCTACATCTTACTTTTAGTAGTTTACGCCCTCTCCGTCAGTAGGAAGATAAGATAACTTTACGATGTTTTCAACATGAAAATTGAGACTCAGGTTTGAATTCAATACCTCTCAAGGATTATATTTTTAGACAAAACGAACCCGGAGAGCTGAACGTTGCCGAGCTGCTCAAACTCAGCTACATGATAGCTGACTACCGGTTGTTGAATGATACAGCCTACGGCGAACACTGGATCATTGACTTCAAGAACATTACCTTTCAAAATGGTCTGCAATTGCATCCAATGTTGATATCCAAGATAACGTTTCTTTTGATGGTGAGTTTGGCGTGGGTATAGTTATACAACAATAAAACTTTTCTTTACTTTTAAGCTTTCGTTTGGTTTTGTATATTTTAACTACGTCGTATGATTCTGTCACTGACGTGTTTATAATATTTCCCACACAAATTACAGCTATTTTCGTGTGCCAATTTGAAAAACCACCCGCGAGTGTCTAGAACAAATTCGTCATATTGCTAGTGAGTTACTGCGAGGGTGAGACACATAGACCATTGCATGTCATGTACTTTCCATGCACACTCGTAGATTCTGATTCTCTACAAAATGGCAATAATCAAATAGGCAATAATCTAGGTTGACCGCAACCAGACCACTATTTTTGGGGGCCTATTCGCCAAAAATCCACTCCCGTTGCCACCTGCGCCCGGTCAGAGTAGTTTCTATTCATAAATTATATTAATACTTGGCATCCACTAATGCTACACCAAGTGCCGCAGCGAAGGAAGCTGTTAGCTCATAGTAACAATACGCTCCCCTTCTCACTAGCTACACATTTTTCTGGAGTTTAGAGTAATTAATGTTTTTGTAAAGGAAATAGTGCGCCGCCACTTGAGGGACCGTGGCTTTGACTACCACTCCGGGGCATTTCTGATGCAAAGATCTCCCTCGCGGTGCATGCAGCGTGGAAACGCTTTAAGTGTTTTACTAGGCTGATATATGCATTGTATGATTCCAGAACTGTATGGCGATAAAACTCAAAGGCGTCCATTTAGTGAACCTCCCTAGCTTCGGGGAGGCCGGTATGAACCTCTTCAAGAAGGCAATGAAGAAGAAGTTGGTTGAGCGTATCCATTTCTACAGCAGTTTTGAGGAGGTTTTCACGAAGTTCCCGAAATCAATGTTCCCCAGTGACTTCGGAGGTGATGATGTTCCGTCGTCGACAATTGCTGGTAATTATTTTCGTTCGCACGTTCGCGCATGTAATGCTTATTCAAAGGTAAGGCTGTTTTATTCAATAAAAACACAAAATGCGTCTTAATTTGTAAAATATAAAATTTTGTAAATTGCGCCATATTGCAACCGTACTGGAAAAATGCATCAAGGGTAGAGGGGCAGGCAAGACGCTAAGAGTGTAGTGTAGCCAGACCATTATACCATTTACCTAAACGAAATGATCTGCGTGCGTCAAGGTTATATATGTGGTGGTTAAGGCGCTATGGTTAGTAGGGTGGGCCGATGAAGTATGGCGAAAAAAAAAAATTCGAATTTACTAAACTACCCAAGAGGTGTCAAAAGTTGCAGATTAATGAGTAGGTTCTAAAGGTATAATCAGGTATTTAAAATTAAACTGTCTTGAGCCCTCTACCAGCTGTCAAAAAATCAAGTTTTTTTGAAATTTCAGTAAATAATCAGACAGTTGTTACTATTAATTCTTTTAATTATATATTACTTTTATAGTGTAGGAATAAGTATAAAACAATACAAAAAGTAATCATGCAAAGTTTTATTCAAATTATTAATGCAAGATACAATAATATCAACAAAAAAAATGTATATTCTTAGGAATTTTCAACTGATTTTTGTGGTCAAACTCGGGCATTTCGCCGCGAGATTTTAATGTGTTTTGTATCAGCCCGTCCCTCGCCGATTCTCCTATGACCCTCTGGGCAGCCTCTGTCACCAACTTCACACACCTCTCTACACTTTGTGTATGGTAAGGGTAGTCAAGTCATGTGGTGGCAGTCCGTTTGTTTTAGCCATTTCTTTCAATTCGTCAATGGGGTATTTCGAGAGAATTGGCGGTGGTGTGATGTTAATATCTTGCCAATTTAACAGATTTGTATAATCTGCAGCAAAAAAAAAAATAAAAGAGGCCTCTTTGGGGGCTTAAAAAATCGTATTTTACTGCTAGAACCCGTTAACCTGGCGTTTTCTCTGTCTGTTGTCTCACATGTTCTCTCTCGTCATAGAGCATTGCTATAAGCAAATTTTCGGGATGGCTGAAGTAACTATGCGTTCCTTTCTATCACAGGGTCAGTTATGGCTTTCACGTTTTCCGGCAAATCCGTTGAAAATTTAATCAATTTATAAACGTGATGGGCTCCGTCCTTTAATAGTGGTTGCGCCATTATGTAGAGCCAAACTGGTGCATAAACTTTCATAATGTTCTCCACGATGCTGTGAAGGCTTGCATGTGCTTATGTATAGTCTCAAAATGCAATTCGAAAAGGTAAGCCACCTCGAATGAGCCATTTTTCCAGGCTGCCGATTAGCCAACCCTGGTGAGCAAATGGCAGAAGTAACCGCCTGCCAAATCTCATACAGGTATTTTTGATCGGTATTATGGTCTTTAATAGCATCATCTTCAATCTGTGGCATGTTTCCAGCTACTGGCATGTTATTCACCATAAGATACAAACTGCTAGTTTCATACAGCGAATTTACGACGGAAATCGTGTCAAAACTCGTATTGTTTGATTCTGCAGTCACGTCAGAACTACTTTAAATAGGGTAATTACACTATAATAAGGCATAATATAGAAGGTAGTGCAATAAATCAGTAAAATAATCGTTGGAAAATACATGAAACAAATTACACAAATTGACTGAAAAATTACAATTTATTAAATATTAAATCGCTAGTAGAGGGCTAAAAGTAGTATGCTGGATTTTTATTGTTATTTTTCCTGTAATCTACATATCCTAATGCACGTTTTAAGTGGTCTTGTCATACCAAATTCCAAAAAAAGTAAAATCGGCCCACCCTAATGGTTAGTGAATGGGATATTATTAATTGCACATCAAACCATCAATTCGTTTCCATCATAATATACTTTTTTACATCAAATAATTCATTTCACTACAAAGATAAACTAATTGTTTAACAAAACTAGTACTGCAGATAATTTAAAAACTTACATCAACACTACATAGGTATACATTTTTCCTTTAATGCGCAGCAAATTAATTCCTTTAAGTACAAAAAGCTCAAAGAAAAATGATTAAAATAAATTGCTTCTTAAATCACACACTCTACTAAACGAATCGAGAAAGTGAATACAGAACCTTAGAATAAGGTGAAAGCCACACAGCTAATTTCGGGTCGACATTCATACAAGTTTTGAAGATACCTACTCGTATTTAGTTTGAAACAAAGCGCACCGTCTTATTTTTTTTAACATAAATAATTAACTTCTAAACTTTTATGAATGTACACAGTCATGAACTCTATGTATATTAAAGAAGAATAAATAATAAAGGATAATTTAGTAATATTATATATTATATCTAGATATTTATTTATTTTCCTTGTAGGTACATAATGTAACATGCATGACAGCTTAACACCAAATCATACCACCGAAACTTAACATTATTAATAATTTACAAGTTTTCAAAACCCAATGCAACAAAAATTTACCCACACAGCACAATGGACACATTAATTCGTATTTTAAATAATACACAATAAATTGTACCTACATGTTTTTCTACTCTGTTCTTTTTATAACGCTATTCACTATCTGTCATACTATTCTCTAGCATCCACGCTGTAGTAGCTATTATTTATTGTGTCTACGTAGGCATTACGCACTTATAAAAAGTGCGTTGACAACGCAGGTGGAACAGTCATTGTACAAAATATAAAATTGAGTTTCTATGTGAATCTCTTTACCAATATTCATGAAAGGCAAGATCTACACCAAATATTTTCCGATTCTGTTACTTCATGCTGATTACATTCTTCATGCTAGGCAACATCTACAGCAAATTAATGTAATGCGTTGTGAATAATAAGTTTTTCGATACCAAACATTGAAACATTAAAATATTCTCAACACTGTATCCATATAAATATGCAGTTTCAAGGCCTATAATTTATTTTCCATTATTTTCCCTATAAACGGGTCGTGGCGTTGCATGGCGATGCGTGACATAATATAAGAGGTATAATTATGCCCAACAGTTATAGTGTACTTATGGGCTGGATACATCAGTCTTTATAACACATTGTTGAAACCAACTAAGAATAATACTAAGAACACATTAAAAGTGCCTAGGAACCAAGCACGTTTTTGGTAGTTACTAGTTACTAACGTAAATTTTCCGCTACCTATACAGGGCGTCCCACAGCTTTGCCACATGGAGGGAAAGTACCTTAAATATTGTAGATGGAACATTTTAATGAAAGAAGACATTATTTCAATTGAAAAAACAATTTAAACTGCATTCATAGATATCTAAATAGTTACATGGTTGAACCGGGAATTGAACCGTTACATGAGAAAAATAATTACCTTGTAGTTTTATCATACCGATCGAAAGGCTTCATCATAAGGATTATTTTTTGCTAACTAACATAGTATCAGAAATAAAAGGAAGACCATGAATTTTAACATTTTCAATACAAAATTTATCAATTTATCAATGAAAATTAACAAAAGAATACAAGTTTGAAAATGGAACACATTTTTGAATTATTTCTTTATAATCAGCCAGCCGCATTGCGATGGACAAAATTTTACGCGTCTTTCGGCTTAGGATACGGCTCGATTTGTTGCATACAACTAGGTACCTAAATGTTAAAATTCATGGTCTTCTTTTTATTTCTGACACTATGTTATTTTGCAAAAAATAATCCTTATGATGAAGCCTTTCGATCGGTATGATAAAACTACAGGGTAATTATTTTTTTCATGTAACGGGTTCGATTCCCGGTTCAACCATGTAATTATTTAAATATCTATGAATGCAGTTTAAATTGTTTTTAAAATTAAAATAATGTCTTTTTTCGGTAAAATGTTCCATCTACAATATTTAAGGTACTTTCCCTCCATGTGGCAAAGCCGTGGGACGCCCTGTATAATATCTCGGCCGTCATCTTGAAATGTCAAGATATCGTAATTTTCTGGTTAGGTAATTACGGTATCTCATCTCTTCTTCACTTTTATATTGGTAGCAATACCTCTTTTTCCTGCTGAGCCCGAGTTTTTTTTTCCGAAAAGCAGTTTTACATCTACACTAATCTACACTATCTACACTAATATTATAAAGAGGAAAAGTTTGTAGTATGTATGTATGTATGTTTGTAGGGGGTAATCTCCTAAACTACTCATCCAATTTTAAAAATTCTTTTACTAATGGGAAGCTACGTTATCGCTGAGTGCTATAGGCTATTTTTATTGTGATAACGGGATCAAACTAAGCCAGCG
This sequence comes from Zelleria hepariella, assembly GCA_949319315.1. Taxonomy (NCBI): domain Eukaryota; kingdom Metazoa; phylum Arthropoda; class Insecta; order Lepidoptera; family Yponomeutidae; genus Zelleria; species Zelleria hepariella. Next base: position 7,152,419 of record OX439396.1, on the reverse strand, counting down.
CGGACGAAGTCGCGGGCAAAAGCTATACAAAATAACATTTTGATCCCTAGACACTTTTCATGAGTGTTGTTCTTACTGTTTTGTATTTTTACAGAGTCGTGGAAGGAGACTCTTCAGTCACCGATCTGGAGAGAATGGTTCTTAGAACACGAGAAGGCCATCACCGATGAGTCGAAGAGAGTTGGGCCGAGCAAACTGGACGAGACTTTTGGAGTCGACGGCTCCTTTAAGAAGCTTGATATTGACTAATCCATTACAATCACATACGCGCACTATGTGGCTAGCCATATTGTAATAGTTACTTTCACTTTTCAGTCACTTTTCGTTTGGATTTTTTAATTATAATATATTTTAGATGTTGTTTAAACTACGGTACCTACGCATTGCGATAATAATATCAGTGTTCGAGCAAACTTATCCAGTACTTATACTAAGATCTGGGGGCACGGCAGTGCCCCCCGCCAGGTCGAGCGCGAAGCAAACACTGCCGTACCATTCATTACTGGAACCATTTCGCCGCATTTTCAGGCCCCTATTTGAGAACCTCTGGATAAGACCAGAACGCAGAAATTTTTGTCATCCAGTAAGCTATAAAATAAATAAATAAAATAAAATATTTTTATTTCAGATTATTACAACATTATTAAAACATTATAAAATCCATAGTAAAATTAAAAGTAATCAAATTATAGAGTAAAAATAAAATAAAATTGTATTCAAATAAATCGGAACAAAAATTAAAATCTGCAGGATGTAAATAATAATAATAATAAATGTCCTTTTTGCATCTATGTAATGAGATGATTTATTATGTTGATTTATACAGCGTCCAGTGGCACCTTCACTCACACTAGATGGGTGGGGAGACCACCCGGCGCCGCACTCTTTTTGTTGCGACTTATTTGTATTTTAACCCAATGTCGTAGCATTGGGCTATCCATCTTTTCTGACAGTATTCTCAGTAGGCTGTTTGGGCTGCCGCGAAACCGCCGCATAGTAGATGCAATTCTTTTTCTAATAATGCCAAAGAAATCATCCATTCTGGCATTAGCAAACATTGCAGATGCGCTACAGTATCTCGGCAGCCCCAACAGTGCCCTGAGAGCATTGTTATACTGTACACGCAGGGTGTTGTAAGCCCGATCCGTATATGTGACCCACAGGCTGCACGTGTAGAAGGTCTGGCAGTACGCCCTAAATAAAGACACCTTCGCTTCATTAGTACACCGCGCAAACCTGCGGGCCAGCATATTGGACCGGACTGACAACGCCCTGCGTTCTCGTTCTATGTCTAGATTATCAGATAGAGTTTCAGTGAGCATGTGTCCCAGATATTTAAACTGAGTAACTCTATTCAACTGCGAGCCACAGAGCATAACAGGTGGTACTAAGGTTGGGCACTTCGTTCCTGCCTTAAAAATCATAAACTCGCTTTTCTTAGAGTTATACTTAAGACCGTGGGTTTCAGCGTACGTTTCACAAACTTTCAGTAGCGTTCTAAGGGCATTGATCGATGGACTCAGCAAGACCATGTCGTCAGCGTAGCTAATGTTATTAATGCTAAGTTGGTCGATAGAGCATCCGACTCCTGTCCTGCTGAGTCCCTCAATCAAGCCATTAACATACAAGTTAAAAAGTTTAGGTGAAGTTAAGCCACCTTGCCTAACTCCACAGTCTAAGCCATACACTTCAGATGAAGCCCCAGCCCATCTGACGTAGTTGGTTTGATGGTTATACCAATATTTGAAAATTTGTAGAATTTCATCGGGAACGTCTGTTTCTACCATAATTTTGTTCCACAGAACATCATACGCAACTAAATCAAATGCCTTGGATAGGTCTAAAAAACATGCGTATATAGGAGTTTTCCTATCTGTGTAGTACCGGACGGTCTGCTTTAAACATAGAATGGCACTCTCTGTTGATAGCCCAGCTCTGAAGCCAAACTGAGCATCGTGTAAATTCAGATGCTTGTCTAGGTGTTTATCAAGCAGACCGTCCAGCACCTTTGCAATCGCAGTGGCAAGTGAGATAGGCCTATAATTACTTTTATCGGAAGCATCGCCAGTTTTGTTTTTTATTATAGGGACAACAATGGTTTTCATGAGTGCTTCCGGTAAATGTGCATGGCTAACACATAGATTCAATAGCAGACAGAGTACCCTAGGCATGTGAACACCAGCATGCTGAAGATGTTCTATGCTAAGTCCATCGTGCCCGGGCGACTTTCCTCTCTTCATATTTTTAATAATAAATCTCACATCTTTGACTGAAAAACGAAGAACCGAGTCATTCTCCCTTACACTACGAGATGCTTTAGCTGTCGCATTATTTTGGGTGACCGAGATTGGCATAGGTTCAACCTTAAAATGTTCCTTGAACATATTAGCAATATCCTCATTTTTTGTAAGTCCCTCCACACTCACTGGCAGACTGGGCCTAGGGTTCAATCTGTTAGTCTCTTTCCAAAATGACTTAAAATCCTTCTTACGATGATGCGCTGCAATTATGTCCATTTTAATTTTATCAGCATTGTTTTGGCACCATCTAAGCTTTTTCTTAAAAAATTTCCTATTTTGTGTCATACTCTCATACAGCGGGCCTGAATTCGGTTTTCCGTACATCAACCAAGATTGAAAGCTAAGCCGAGCCTCCCTGTGTGCCTCACTTACATGCTTGTTCCATCCCGTGACGTAACCCTTCTTTTTCTTATGACTAGGGATCTTATGGCTAGCCGTAGCAGCGTTGCTTAGGATGCATACAATATCGGCGTATAATTTATTTATAGCTATGTTATGACTAGGTTCATTGCAGTTACTATCACAGCAGGTATTAAAGATCTCGGGGAAGTCTACATGTCTAAGCCTATTATTACATAATTCGGAATACTCTGCAATTTGTTCCGGTGTTCTATCGTTCCATATAATATGGTTATTGCTCGCAGTAATAGGCAAAACCCTGGACTTAATAAGTCTAAAGTCACAGATTATCTCTAGAGGTAGGTGGTCTGACCAATACACATTGTAATTCACTCTTACATCTTCTATCACCTGCCAAGCTGACTGAGTCACGATACAGTGATCCAGCCAGCTTGTGGTGATCTGATATAATCACATACTTAAAATCCAAAATTTCAAGTCTGCAGGTGGGTACCCTTCAACGGCCAAGTCTCACAACATTAACTATAATAATAAAGAAATCGCAGTAAGGAACCTTAGACTTGGGACGACTTTGTCTAGATTTAATTACTTTTTAGAGATAAACAAGCAGCTCCATCGAGACCTGGCTAGTTTTTTACAGATGTTTTTGGTGGGATATTTTTGTCTCTTAATAATGTGCCTGCAGTGCGTGCCTAATTGTTATTATTTTCCGCCAAAGCGAAGATGAGTTGAAACGATGCATGTTTTCACACATTTGAAACCTCGGTCTGGTTTAACTCGTGTCAAATGCCCGTTTGTGGATTACGGTAGGGTTTTGTTTGTTGTTTGTTGTTACATTATTATAAATTACATTTAAAATGAACTTTTGTATTTTCTATTTTAACACATCCCTGTTCAATAATGACATTGACTTGTGCAATTACCTAGATAACTTTGAAAGCCGGATTTGAAAGTGGCCGTTTTTGGCGGCGACGGTATTTAATTTTATTCGTAGGTTCTAGGATCTGGAAACTAGACCTTAGATCTTTTAGGGTTCTCATTAAATTGGTCGTTCTTGGCAAAAACAGCAGGGTTCTTGTTTGATTCCCTAATGTAACACCTAACAATGTACTTATGTACTTACAGCAAGAAAGCTAAATAAACATTATCTATTATCTTAACTCATCCAAAAATAAGAAATCATTATTTTTTCATTGGCTGTGTGGATTGGCAGGTGTGCCTGGACCATCACCCTATTGGTGCGTTTTTAGATTTTCATTTAGTTTTTTCACACAGCCTTCTTTATCTTAAAAGTTTAATGACAAGCAATAGAATATGTTTACTTACAGCGCTATTATATCGAGGACTGATTTTAAAATATCAAGGAAGACGACTTATTGAAAACGTATATTTTTTAGCCTTTAGAATTAAGACAGTTTTTCATACTTTTTATTACTTAGCTAGGCATAAAAGGAGGTACATAGATTGAAGAGTTATCGAAAAAGTTTAATGACAAGAAATAGAATATGCTTACTTACAGCGCTATATCAAGGACTGAACAGCTACCACAAGTGCTTACTGTCACTGTCACTTAAAGTGATAAGTCAGATAAACAACCTTACTAGTATTAGGATACATGACAGACGTCCGGCACAGGTTTTTCGCACTCGTGGTAGCTACTCTGACGACTTATTGAAAACGTATCATTTTTAGCCTATAGAATAAAATTAAGACAGTTTTTCACACTTTTTATTACATAATTGGGCATAAAAGTAGGTACATAGATTGAAGAGTTATACTTTGTAATTGCGCGTTGAATACACAATGACTGAACAAATTTACTTGCGTAGGTAATTATTAAGTAGGCGATTGAGGAAAAGTCTTGTAATCTCTAATAATACATAATTATCATGGCACAATGACGGATAAAAAGTTGTAAAACGAAAGCAGTAAATCTAGCTCGTAGACTTGATTTATCATGATAGTATACACCGTGCTTAGAAGCCTTTTTGCATCTACGTAATGAGATGAGATTTTATACAGCGTCCAGTGGCACCTTCACGCACACTACATAGATGGGTGAAGATACCACTCCGCGCTGCCAGTGCCTGGGACATTGTTTTAGATGGAGTCGGCTTGCCCAACACCTATACCATCCTGACAGCTTAGTCGGCCTAGCCCACAGGAAAGACAAGCGACACCGTGCTATTTTAGTGGTTTTAAAGCCGAAGGTATTTTGTTGCACTGGTGATTCTGAGCCAAATTACGAAATTTCCTTCCGAAACGCGCAAAAAAAAATTCACGTCTCCATTCATAATTAAGTGGTGTCGATTGGCGATAGACTTTTGTATTGAAAAGTGTTTTTTTTTTTCGCTCATTTTGGAGTAAATTTTGGAATTTGGCTCAGAATCACCACTGCAACACCCATCTAGTGTGAGTAGAGACAGCACTGGATGCAAAGGCCTAGTATTTTAATAGGCCATACGTAATAATGTTTTTGTACCAAAAATACAGGCCCTATACAGGGTGTTAAAAGACCGCCAACAAAGCGGGAAACCACATATTGTCCTCATCATAATGAAAAATTTTTCTCAAGGAACTATGCCTGGGAAATCAACGGTTTCCGAGTTAATGAGGTTCAAAGTCGGACTTTTCAAAACTTTTTTTTTTGCAGAAATGTATTCAGGTTCTAGTTTTTAACATATCTTCTCAAGAAGCCATATCAAAATTATGAATATTTCTTACAAAAAACGACGTTAAAATTGGAACCCGCAATGTATTCTAAACATCGGCACTTCAAGCTTATGTAACATAAACTTATACCTACGCTTGCGCAATATGTTTTCTGTGCGTTACACGTCCATTGCGTGATAAAATATTTTTCAAAATTGTAACCTACAAAACCAAAATCATTTGCCAGCAATAATTTATCAAAATAGTTATTTGTTATGCAAGAATGCAAAATTATTGTTTGCGGCGAGTGCTTGTATTGAAAACCGAGCTAGCGAAGGTTTCTAAAATTGAGCCACGAGCGTAGCGAGTGGTTCAAAAAAAGAAACCTGAGCGTAGCGAGGTATTCAGAAGCACGAGACGCAAATAATATTGCATTCGTGCGAAACACAAAACTTTTCATCTCACAGAAGCGAGGAAATGACTTTGTTAGCCAAGCGGGACAAACTCTATAGACAACTACTTACAAGCAAAACAGGTGAGTCAAATAAGTTCCTTTTAAAAGCATATTTTACTGTAGTTACGGCTGCCGCACTAAAGTTTTGAGCTTCGTTGGTATTAAAACCATTCGTTTTATTAATAATTTCCTGAAGTTTATTTATCCAGACACAAAAATAATGTAAATAAAAGAATGTTTTTTTTTCCGGGTGCATTCTGAACGTATACCATATAAATTAAAAATTTGTAGGAGATAAAAAATTAAATTAGTAAATATCGTTTGAAAAAATGTATTTAACAAACCAAAACATAATTATCTATTTGATAAAACAGAAGCGCAGCATTTTTTTTATTTACTGGTATTTAAAAATAAATATGTGTACAAAATATTGAAAAGACTATAAGAAGAAACCGCGTTTCTGAATGTTCTATTCCGTGACTTTACCTTTTTAAAAGATGCTTATGCACCATTTACATTCACAGTTTTGTATAGAGAATGGGCACGAACAATCGCTTACGCTGAAATACGCGTTTAAACGAACTATGAATGAGGTTTTATTTTCCATCCGGATCTGGCATCTACTTAAACGGCCAGTGTTTTTTTCTTTTTCAAAACCATAGGGCGCGGGAAAGACTGTCCCGGCGTCGCGTTCAAATTTCGAAGCGCACAAAAGTTCAGATAGTTTAAATCCGGCCTTTACACGATCGTAAGTTACTAGTAACAGCAAACTTTCCGAGCGTGGGAGATGAAAAAGTAGTTTGTTTTGGTGTCTAGTATGCGTGGCTTTCGGGTCTGTTGGCGGTCTTTTAACACCCTGTATTTACTGATAAGTGACCTGAAAGCAACAACTGGAAGCTTAAATAATAAAACTCCTTTTGGCTTTGTGAAAAGTTACATCAGTTTCTTAGGATTTGTGAGTCAACTTTTTTTATTACGACGTAGAATTAATGGACCTAAGAATATCCGCAATTATTAAGCCTCATTCATATAATATGGCCTCCATCCTTATTTGAAATCAGTTCAGTACTTATTTAAAAGTCTAGTAGACAGGTTGTTCTAAGCATGGCTGCGGAATCATACGACATAGTACGTAAAATTATATAGTTTTGAAGGCCGCCATAATTATTTACGTTTTTCTGTGTTACTAAGTATGTTGGTGTGTGTGTGACGTGAAGAGATTTTAATACAAATGGTGTTGTATTTCAGCCCACTTCAGGTAAAATATCCTTGAATTCAGATAAGCTTCTGGATTACCATGAGAAATATGTGATACAGTACCTCCAATGTAGCGGTGTAAGCGCGAAGTCTATAGAAGATGATTTAAAACATCTTGAAGAATGGTACGCAAAGCAACCTCATTTGCCCAACGACCCATTAAGTAAGTTCTATTCTTAAAAACTCATAATGTAAGGATACAAATATTCCCCATAAGATGGTATCCCCATACCTACCTACTTTAGGTAGGTGATCTCAGAAAACAAAATCACCGAACAAAAGATCGATCTTAAGTTAGCTGTCAACATATTAATAGAAACTAGCTTGAGCTTGATATTGACATATCGTAAGCCAAGGTCTCAAGTCGGTGATTTTGTTGTCTGAGATCACCTACTTGAGCTCGAGCTTGAGCTGACGACTATTAATGCCACCCGTAGTCTCGGCTTTTTATATATTTTCATGACCTTCATCATGTCTGCAGCACGCGCAGACAAAATTTGTTTTTCTTTTTCAGTAAAAAGACGGCTATTCCAGTATCTCTTCCTAACTGGTTTAAGCGTGGAAAAGACCAAAGCGAAGGTGGACAGTTACTACTCGCTTAGGAACAAATTCCCAGAGTTCTTAAAGAAAAGGGATCCATGCGCGCCGATGTTGGACAAGGAACTCCGTTTCGGTTATTGCACGGTCTTACCAAAGAGGACTGCTGAGCATCATCGTGTGGTTTTGTTCAGGTAAAACTTTTGTTACAATACGACCGTGTTGCTACGAAAGAAAAGCCTTGACCACGCCTCCCGCACCTCTTTCCGCCAGCCCGATGAGACGCCCGTTCCCATCCCGTGAGGTTATTTTTCCAAAACCGTGTTGAATGGCCGATTTTAGTTTTTTTTTTTTATTAGTTGTTTTTGTCGCTGACGAGACAAGGTTTTTTTATGCCAATGCGCGCTCGTTGGCCTTCGCAGATACATTCAAGGTATTAGTGGTAGAGCAAAATGTAGTGTTTCCGGTTTTACTATTTATTCATACAAAAACAAGAACAAAGTTGTGCACTTTTTCATATACAGTCGGCCACAGTCTCAGATACCCCTTTTTGTTCGATGCCGCGCGCGATAAGAGCTGCCATGGGGTATCTGGGATTGTGGCCGACCGTACCTACCAAAATGGAATGACGTCTGCGACGATGAAAGATGAAATCACAGAGCAATGAAGCGAAGAAGTATTTTCTCTGCAGTAAGCACTAATTTATTCTGTGATAGACTCAATGTCGGATCAACGCCATCTTTCACAGCTTTTAGAACTTTATTTAATTTTTTTAGCTGTCAGAAAATCCCCCATTCGTCCTCTTGTCGTGACCAAATCAATACGGTTATGGTTATAAACATTAATTTGTGTCCCGTGAGCGTGGGCGTATCGATTTCGTCCCCTCGTGTTGACGAAATAAATAGGGTTATCCTGTAAATATTGTCATTCATAATAATTGCCGTAGCCATATTGAAATCGTCAACAGGTGGGGACGAATTCAATATCCTCATGGTGGAAGTTCATCTTGCCCAACTTATGTTGCCTTGTTTAAGAAAAATTAACGTTATACCTAGTTACCATTGTAATTAAAAATGTCTTACATGTCATAGATAAGGGAGCCCCACACTCAGACCTAATTAATCGTCACTGCGCATGTCAAGTCACGTGGTGTCTTCGGTGTGGCAAGCATTGTGTTTGTACACACGACAGCACGTCAGACTGTACACTTTTGTTGTAAAGTCGCCCGTCGACGTGCTGTCGTGTGTACCTACCTACTTAAAGTAGTACTTAAAGTAGTCCATCTATCCAGTCGTTCCCTCGATGCTGAGGATCGTTATTTTTATTCTGTGTTAAGGACGCTAGTGTGCTTTAAATCTACAATCATACGGATGATTATTTCCATTCATGGAAAAATGGGAATTGAAGCTGGAGACCATTCGAGTTATTTTATCGTACAAGGCTAGGAATTGGTAAACTGATAGTACTCTATCACTTGTCACTTGTACTTCGCTGAGTCTGGGAACCTTTTTTTTGTAATTTTTTTGGTAAATAAAATTTTGTATGTCAATCGTAGACCGTAACAGTTTTCTCTTTCAGTGACGTCATAATCTTAACATTCATTGAAATATTTGATGAAATCTTAACGTTGTGGTTACTTCTTAGTTTATTTTACTTGACTTTGATAGGCGTCCTTAGATACTTTGAAATATGTATTACAGAAAGATCCATATAATTAGAGGGAACGAAAACGTATCTAGACGTCTATTGCTCAACAAAATTAAACAAAATACGTACGGTCGGCCACAATCTCAGATACCCCATGGCAGCTCTTATCGCGCGCAGCATAAGGGCGCCAATTGAACAAAAAGGGGTATCTGAACCGTGGCCGACTGTACAATCGTGAAAATTACATTAAGTACTGAGAACACCAGCTAGCACGCCTCCTTTACCGCGCGTACTACAGGGTGCACTCTAAGTCGATAGCGGAACTTTGAGTAGGCTGTCTACTAATCACTACAAACAAGTTGTACTAGGTGGCGAAAAAAATGGACCGAAAAAATATCAAATGTTCCATACAAAAGGTCGACTCAGTACTGAGCCAAATGTATGAAACAGCTGATATTTTTTCTCTCCATTTTTTTCGCCACCTAGTACAAGTTGTTTGTAGTGATCAGTAGACAGCCAACTTAAAGTTCCGCTATCGACTTAGAGTACACCCTGTAGAATGCGCGCGACTCTACATCCTGCCTTAGCATCAAGTGTGCTGCTTCTTTTTCCAATCTCATAGGCGGCGGTGGTGGTCTAGTGGTAGAACATTGGTCTCTGAAGCGAGAGACCCAGGTTCGATTCCCGGCGCAGGCATGTACCTATGACCTATGACTTTGTTTCTTTTCAAAGTTATAATCCGTGCGGGATCAGAATGGGATAATACCTTTTGGAACTGAGAAGCTCGCGGTCCTGTAGCGTCAGCATTTCGGCAAACTCTAGTTGTCTATGGCAATCTCGCGTCGAAACTTGCTTGTGTTTTCTGTGCGCGTGGGTGTCTGCTCGAGTTTTATCACGTTTTATTCAATTAATGAAATAATATTGAATCTTTTTAAATTACAAACATTAAACATTTTTGTGTAATTCCAATTTCATAACCCTATGATAGAACGTAGAACTAAATTTTTTTATGCTGACGCTACTCGAGAACTGTCATTTTCGATTTAGTTCCAAAAGGTATTATCCCATTCTGATTCCGCACGGATTATACGTACATGTGTGAATTTGAAGTAGCAAAACCACTCGCTAACTGTGAAGGAAAACATCGTGAGGAAACCCGCGGGTTAGTTCGCTCCGCACGTATTGACTTATCTTTCCTGTGGGCTAGGTGCCAGGCTGAAATGGGTGCTGTGCAAGCCTACTCCATGTAAATCAAGGTCCCAGGCACTGCAGCGCCGAGTGGTCTCTTCACCCATCTAGTGTGAGTGAAGGTGCCACTGAACGATGTTTAAATCATTTCATTACGTAGATGCAAAGGCCTTAATTTGTTTTCCAGACTCAAAGCACCAAGGACGTTCAATGCAGTTGACTTAAGTAAACTGATCTTCATGATGGGTGACTACCGCTTCCACAACGAAGTGTTGCTGGGTGAACACTGGGTGTTTGACTGCTCGAATGGGTCACTTGGCAACATCATGGATATGTCGTCTGTTATCGCCAAAAATGTGTTTATTTGGTCTGTAAGTACCTGCATCACAACAAGCACCCACTGTGGTTAAATTATTACACATTTTGTCACCCGTTTCTAAACAAAATACTGTTTGTGCCTTTATGAGGACTTTCTGGTGGCATAATATTATTAGTAGGTACCATGTGTTCGATAGGTGGCGCTGACTACAATTCAATGTTCAATGTCAAAATTAGCATGACAATCATAACATTGACTCTGTCGTTCTTATCAGTTTGTGTTTTTTTTTAAATAGCGTTTGCGTCGTATAGATTTTTTTTTTATTTTAATATTTTTTCTTGACTTCATTTAACATTTGTTGACATTTGCCGTTAAGCAGCGTCATCTTGTTAATTTTGCCGAAAAGCTCTCACTTTCTGCATGAAAGAAAATAATGGTAAACTGTAAATTCTATGCATCTTTTTTGCAGCATGGCTATGCAATAAAGGTGAAGGGTATCCACTTCATTAACGTGCCTGGTTTCGCAGAGCCCCTTATCAGTTTATTCCAAAAACTATCGAAACAGAAGATTGTGGACCGGTTTTGCATGTACAAAAAGTTTGAAGACATCTTCAAGGTGTTTCCCAAGTCTATGTTCCCGAGTGATCTTGGCGGCAATGCACCTAGTTGTGATGAAATCAATGGTAAGATATATATATATATATGTTTTATTTATTTATTTGGGTCATAAACAGATTAGTTATACAGTATGCTTTGAATAAATATTGGTTTTTACATGAATTTGTATACTATCTAGAAAAAATGACCACAACACTCGTACTTAAAGAAAATAGTATGCCTACACTTACCGAGCATGCAATATCCACTAATAAAAGAAAAAAAACGTTAAAAATTTTTAGAAAGAAGATTACTAATATCATACTAGCGGTTATACATTACGAGTACAAAACACACACAGCTTTAGGGGTAAAGTTATTATGAGAAATAATAACTTTAAAAATTTAAAATACCCCCGAGCTTCAAATAAGCAAAGTCTCTTAAACGGCTTAACCGTTTTTGATAAAACATAATAATATCTAAGAACACTCGCTAGAAAACCTGCTTTCAAATATATAAAAAAACTGCATCTAAATTAAGGTGCCACAGACAGATACACAGACGGACAACCTTGGCCAATATTGGTCGGTAATACGTTATAACACCCCTATCTTTTTTGGTCGGGAGTTAAAAAATACGGTGACTTGGACTCGCACCCAGGTTCCGTACACTAGAAAATATAATTGAGTAAAACGAAAGTTCTCAGCGTCTACTAGAACAGAACAGTAAAAATCGTAAATAATACAGCCTACAGACAATAACTATTATGGAGAAAGGACAATAATACTTATTATTCCCAAACTACGTAATAAAATACCAATATTAATCACAGCACAAACCTCTTTAGTGCACCTCTACATCCTGCGGTTGTTATGAAGGTACGCTCGGAAATATTCCCACTCCCGGCAATGTTTCCACTGGAAATATTTCCGTAAAGTTTCCTAGTGTTTCCATAAATTCCCAGTATAATTTTTTTGTTAATTAATGCTTCTTTTTATAGTATCGTTTTCGTTAGTCACGTGACATGCCTCATGCATATTAAGATAATTTTTGTGTAGGTATTCAAGAAAGTCCTTCAGACATCGATATTTTTTCCCATACTAACTTATTTAGTAGTATTTTCTCGAAAACAACATTTTTGGACTTTAAATCAAAATTCTTCTAAAAGTCCATAGCTGATCTTTTAAAACGACATTTTGTATGATAAGACGCCGGCATTGTTTTAAAATGATTAAATTACCTATTTGTAGAAACCTGATTAGTTACTTAGAGTTTAGAGGGTTTGGAATATTTATTTTGTTCAAGCATATATTTCTTATTTTTTGCATGTTTGATGTAGTCAACATCCCTATTTTGCAGCTAAGTATTTGGTTTTACCCTTCAACAGTGTTGCCGCCAGGGCAATCTAGCTTGTGGCTATGTCAGAGGGAAATGTTGCTAGATTTGTAATAAATTCGATTTCAAAATTCCGCTAGAAGTGGCTAAAAATTATTGCAACTGAGGCTTGGATGAAAATAGAAAATAAACATGGATATTATATTTTAATACTTTTCATTATACTGCTGGATTCAAAGATTTAGGTATACCACAAAAAATACACTGTTGAATTTACATAATTAAAAAAGAATATATTTCACGATGTCATCCACAATTTATTCCTCGACGTTTGATGACGAGTTTGGTGTTACAGAAACGATTGATTTATCTGATTTTGCAACTTTTGCTAGAACTAAAGGCGATAACACAACTTTTTTTCTTATATTGAGCTGGTTTCTGATCATTTTAGTTGAATTCAGCGTAATGGAGGTTCGTTTATACCTTGTGATCAAGAAAACTCTAGAAGTAGCCAGATGTGGCTAGATAACATTGAGTGGCTAAAACAGATTATTTTGTAGCTAAACCCGTTGAAAATCCGCTAGATCTAGCCATAAAGTGGCTAAAACTGCAACACTGCCCTTCAAATTTTCTTTATCAATGTTCACAGACTTATGGATAAAGACTTTGCAGTCACCAGAATTGCGCGAGTGGTTCGTCGCTCAGGACGGCGTATGCGCAGATGAGTCTAAACGCCTAGGGCCCTCGCTCATTGAAGATTCCAACATGTTCGGCGTGGACGGGTCTTTTAAGGAACTGGCTATTGATTGAAAGTGTTGGTGTTTTGTTATAATAAAACAATATTTACAACGGAATAGGTTTGTTTGACTTATTTGGCGCCGTGCGTAGTGAAATGCCCGCGCGTATAGTAAAAAATTCAAAATAAATTCCTATAATAGAAACAATAAACGAATCGAGAAAATGCTCTTCTAGCAGGACTCTTTTTGGCTATTTAACTTACACTTTTTACGTTGCATTTTTTTCTTTGCGTACGTAAAATACTTCTCACAGCTCCTTAAAGTGAGTGGTTATTACAATAAAATTATTTTGAGACTGATTTTAATATTTTTATAATGAGGCATAATTTTGTAATTTAATGAGTTCCACCTAAATATGCTATCCACTGATTCACCTCTTGACCTAAATAAACTAAAAATTATTTGAGTTTGAGTTTAGGTACCTACCTCTGTCCGTTTCCACATGCATGATATCATAAAATACCTAAATATACACTTTTAAATAAAAAGTTATGTGCCTTTAATTGAGTACACCTCGGATCTAAGGTTCAATTCTCAGGAGCGACCAACGGAACCATAATACTAAGTAAACTAAACGGTATTTTTTTAACCGTCTTTCAATAATAATTGCACAACACAAGCGTCATAAACACAAACTCAAATATTTTTATTCAATATTAAGCCAATAAAAAAATAATGTTTATAAAAAAGTAGGTAAGTCATATCTTAATTAATAAGTATTATCTACTACCAACAAATAATTGACAATCAAGCATTATATTTTTTGCTTCCTTTACTAGCTACAGACCTTTTGCTTGAAGAAGAAGCGTGGTCTTTGGATGTCTTTGAAAGCGCAAACTATCAAATTAAACAACAATAACTTACTAATAATCAGATGGCTAAGTGCGAATCAGACTCTTCAGGGAAGTGTACAAGCACAAATCTGCAACACCTTTAAAAGTTGGGCGCCAATGTCTCATTTATAATATGGGTAGTTCAAGAAAAGATATATAGATGGAGCTAGTAGGATGAAGTTTCCTACCTATCCACTAAGTGACCTGTTTCATAAAACAATTATAAAAGTTAAGTTTGAAGTTAAGAATTTAAATATCAAGTGAGGCTAAATAAAAAACCTAGTTATTAGAGGTTATGAAATTAAATGCGCAAATACAATAATACACATTTATTTGCCTAAGATAAATTACAATTGGGAGAGAAATTAAATTATAGATTTTAAGTTAAAGTTAAATTAATATTGCAGAAGAGATAGAGAAGCCAGAAGGGCAGTGGGTAAGATAGGATTGCAGATGAGCGACTTGTAAAAAAACCTGACAAAGCAACGGTCTGTCCTGGTTTTAGCAGCTGGCGCCGGGATACTTGAGACGGGAACACTCGACGTGAAGGACAGGTGTTGGTGTGCCGCTGCTCATCAGGACGGGCTCGGACGCACTCTCGAGAGTGGAGTGAAGAGGTCAAGCGTAGCCCATAGTCGTGCGTGCAGAAGCAGTTATGCTAAGCTCATGGCTTAGTTAGCCGTAGCATAGTTGATGGTAGCCAAGTTCTGTTTAGCCGTAGCAGAGTTCCCCTGGAATTGAGAATTTCCAGTGTGAACATACGTTCAAAAACCATAACGTTTTTGAACGTATGTTCACACTGGAAATTCTCAATTCCAGGGGAACTCACCATGCCCCGCCAATCCATAGTACAGGTTAATACCATGCTTGCATTGGCGTGGCATAGCATAAAATAAAAGCGGAGATCACAAATATAAGCTAGCCAGAAAGAAAATGAATCTGCACTATACTGCACATAACTAATAAAAAGAAAGTGACAGTGCACACTAGTGGACATAGCTAATAAGTTACACGAATGTGTATAAAAATATATTCAGATCATTTATAGATGATTTATAGGTTATATTTACAACGAGGACACTAGTCACAAAGGATCGTGTCCAAATCCATCTAATACTAAAAAGCACCCGTCATCGCCATTACGTGGCAAATGAGGGTCACGTCTCGAGACAAAGAAAGTGTCACGAGAAAGTCTAAAAGCTTGGCGAAAGCTCGCCCACGTAGATTAGTTTACACAGCTAGAACACATTTGATCTAAAACAAAGGCGTATGATACAAATTGCAGCTAGGAGAAAATAAATCACATTACAGAAACCAGAATAAGTATTTTGTGCATAACTCACCAAGCGTTGGGGGATTATGTTAACACTATTAGAAATAAGACGAAGGTAGTGGTGATTAACTATCGCATCGCGGCTTAATTATCAGCTCTTCATGGCGTCTCAGCAGCCATGACGCTCACGAGTCAAGCGGAACTTGCAGGGATGTTTATTCACAAGTAAAATCAGGGCGAATGAGGGCCAGTCCGTGTTTATATACGGGGCGGAGGTGAGTGACCGACCAAATAACCGACAAAATAACCGACAATCATTCGAGAAGGTTCGAATGTTGTCTATGGTTACTAAGGATACCCTATCATACAGTCATACATGCTGATGTCTGTCAGTAAGGTTGTCTGTGGTCCCTTAACTTGTCATAACATTCTGTGAGATACGTCAAGTGACAGCTGACAGTATAACACAGTGTTGTTGTTAATCTTTGTTATTCCTTCTGTATTCTATTTAAATGTATTTCTAAGTGTTTCTAAGTAGTTCCAAAGTATCCTAGGATTTGCAACGCTACATCTTCTATCAAAGGTTCTATCAAGTCTGCCGAGCAAACATGTGTGTTGCATAAGTTTGACCGCTAATGTGAATGTGTCTATCTGTCTGTCTGTCTGTCTGTCTGTCTGTGAGTACCGTATTTCATTTGTAAATAGGTACCTTTATAATTTGGCGTTATTAATTGAACCTTCTAACACGCAAATCGTTATTTTTTTTTATTATACAGCAATCAAAGCAGGAAGTTTAATTGGGTAAACATTAAATGCATAAAATTATAATCAGTCCTATCTTTCAAGTCAGTTCTGTGCAGTGAATCGGCTTAGATACAGTCGTTCTAATCATGGCATCGACATCTTACGAAATAGTAAGTAGATAACCTATTAAGTAATTTTTTAACCTCGAAATAGGCAAGAGTTGTCATGTAAATACTTAACCATGCTATTAAATCGCATTGATAATAAAATTCAAACAATTGATCCCTTCAGAAGACTAAAAACAATTATTACTATGGTGGAGTGGGTGTGACGTGAAGAGATTGTAATACAAATGATGTTGTATTTCAGCCCACTTCAGGTAAAATATCCTTGAATTCAGATAAGCTTCTGGATTACGATGAGAAATATGTGAGACAGTACCTCCAATGTAGCGGTGTAAGCGCGAAGTCTATACAAGATGATTTAAAACATCTTGAAGAATGGTACGCAAAGCAACCTCATTTGCCCAACGACCCATTAAGTAAGTTCTATTCTTAAAACCTCATAATGTAAGGATACAAATATTCCCCATAAGATCTCTGTAAGTACGAACACTCGTATGTACACTCATGTGTACATAATAATTGGGGAATGGGGGATCCAATTTATTTATTTATTTTATTTTATTTTGCAGCACATCAGAGTGTACACTTTTGTTGTAAAGCCCGTAACCTAACCGAGTAGAGTGCTACCGTGTAAGCGTCTACGTGCTGTCATGATAAAATAAATAAGATTTAAAAAAAAAAGATTTTGATAACTAACGGACATAATGGATCTGGCAGATACAATAGTGATAAAATTAGTGCATTTCATTAGTAGAAATGATATAGGTACCTACAATTTATTTGATTTAAAAATGTCTTAGCTACTTCCGTTATTCTGGCAGTCGTAGCACAATACAGATATTACAGATAAAGAGTCGGGTGGCATTAATAGTCATCAGCTCAATAAGCTAAAGTAGGTGATCTCAGAAAACAAAATCTCAGAAAACAAAATCACCGACCAAAGTCAACATATTAATAGAAACTAGCTTGATATTGACATAAGCCAAGGTCTCAAGTCGGTGATTTTGTTGTCTGAGATCACCTACTTGAGCTCGAGCTTGAGCTGACGACTATTAATGCCACCCGTAGTCTCGGATTTTTATATATTTTCATGACCTTCATCATGTCTGCAGCACGCGCAGACAAAATTTGGAAATATACACCGTTGTTTTTCTTTTTCAGTAAAAAGACGGCTATTCCAGTATCTCTTCCTAACTGGTTTAAGCGTGGAAAAGACCAAAGCGAAGGTGGACAGTTACTACTCGCTTAGGAACAAATTCCCAGAGTTTTTAAAGAAAAGGGATCCATGCGCGCCGGTGTTGGACAAGGAACTCCGTTTCGGTTATTGCACGGTCTTACCACAGAGGACTGCTGAGCATCATCGTTTGCTTTTGTTCGGGTAAAACTTTTGTTACAATACGTGCTGCTACGAAAGAAAAGTCTTGACCATGCCTCCGTTCCCATCCCGTGAGCGTATTTTTCCGAAACCTTGTTGAATGGCCAATTTTCTGACAGCTCATGAGTCGTAGTTTTTGTCGCTGACGAGACAAGGTTTTTTTTATGCCAATTCGCGCTTGTTTGCCTTCGCAGATACATTCAAACACATTTACCTATAGATATTAGTGGTAGAGCAAAATGCAGTGTTTCCGGTTTTACTACTTACTCATACAAAAACAAGGACAAAGTCACACAAAGTTGTGCACTTTTTCATGTACCTACCAAAATGTAATGACGTCTGCGACGATGAAAGATCAAATCACAGAGCTGACAGAGCAATGAAGTGAAGAATTATTTTCTCTGCAGTAAGCACTAATTTACTCTGTGATAGACTCAATGTCGGATCAACGCCATCTTTCACAGCTTTTAAATTTTTTTTTAATTTTTTTTGCTGTCAGGAAATCCCCCATTAGTCCCCTTGTCGTGACCAAATCAATACGGTTACAAAAATAATTTGTGTCCCGTGAGCGTATCAATTTTGTCCCCTCGTGCTGACGAAATAAATAGGGTTATCCTGTAAATATTGTCATACATAATAATCGCCGTAAACATATTGAAATCGTCAACAGGTAAACATAATCACCCAAATTCAATATCCTCAATTCCTCATGGTGAAAGTTCATCTTGCCCAACTTATTTTGCCTTGTTGAAGAAAAAATAACGTTATACCTAGTTACCATTGTAATTAAAAATGTCTTACATATGTTACCGGCCAAACCCGATTTAAGGATAAACTAGTTTCGCCTAGGCCAAACCAGTCTAGCCTAAGCTCGTATGGACAAACCGGTATAGCCTAGGCCAAACTAGTTTATCAGAACGTCGTATGGATAAACCAGTTGAGCCTAGGCCAATCTAGTCTGGCTTAGCAAGAATATGTAAGCTTCAGGATAAACTAGTATGGCCTAGCCCGAGCTGATATTGACGAATGATTAGGTGTGAATGTTACCATATCTCGTAAACTAAGAGGTTTAGCGCAAAAATAACGATATTTTCGATCCCCTTAATAACCCGGAACCAAGCCTTTTACTTCTATACACGTGTTCTTAAAACAGACATACAGGGTGTTAAAAACTGTTTCAGACATTTGGCGCAGTACTGAGTCGACCTTTTGTATGGAACAGCAGATATTTTTTTCACTCCATTTTTTTCGCCACCTAGTACAAGTTGTATGTATTGATCAATAGATAGCCTACTTAAAGTTCCGCTATCGACTTAGAGTGCATCCTGTAGAATGCGCGCGATTCTACATCCTGCCTTCCCATCAAGTGTGCTACTTCTTTTTCCAAACTCATAGGCGGCGGTGGTGGTCTAGTGGTAGAACATTGGTCTCTGAAGCGAGAGACCCAGGTTCGATTCCCGGCGCAGGCATGTAAGTATGACCTATGACTTTGTTTCTTTTCAAAGTTACGTACATGTGTGAATTTGAAGTAGCAAAACCACTCGCTAACTGTGAAGGAAAACATCGTGAGGAAACCCGCGGGTTAGTAGGCTCCACACGTATTGACTTGTCTTTCCTGTGGCTAGGTGTCAGGCTGGTATACGTGCTGGGCAAGCCTACTCCATCTAAATCAAGGTCCCAGGCACTGCAGCGACGAGTGGTCTCTTCACCCAGTGTGAGTGAAGGTGCCACTGAACGATGTTTAAATCATCTCATTACGTAGATGCAAAGGCCTTAATTTGTTTTCCAGACTCAAAGAACCAAGGACGTTCAATGCAGTTGACTTAAGTAAACTAATCTTCATGATGGGTGACTACCGTTTCCACAACGAAGTGGCACTGGGTGAACACTGGGTGTTTGACTGCTCGTATGGGTCACTTAGCAACATCATGGATATGTCGTCTGTTATCGCCAAAAATGTGTTTATTTGGTCTGTAAGTACCTGCATCACAACAAGTATCCACTGTGGTTAAGGTGAAAACCCAGGCACAACTATCGCCGCCAATGGAAAAAAAAACATATCTTGGCCACTTTTGGCGATAAAAGATTTTATTCGTAGGTTCTAGTATCTGGAATCTAAAACTTTTAAGGTCCTAAAAATAGTTAAGCCTCACGTTGATAACCTACTGAAGAGTTTAGAGCAAAAAACGCATCCAAAAAGAGACATGTTTTTTTCCATTGGCGGCCCTAGTTGTGCCCACTAAGTGCAAACAATACAAGTATCTGGGTAGTATGATGCACAGCTCTGGCAAAATAGAACACAACCTCCAACACCGAATTGCAGCCGCGTGTGACCTGTGACAGGAAGATATTATGCCGGTCAGCATGAAAGGACTCGTCTATATAAGTCTATCATAAGACCCGCGTGCTCCTGCATGGTAGTGAGACCTGGGCTGTCACAAAAACCCAAATCAAATCGATTCAAACAGCCGAAATGAAAATGTTGAGGTGGATGTGCGGTGTAACGAGGCTCGATAAAATCCGAAACGAGTACGTTCGAGAAAGCCCAGGTGTGCGCGACATCGCCGATAAAAGGCAAGAAAGTAGGCTGAGATGGTTTGGGCACGTAAAGCGGAAGCCACCTGACTACATCGGAAACGAGGCGCTGCGTCAGACAGTCTATCCATACCCGGGCGGAGATCCAGAGGAAGACTGAAAACCAGGTGGATGGACGTGGTCAACAAAGACCTCATAGAATGCGGAGCCTCCGAAGACGATACCAAGAACAGGGCGAAGTGGAGAGAGAAAAAAAGGAAAGCTGACCCCACCACCATGTGGGACTAAAGCTCAGAAGAGAGAGAGGCGCTAGTTGTGCCCAGGTTTTCACCATAATGAAGTATTAATACATATTATTTATCCGTGGTTTTGACTCTCGCTCCGGGGCATTTTTGATGCAAAGAGTCTCCCTCGCTGTGCAGCGCGGAAACGCTGCCAGCGTGTTGGGGACCTTTGGGTCAGATATGGTTCGGGGCGGGTTGTTTAGTTAGTTATAGTTTTTGACATTCCGTATTTTATTTTAATTTTATGATGGATTTTATTATTTTATTTTATTAATCTTAGTTTTAATTTAAGACGAAGCTTTTTTGTGAATTTTATTGTAATTGATTGTATTATTTGACTTTTTTCTTTTTGCATGAATAAATATGTTATTATTTAGGTGTTTTAAACTGGTTACTGGAATGTGTAATTACACATTCCAGTCACCATTTTAAAAAGAAAACATTGTGATTTGATGAGGACTTTCCTGTGGCATAATATTAGTATCTACCATGTGTTCTATAAGTGGCGCTGACTACGATGTTCAATGTCAAAATTAGCATGAAATCAATAACATTGACTTTTGTGGTTCTTATCAGTTCTTGAAATTATTTTTGGAAATTACCTATTTGGGAAACTTTTGCGTCATCTATTTAGATTATTATTATTTTTTTAATATTTTTTCATGACCTTATTAATTATTATTTGTTGACATTTGTTAATTTTGCTGAAAAGCCCTCATTTTCTGCATACATTTTACTTGTGTTTAAAAGAAAGAAATCATGGTAAACTGTAATTTACCTACCTATTTTTTTGTAAGCACTGCACTATACAGTATGTCCACGGACTGCACCGCGCCACTTAATTCTGTGGTAAAGCATCATTAGTGGAACACGAATAACATAAAATAAAAATAAAACAAAAATAAAAAAACTCAGTATTCAAAATAAACATTAGCAAATTTAATTCATAATGCATCAACCTGTGTATCGCACTTTCATCTACGCGATCTAATTTCGATAATTCGGTGCACTGGTTGCCGCTTTTGGCGTCAGCGATACACAGGTTGATGCATTATGAATTAAATTTGCTAATGTTTATTTTGAATACTGAGTTTTTTTATTTTTTTTTTATTTTTATTTTATGCTATTCGTGTTCCACTAATGATGCTTTACCACAGAATTAAGTGGCGCGGTGCAGTCCGTGGACATACTGTATGTACGTAAACAACATACAAGTAAGTTTAACCGTTTACGAAACAAAAAATGTAATTCTGTGCATCTTTTTTGCAGCATGGCTATGGACTGAAGGTGAAGGGTATCCACTTCATTAACGTGCCTGGTTTCGCAGAGCCCCTTATCAGTTTATTCCAAAAACTATCAAAACAGAAGATTGTAGACCGGTTTTGCATGTACAAAAAGTTTGAAGACATCTTCAAGGTGTTTCCCAAGTCTATGTTCCCGAGTGATCTTGGCGGCAATGCACCTAGTTATGATGAAATCAATGGTAAGATATATATATATATTTATTTGGGTCATAAACAGATTAATTATACAGTATGCTTTGAATAAATATTGGTTTTTACATGAATTTGTATACTATCTAGAAAAAATTACCACAACACTCGTACTTAAAGAAAATAACATGCCTACACTTAACCTAGCATGCAATATCCACTAATAAAAGAAAAAAAAAACGTTAAAAATTTTTAGAAAGAAGATTACTAATATCATACTAGCGGTTATACATTACGAGTACAAAAAACACACAGCTTTTAGGGGTAAAGTTATTATGACAAATAATAACTTTAAAAATTTAAAATACCCCCGAGCTTCAAATAAGCATAGTCTCTTAAACGGCTTAAAAAAACTAAGGCCTTTGCATCTACGTATAATGAGATGATTTATACAGCGTCCAGTGGCACCTTCACTCACACTAGATGGGTCAAGAGACCACTCGGCGCTGCAGTGCCTGGGACATTGTTTTAGATGGAGTAGGCTTGCCCAGCACCTATACCATCCTGACAGCTTGGTCGACCTAGCCCACAGGAAAGACAGGTCAATACGTGTGGAGCCAACTGAGCCGCGGGTTTCCTCACGATGGAAAACCGCTTAACTGTTTTTGATAAAACATAATAATATCTAAGAACACTCGCTAGAAAACCTGTTTTCAAATATACTAGTGGTTCGCCCCGAACTATGAACTCGCGACCCCATATAAACTTAACAACCCCATATCTCAGCAACTCCTCGACCGATTTGGCTCATGTTCGAACTTAAAAATTCTCTTGGCCTCATTTACCTGCCTACCAAATTTCATGACGATACGACTAAATTTACTCAAGTTATCGTCGAACGAACATTCATACATACATACATACATACATACATACATACATACATACATACATACATACATACATACGCCGGATTGTTCCAGTAGACTCGGAGAACTTCGCTCGCTTCGCTCGCTCGTTCAATAAAAAACAGCATCAGGTGCCACAGACAGATACACAGACGGACAACCTTGGCCAATATTGGTCAGTAATACGTTATAACACCCCTATCTTTTTTGGTCGGGAGTTAAAAAATACGGTGACTTGGACTCGCACCCAGGTTCCGTAAAATTTAACTAAACCTTAAACTAAACCTTAAAATTTCTGGATTGTGTGTAAAAAATATACTTGTAATTCGAACGTGATGTATTGAATAATGATGTACTTAATTGTTTTCTTTTTATTGAATTGTTTTTTTTATTGAATTGTGTGCGACTATTGCAACTTGATTAAGATTGGGTCTTGTAAAGATAATTTATATTTATTTACAATAATTGTTTTTAATGCGCCACCTGGGTAAATGTGTCTATTTCCAAATATGTTATTTTTTTTTATTAATAATGTAAAATTTATCAGTGGCATGGGGTTAGCCGAAAATCAGCGCCGAATGAAGCCCGCTTCGGACGGCATTATAGCTGAGCTAAGTCCATTTTCGGGTTTAAGTATTATTTTTGTTTGTTTTGTAAATATTTTAATCTTTAAGTTCTTTATGTTATTTTTTCTTTTGTAAAATTTTCTGTGTCAACACTGTTTTTTTAGCCCGAAATAAATTATTTTTCAATTTCAATTTTCAATTCAATTACTATTGGTATGTACGTAAAAAAAATCGACTGTCATTGCAAAAATCCAGCGTGGTGGAACACATTTTCTAATTTAATCTAGCCTTCAGGGTATTAAAAGACCGCCAACAGACCCGAAAGGCACGCATACTAGACACCAAAACAAAGTACTTTTCGATAAATTATTGCTGGAAAGTGATTTTGGTTTTTTAGGTTATAATTTTGAAAAATGTTTTATCACGCAATGGACGTGTAACGCACAGAAGTCTTATAGCGCAAGCGTTGGCATAAGTTGATGGTGCCGATGTTTAGAATACATTGCGGGTTGCAATTTTAGCGTCATTTTTTGTAAGAAATATTCAACATTTTGATCCATATCAGCCATCTTCTTGACAAGAAATGTTAAGTACTTGATACTTGATACATTTCTGAAAAAAAAAAAAGTTTTGAAAAGTCCGACTTTGAACCTCAAATCTCGGAAACCAGGCATAGTTTCTTGAGCAAAAAATTAAATGTTCGTTATGATGAGGACAATACGCGGTTTCCCGCTTTGTTGGCGGTCTTTTAACACCCTGTATAGCGTTCCACTGCTGGGCGAATGCCTCCCCTTTTGCTTTTAATACGCATATAAATAAAATTAAAGGAAAACTCTGGATAAGACTAGACTGGCTTTTATACTTATACTTACAAGTTTAGACGAAGAAATAGTCGAACGATTAACTTTATTCTACTAGAACATTACACAAATTAAACCAGTGTTTCGTTCCGAACTGTGAACTCGCGACCCCATATAAACTTAACAACCCTATATCTCGGAAACCCCTCAACCGATTTGGCTCATGATTGAACTTAAAAATTATTTTAATTGAACGAGCGAGCGAAGTTCTCCGAGTCTACTGGAACAATCCGGCGTTTGTATGTATGTATGTATGTATGTATGTATGAATGTTCGTTCGACGATAACTTGAGTAAATTTAGTCGGATCGTCATGAAATTTGGTAGGCAGGTAAATGAGGCCAAGAGAATTTTTAAGTTCGAACATGAGCCAAATCGGTTGAGGGGTTACTGAGATATGGGGTCGCGAGTTCATAGTTCGGGGCGAACCACTAGTTTAATTTACCCGCCTACCAAATTTCATAACGATCCGACCAAATTTACTTTTTAGAGATAAACAAGCAGCTCCATCGAGACTTGGCAAGTTTTTTACAAAATGTTTATAGTGGGATTATTTTCTCTAAAATCTGGTAAGAGCTTTACGACTGTCTTCCCATTCGGTTTGCGATGCATTCGACCGGGCAAGACTGTCAAATTTTAGTTAGCCAATAAGCGATCTACCAAAAAACTTTAGGAGAACTGCAATAAGTAGGGCAGAATGGAAAATTCGATCTTTGTATCCAACTGTTGCTTACTAGTTCAATGCGCGATAGGTACACACGACAGCACGTCAGAGTGTAAACTTTTGTTGTAAAGTCGCCCGTAACGTAATCGAGTAGAGTGCTAGCATGTAAGGGTCGACGTGCTGTCGTTGTACTTACTAGGTACACACGACAGCACGTCAGAGTGTACACTTTTGTTGTTAAGTCGCCCGTAATGTAACCGAGTAGAGTGCTAGCATGTAAAGGTCGACGTGCTGTCGTGTGTACCTAGTAAGTACACACGATAGCACGTTGTCCTTTACACGCTAGCACTCTACTCGGTTACGTTACGGGTGACTTTACAACAAAAGTGTACAGTCTGACGTGCTGTCGTGTTTACCTATCGCGCGTTGAACTAGCAAGCAACAGTAAAGTTGGATACAAAGATCGAAAGAGAATCTGCAGACGCCGCAGCTGCCCACGACTCACGCTCTTCGTCTGCTAGCCAAAATATCTATTGCAAGATCTGCAAGCATTATTAATATTCAATCAATCATTATTCAACTAGAAAAAAAGCTAAGAGGTACCCATAATAATTGTTCAACGTCATTGCCGCGGCGGTGGATCAAGTCACAAGTGTCATGGTGACGTCCGTCTAAGTTCCGAACGTTACTATGGCGGGATTCCGATCTGTTATTTTTGTAATCTGTACAGCGCCCCGCAGAGGGCGTGGCTTCCCACCCCGTCACTCCTCTGCTTCACCCCCTCAAATACCTAAATATCGTCTATGAAGAGCGCCTTAACTTGATCGCGCTGGGGTCGCCTCCAGGAAATCCGATAAATATCGATAACTGTGGAGTATCAGGACATGTATGACGACGCGAAGTGGTCGGTAGGGCTTGAGATTAGCACGAAACATCCTGGCTCTATTCCTCACATATCTTTCATGCGGGCAATACCACCACGCAGGCGGTTCAGGGATTTTCACATGCTCCAATCTTCTCGTCAGTCTGAAGTATGTGGAAAGCCTATCTGAGTTGTCAACAATGAATAGGCGACTATGATATTATGTGAAAATGCACCTGTCCAGTCCTAGGTACTCAATAGGTACTTAATGGAAATAAATCGTTCATGGTGCTCATGTTACACCGGCTGATGTTATGCGCCTATGGTCGTTCGAGACACAATATTTTTCACACTTGCACAGTACACACAGCAGAATTTTTGGTCAGAACATCGTATCTTTAGTTTTTTCGAGGTCTGGTACATCCTATTCTTCCCTGAATACCCAACAATCAGAAATGCACTCAACGGACGTTCCATCTCGTCTGGCTGAAAGATCTCAGGATGCGACCGCAACTTTGTAAAGAGCTTTGATAAACACTGCTGGATGCACAGTTTTTTATGTAAGGTTTTATTGGTTCTTTCAGATTGTAAGTAGCTATCACTGAACTTATGTTTTTTGCCTGTTTTAAGTAATTAAACATGTTGACTTTTCCTTTATTGCTTTGTTGACTTTGTTGCATTTTTGTGACAGTGACGGATGACAGCGATAATTAAAAACAACTTCTTCATTGTTGATCATCGTTAGATTTTAAATCATAGTTCCGGCACATTACGGCCTGTTTGGTACATCAAAATTCACCGTTGTTCAGTTTTCGGTGGATTTACGAAAGAAAATTGCTCAACTCTACGTGATGACAGAGGGTCTATGGTAAATGGTTTTGGCGTTCACTTTTATACAAATAGCCACTATATGATAATCTTTCGTGTGTTTACTTTGCTCCTAAGCACCAAAGCGTGATAATATGTAGCCTATATGTTATTCTGATGTCTCAGCTATCTACATTCCATCCAAATCCGTCCAGCGGATTCAGCGTTATAAGGTAACAAACACACTCACTCACTCACTCACTCACTCACTCACAAACTTTCGCATTTATAATATAAGTGGGATTAATTCCAGAGAACATTGTATCGGACGCCGACGCTAATTATTCGTAAGTTCCAGTCACTTATTTTCTCATAGAGGGTGATAAAAATCACCTCGGGAACAACACTTTTTAAAGCTCGAGTACTTTGAATCCCTTGCTGCGCTCAGGATTCTACTTTAGAATCCTTCGCTCCGCTCTGGACTCAAAGAAATACTCTCGCCTTAAAAATTGTGTTTTAGTCCGTCGGGTAACAATCTACTATTTCATGGGCGTCAGTGATGTGAACGGCATTTTTTAATAAATGGGAGTTTATACTTCGTGTTGGTCTATTATCAGAGTGTAGTCTCTGGAAACGTTGTTTAATATAGTGAGGGGTACAAGGATCGTGTAAATTTTTGTAAATTCCGGCGAAGACGGATTGGGAGCAATTTTAACTCATGTCGGAAATGGGATACATGATCATATTTGCGCAGGCCGTATATAAACCGGATACCCAGGTTTTGAAGTCGATCGAGTTTATCTAGCAGCTCCTCGTTGGCGTCCAAGTAGCAGACATCCGCTTAGTCCAGAAGGGGAAGAAGAAGAGACTGGACTGCGAGCAGAAGTAATTTTGGTTTTAAGCGGAAGAAAGCTTTGAATGCGCTTGAGCGAATGAAAAGTGGCATAGACCCGTTCGACTGACCTCGCCGATATGTGTGGCCCAAAAGAGATGACAGTCATAGAGCACTCCTAAATTCCTAGCGGTTGTCTCATAGGCAATCCGTGTGCCGTCAAAGACAATCGCAGGGACCTCCGGCTGCGTCATTGCAGCCTTATAGTAGTGCGGACTGCCGATCAGCATTGCCTGTATTATTACAGAATACGGCAATTTGTCGTTCCGTTGGCAACACTGATTTCAAAGTACCGAAGGACATTTCATTAAAATGTCAAATGACAGCCGTATTATGAGCGCGATGGAGAAAAAATAACTACGTTTTTTTTTTCAGAAAACGGGCCATTTTTTTATGATTGAAAGTTTACGTTCGATTTCCAGACCTTTGACTATTATCATTATGTACCTATATGTAAAATCGTGAGGAAACCCGTGACTTAGTTGTCTCTACTCGTCCTTCCTGAAGACAAGGTCGACTGACTTGAGAGGATGGTGTGATTGGTATTGGTGTGTTGAGCAAACCTACTTCATCTAACATGTCCAGGCACTGCAGCGTCCAAGTGGACACTTCACCATGCCACTGAATGAATCTCTACATAGTTTAAAACAAAGTCGCTGTTCGCGTCTGTCTTTCTTTCTGTTTATGCGCTAACTCCGCCTGAACCACGCAACGGATTGCGTCAGTTAGAATCTTTTTCACAGAAGGCTTATTATACAAGGTGTTACAAAAGATCCTTACTATTTTCACAGGGTAATTTTTTTTGTGCCCTCAATGGTCCTATTAACTCTCTGTACATTTCCGCAGACATGAGATCATGAAATACCTAAATACTTTATTTTTAATCGGCATTTATTAGATATAGTCAATCACTTTTTTTGTTTCGTTATTTATATTTAGGTATTTTATGATCTCATGTCTGCGGAAATGTACAGTGAGTAAATAGGACCGTCTTGGATGTCTTTAATTAAGTACGCCACAGATTTAGGGTTCAATTCAATGGAACACACAACACAAATACTCAAACTCAAATATTGTTATTGCACTCTCTGAAACTGTAACTGTCTGTATAATTTATGTGTGGTTTTTAAATAAATACTTTTTATCTTATCTTATCTTATCAGTACGCAATAATATGATGTTGCAATAATATACGTAGAAATATTTATTAAAAATTACTTAATTCACATCTTATAATTTATTATCTAATACATAGCAAAGCTTTTATTTTTTGGCCAGCTTCAAGCTACGGATCGTTTTATTGAAGGAGAAGCGATGGTAAAGACTACTAAAGACATTCCAAAAATATTTCATAATAATAATAGCCCGTTTTCAACTGACAGTTAAAAGCTGAATTCAAAGCCCTTGGTAAAGTTCGTTCGCTATCATAGTGTCGCTTTGATATTTGCCACCTTGGCGCGCGGCGGCTTTTCACAAAAGAAATTAAATTTGGCTCGCCGCATCGTATTGAGAGGTCTGCTTGTGACTTTTGACTTAGAAAGTAATTTGTATTTAGTGTCGATCGCTGCGTGTAGATAAAATGTTTTTTCGTTCGTTAGGACAGCGAGGTGCCTCTGGACGAAACTTCGAATGACCCAAAAATTAAAAGTCTAAGGTTTTGTAAAACCTAGCAAATTCTAGTTAATGTCCATCAGCATTGTGTTGAAATGAATATGTCTGCACCCATCACAGATACTTCAAAAATAGTTGGAATCCCAAGAACCAAGATTGCCGTCGTGTGTACCGACACTATCTAAGCAAACGGACTTTAGATGGCGCTCATAGGCTTGGCCATACAAGAACCGCGATTTGGCTGTCAAATTTCGCTTACACAGATTAATAACATTTTTAAAACTTAAACTTTCGCAAGCACTTCACATTTTTATATCGATTTAACGGTTTCACTTACTTTTATTTCACTTACTTTCACTTACTTTTATTGGTCATGTCAGAGACCCTTTGGGTGGCCTAAAAACTCTGACACCAGGGGTGGCCACTACCTCATACGATTACCTACCCATTGGTGAGCGGATGAACGCCAAGACGAACGCGCCATCCATCCCTCCTCCATGACTAAGACTTCCGGAAGAAGTCGAAACATGTAGGCTATACCGACAAAATAAAAGTAA
This sequence comes from Zelleria hepariella, assembly GCA_949319315.1. Lineage (NCBI taxonomy): Eukaryota > Metazoa > Arthropoda > Insecta > Lepidoptera > Yponomeutidae > Zelleria > Zelleria hepariella. The sequence goes on along the minus strand of OX439396.1, from coordinate 7,122,648 downwards.
GTGAAACCGTTAAATCGATATAAAGATTAATAACATCTTCAGAAAAAGCGAAATTTGACAGCCGTGGAAACGGCTCATTATAATCAGTCAGCGAAGTGCGAATCAGAAGGCTCAAACGCCATAATATTTAATTTAGTAAATACCTACCTACCACTTACGGAACCCTCTACTCACACTTGGTTTTTTTTTCAATTCTTTAATCGAAGTGTAGGTAAATGTTTAGTCAACTGCATAAAATTATAATCAGTCCTATTATTTCAAGTCAGTTCGGTGAAGTGAATCTACTTAGATACAGTCGTTCTTATCATGGCATCGGAATCTTACGAAATAGTGAGTAAAAATTTAATTTCTAAACCTCGAAAATATTGGAGTTTTTATGTAGGTATGTTCAGGAGAGAATAATATCCTTTGAATTGTATTTTTTTTTATGTTAGATCAAAAAACTATCACTACGGCGTGGACGTTCCGAAAAAATAAAACTCTGCTCTCCAAACTTAAGATCTTAAAAAACGTTAGTTCGCGTGTCTTGTTAGCTAGCGTATTAATGAATCAGTGTTATATTTAGCCAAGTTTAGGTAAAGTTATCGAATTCAGGGTGGTTACCCTTGACGCTATTGCGATCAAATTGAAAAAAGTATTAAAATTAATTTCTCTTTGAATTCGCATAGTACTTAATGCTTTGCTTTGATTTTAAATACTTTGTAATGTTTATTCAAATGAAAGGCTATTTGATTCAATAAAAACACAAAATGCGTCTTAATTTGTAAAATATTAAATTTTGTTTATTGCGCCATTTTGCGGCCGTATTGGAAAAATGCGTCAAGGGTAGAGGGGGCTAATGTACTGTAATAGCTGGGAGCTGGTGAAGATTCGACTTATTTTATCATCAAGGCTGGGAGTTGATAGGAGAGGCGATAGGCTCTATGATTAAGGTCCCCGAATGAGAACCGAAACTAGTGGGCTATCCCGACAGAAATAATGTAAGTGAACCCGTTTACAAAATAATTATCAATTTTATTTTTAATTTCTAGGAAGACCAAGGCAAACTGCGGTATAATGCTAATAAGCTGGTCAACTACGACGACGAGGCTATATTCGAAGCTATTAAGTTTCATAAAGGGACTGTCAAGGATTGTCAAGAGAAGCTAGTACAGTTCCACGCGTGGTATGAGAAGCAGCCTCATCTGCCTGTTAAAAAACCGCGTGAGTACCCATTTTACGGAAAAAACTACGACCGCTTCAAGAATGGGTAAGTTTGCCAGGCCCTGATGTTACAGAAAAGGGCCTGTCAAAATTGCCCATTCTTGAAACGGTCGTACGTCGCACAACTAGCGCCGCCAATGAAAAAAAAATATCATAGGTCTTTTGAGAAATTGCAGGAGCGTTTTTTGATAAAAACGCATCCAACAACTCAAAGCTATGCAAAAGCAACAACACATACGAACAATTTTTAAATTTGAACTAGGTACCTATATAACAAAAACAAAAAGTTATGAAAACATTTCAATTTTTATATCGATTTAACGGTTATAAAAAACGGTTATTTCAATTTTGGTTATAAAATAAAAAATATTTATTTCAACTTTCTTTTTTTACAGAATTGCCATCCTGTTGACCAGTAGGTTACGCCCTGTAAAAAGAGTTAGGATGTTTTGTAACACGTTGTATTGATTAGTTTTAAGGAGTAATACTAACTACTAGATGGAAATGGACTAGGTACATTGTATACAGGCTACTTACATCTTACTTTTTTTTTTTAGATAATGCGGCACTAGCGCGCCTCCTCTTCAACTTGAACTTCAGGGTCGAGAAACTTAAAGAGAGGATTGATAACTACTACATGGCCAAGCATAAGATGCCTGAACTGCTCAAAAACAGGGATCCACTCTCTCCATTTTTAGACAAATACATCATGGAGGGATACTGTTTGAGTTTACAAAAAAAAACTGCTGAAAACTATCGGATTACCTTAATAAGGTAAAATTTGAAATTAAATAAATGGGTAGGTAGCTGTAGGTCTTAGTATGATGTAGTGGCAACCTCTGGTGTTAGATTTTTGGCTGCCCAAAGGCCGTCCGACATAACTTACTAATTATTATTGATCAATCACGATGGTTAAACGTCCCTACGAAATGGCTCCTACTCTAGAACATGAATGGACAATACGGGGTGGCCCAAACAGAGACGTCAAGCGAGTAAATCTAGATAGCTGATACCAAGGGCTACTCGAATCACTCTCATGTATATTCAGCCATTTTTTGTCGTTTAGAAGTTATGAGGCTATTAAGGCGCTGTACATAGTGAATAGCCCGCGCGCCAAGAAAAATGCACAAAATCGAGTCCTGTATCAAATACACAAAAAAAATCGAAAATTTTCACATATCAAACCCTAGAATTAGTTGAGACCTATCTAAAACAGGCAGTTTCGTGTTGACATTCATAAACGCTTTGAAGATATTTTTGATGAAAAAAAATAGGCGGCGCACTTTTTTTCAAACAAAATATCTTGCAATCTGTTATGGGTATCAACACAAAACTGGCTGTTTTAGATAGCTCTCACCTAATTCTAGGGTTTGATATGTGAACATTTTCGATTTTTTTAGTGTATTTGATACAGGAATCGTTTTTGTGCATTTTTTTTGCGCGCGGGCTAATTCACTATGCCCAGCGCCTACCTAGAATTTATTTTATTTTAAATTTTTTTTTCTTTTATCAGAGATTTTTGTATTTTTTTGTGTCTCAGTTAACTTATCTATCACCAAAAATTATGATCAGCTATGAACTTCTAACTAGAAGTTACCGCTATTTTTATTTTGTTTTCGAGAAAACATCACTGAAATAGTCAGTATGAGGAAAAAAATAAGTAGAAGTCTGAAGGACATGTTAGGTATTGATTTCAAAAACTTTCCCAAAGCTTTAGTGCTGGGAAATAGTACAAAAAACCTGTCACTTTACGGGACTTTAATTAAGTAATTCACTTGTAATTCACGATCAAAGTCGAAAAATTGGAGTTGGAAGAAAATTTATTTCGATAGTTTTTTTTACTTTTGTTGATTCGGACAAAAAACATTGCAGATCGACTTAAAATAGTTATTTGTTATGCAAGAATGCAAAATTATTGTTTGCGGCGAGTGCTTGTATTGAATACCGAGCTAGCGAAGGTTTCTAAAATTGAGCCACGAGCGTAGCGAGTGGTTCAAAAAAAGAAACCTGAGCGTGGCGAGGTATTTTGAAGCACGAAACGCAAATAATATTGCATTCGTGCGAAACAGAAAACTTTTCATCTCACAGAAGCGAGGAAATGATTTTGTTAGCCATGCGGGAAAAACTCTATAGACAACTACTTACAGGCAAAACAGGTGAGTCAAATAAGTTCCTTTTAAAAGCATATTTTATTGTAGTTACGGCTGCCGCACTAAAGTTTTCAGCTTCGTTGGTATTAAAACCATTCGTTATATTAATAATTTCCTGAAGTTTATTTATCCAGACACAAAAATAATGTACATAAAAGAATGTTATTTTTTCCGGATGCATTCTGAACTTTTACCATATAAATTTAAAATTTCTAGGGATAAAAAATAAATTCAATTATATCGTTTGAAAAAAGTTATTTAACAAACCAACCCATAATTATCTATTTTATAAAACAGAAGCAGAGCATTTTTTTTATTTACTGATATTAAAAATAAATATAGTGTACAAAATATTAAAATGGCTGTAAGAAGAAACCGCGTTTCTGAATGTTCTATTCCGTGACTTTAGATGCCTATGCCTCATTTGCATTCACAGTTTTGTATAGAAAATGGGCACTTTCGTGGAGAGACACGTCTATAAACGAGGCTCTTCTTTCTGAAGCTTTTATGAACTTATATGGCATCTAGTGAAACGGCCAGTGTTTTTCTTTTTCTACACCATGGTGCGTGAAGAAAAAGGGCGTTCAAATTTCGAAGTGCACTAAAATGCAGAATGGTTAAATTCGGGTTTTACACGGTTGTAAGTTGCTAGTAACAGGAAACTTTCCGAGCATGGGAAATGAAAAACATATTTGTGTAGTCTCATTCAATAAATGTCTTGGTATAAACCGGCCAAGTGCGAGTCGGGCTCGCACAATAAACGTAAGGGTAACGCTAAGGGTTCCGTACAATAAACTTTTTATATAGGTTTTCCTGATATCTAATCAGTTGTAGAAAAAATGTCAGTTGTAGCAATAATGTCCATGCAAAAATGCCGGTAGTTACGTACCGCTTTTGTTAACCGGAGGTTGAGCGCACGGGCGTAGTCGTATGTACCATAACTGTAAATACTGGGAAATGCGCCAGCACATAAATATTGGCAAAAGTGCTATTGGTTTTTTGTATTTTTGTGAAAAACGTATGAAATTACAATGTTACAATATTCCACTCTGAGACGGATAAAATTGTTGGTTCAGATAGTTACAACATTATTATCTGAAACTTGATTTTTACTTTTTGTTGGATATGCCACTAACGACATTGTTAAGTTATCACAAGTTAGGATGATTTGTTGCATCTGACTCAACCGACATTGTTTCATGTGATTGGTTAGGTTATCAATTATGTAGGATATGGCAATACCCACATTTTTAATTAACATTTAGGTAAATTATTTCGCAGGATATGAATTAAGTCTTAAGAGAAAATTTTAAATTATTAGTAGGTTACATTAAAATGTATCAGTTATTTATTTTTATTTTGCATATACAAGGTGTTACAAAAGATCCTAACTCTTTTCACAGGGTGTTATCGTTACCGTATCAGGTGCCGGCTTAGAATAATCTTTATGCTGTGGGCCCTCTGATTAGCGAGATAATACTTGTATTTGTAGCCTTCAGAATTTGGTGGTAATTGTTCGTTTAAAACCCTCCAAAAACCATTTACAGAAGGTATTCTCAAGAAAAGTGTTAAATAATCAGAAAAAAACTTGCCTACAGGTCGAAGTAGAGCTTCTGCAATGCAATACCCATTTCGTTTCTGACTACTCACCCACACAATGACAAGAGCTTTACATAGACACGGCACACATTGGGTCTCCCTCACACTCACTGGTTTTTCATATTGTCATCTCTTTCTCCCGTCCGTCACTTCGTTTTCGCTAGCCGTCGCTAGATGTCGCTAGCCGAATGTAAACAAAAACAATCTAACAGCATTTACAAAACGAACCAACTGAACAACTAGTCCAGACTTCTCGTACCTGGATGAAAAGTATGAAAAGGACGTCATTTTAGGTGGCTAGGTACATAATTTGACTCACTTACATTAAGCTTGTTGACCTTAATTTATGCCGTGGCGTCGTTTATCACCAAAGCACACAAACGGTATAATTAATCACTAGACAGATCTATCATACAATGCCAGTGATAACATACCATTAGTGACTTTGAGAAGAAGCACACAAACATTATTTTGTTAGTCAATTCACAGTATTCGGGACACGACGGTACGTTGGTACGCCACACACAGCGCAGTTTCACTCTTTCTGACACATTTGTATCAATCAACACCGTTTTCTGCAAGTTATCAGCTGTTATCAATCAATCACGAATTCACAACATTCACACAGAAAAAAAACAACCTAGCCGGCCTGCCGGCGGCGGCGGCGGGCGCGAACTGACTACTGACCAAGGGTGACCAGATTTTAGCTAACTCGATTCGCCTAATTTCGTCTTCCGAGTAGCCTAAATCGCCAATTTTTTTTTCTCGTCTACTTAGCTTAATTCCCCTAACTTTTTGAGCTTAGAAGCCCAAATTTAGTCCAAAATAAAGAAAAAACTAAAAAAATGACACCGTACAGCCAAAAAAAAAAATTCAAAAAATCTAATAATTTGCATTCGTTTTTTTTTATTCTAAAGCCCCATACTAAAGTTATACTAAAGTAATAACTTCCTGCAAAAGTTCTCCGTCACCATCAGTGTAGAATCCTCCTTTCCACGTGCATATTACGTTTCGTTATGTTACCGGCCAAACCCGATTTAAGGATAAACTAGTTTGGCCTAGGCGAAACTAGTTTATCCTTAAATCGGGTTTGGCCGGTAACAGTTATAAGCGTAATTCGTTATAATTTTAAGGAATAATCAAGGAATGGTTCAATAAATTTGCGATAATAGCCTAAATCGCCTAAATAAATGCGAAATTACTCTAAGATAGCCTAAATCGCCCGATCCCATTTTTTAGGTATCATTAAAAGGTTACTGGTCACCGATCGGATTTTATGGTCCGTTTGACCCTCTGAGGTATCCTAAAAGGCGACAATTCGCCTAATCTGGTCACCCTGCTACTCTGACTGACTGGAATGAGTGAGCGAGCGAACAAGATCTGAGCGAGAGCGAGACGGCAACAACACACATTGTAGGGTAGAGGAAGCAGTACTCGGCCTTTTGGTGAAAAGTGCAACTAAAGTCCAGTAGTTTTCACCCAACTACGCGAAGCAAAAAGGAGGGTTATGATTTTAGCAGCATATTGTTATGTATGTATGTGAGTGTGTATGTGGGTATGTTTGTGTGTTCATCTGTTTCCTCCCAGAGCCTAAAACTACTCAAATGAGGGGTCGTTGGATTTGTCTTAATCACCCAGGTGACATACGTACGAGGGGGGATCAAAAAGTAGTGAGAACGCAACAATGATGAACAATGCGCAAAAATGATTCTGAATAGAAAATGAACTAGTAGTTCACCCCGAACGCGATGTACTTTACAATCCCATATCTCGTAATCCCTTGACCGGTTTGGCTCATGCTCGAACATTTTTTTAGTCTCAATTTTTATGAATCATGACTTTCCGATCAACGATACTCGAGTTATCGTCGAACAAACAAACAAACAAACAAACAAACAAACAAACATTTATACATACATACGTACAAACGCCGGATTATTCGAGTAGACTCAGCTTTGTTTTTTTTTCAAATAAACGCAAATGTACAGTTATTATTCATACCAAGAAATCATTAAAAAGAAAAAGATAAGCAAAAGTAAACTACAGTACATCGATTTAAATACCCTAGATGCAACATCGCCTACAAATTCGAACAGAAAAAGTGTCCGATGCGTAGTTGCAAATGTGTGCCTCTCTGCTGCACGCACACACACATTTGTATCGGATGACATAATGCACAGACAAAATACAACCTTATCTCACCTACGATAACGTTTCATATCTAATGAAGTCCCAGCGCTATCATGCGTCTGGTCTGCGTGAGAGTGTCCGCAGTCGAACAGAAGCGTGTCGAGAAAGTCGTGGAGACTCCTTCAGTTTTTTTTTTGCTGAGACAATCACGAGGTTTCAAATTTAAATTACGATGACACGATAATTAGATACTTAAAAGATAATTTTGCGATAATTATTTAGGGTGGCTTTCTTGCTTCGATCTTAGTTCGGTGCGTTCGGCTGTACGTACATATAATGTACGCTCCAGGATAAACTAGTATGGCCTAGCCCGAGCTGATATTGATGAATGATTAGGTATGAATGTTACCATATCTCGAAAACTAAGAGGTTTAGCGCAAAAATAACGAAATTTTCGAACCCCTTAAGAACCCCGAAACCAGGCCTTTTACCTTTATAGGTGTTCTAAAAACCGGCATAAAGGGTGTTAACATACAGTGTATTCCTAAAAATGGGACAGACAGTCGAAAAAGATTTAAAACAAAGGTTAGGTCAGTAGGTTCGGTGAGCGACACACTGACATACCTCTTTTTGTTTTCGAGTGGTCCTTCAAACCGGACAAAACTTGTGAAACAAAAATTACGAGCAAGCAAGCGGCGCACGGCGGGGTAGTTATCCGTGAAAAAACCTCGGCACAGACAAATAGACAGTCTGTGGACAGACTTTGACATTTTTTCTGGCTAAACTCCATTTTCTATGGTGAGAAGAATAGCGCCATCTAGAGACGTCTTCATAAACAAACAAAAAAAACCCGAAAAAAGCCTATTGTAGTTTAAAATCGAGTGATAGATCACGGTTCAAGAAATAAAGGTGTAAAAATGACAATAAGCTACTCCATTCCTGTTTTGTTCCACTTTGTAAATCTTTCGTCGCCTTTTAACTTACACATCATGTCGTATAAGTGAGAAAGAAACAACTTCGTAGGGCCAACTTCAAACATTTGCTGAAAAAAATTCTTAAAAAAATATGTTTTTAGTCATTTTGGAGGTGAATTTATCTACAAATGCATCACATTATAAAACTTTTAATTATTATTTACCGAAAATACGAAATTCCATCCTTTTTCAATGCACTTGTGGTATTATTTTTGCACTTTTTTACGGAGCACTTCGGCAACTCAGTTATCGGTTTCCTAGATAACTGACTGCGCGTGACTGTGCGAGTGCAACTGTGCTAATAATGAATTTTAGCACAGTTTGAGGCGGGACACTTTTTGAGCGTTGATAGGGAATCTAAACTCTAATTTTTGATTCGAGTCCACGGAATGACAGTTGCTACAAAGGCTTTATCTGACAGTTGCATACTAGCAACTGTCATTCCGTGGACTCGAATTAAAAATTAGAGTTTAGGGTATTTAAATCGATGCTACAGTACTACCTAACCTATCTACTTTTTGAACGTAGATAGCCGAGCGCCGACTTTAGGTGCTTCTACCCTACTACCCCACTCGATTATTGTGTTGCCAGCTTGGAGGATTTTCCCCAATTCTCAAAGGCGGGTTTCTACGGGCGGGCAGGTTTAAGGGTTTTTTTCTTAGAAGTTGATAAAATAACACGTTTTATTTCCCTTGCTTTTGTTTTGGCATTGTTTACATTAAATAAATGCCATTTGGTCCACCCGTAGCATAAGAAATAACAATTATTAGGATTTTATAATTACCTTTTTTTTCTGTAGCGGTTGGCAACACTTATCGTTGTCAGTCAGTCATACATTCATGAATGGTCAGTTTGGTTATTTATTAGCTTTATTGCCTTTGAAGGCTTGTTTTGTTTGTGTTGCGTTATCGGAGCTTAGATAGAGAAGTAATGAAACTAGACTTTACCACCTAGCTCGGGGCGGAGACTCTCTTTCAATGTTGAGTGAAAGTGTGAAGTGAAACTGTTCTGCCGTGCGTGTGGACTTGTGGAGTGTTTAGTGATTGATAGGTATTCATTGGCATTGGCAGCAAGTGTTTATTTAGTGTTTGTGCTTCATCTCAGAGCCGCTAAGGGCATGTTATTACTGGCATTGTTTAGTATCTGCCTAGTCATAGATATGCCTTTTGCGTGCTTTGAAGATCATCAACGGGTCCTGTTAGAACAAAGCAAGCGTCGTACGTAACTGTTTACGATTACGATCCGAGCGCCGACTCATGAGCTGGGAGTGGGATGTGTGTGAGCAAAGATTTAAATCGTGTGAGTATCTTTATGATGATTATTTTCTACTTACTTAATCTTTCTAAAGACCCAGAACCTCTTCATCGCCCACGTTACACACCGAAAGTGCCCTGAGTTTTGTTAAATCTGGTTAAAATCAACGTAAAATACAGCATAATTTTTAAAAGTTTCTCACCGATATTGTAGGTATTTTAGGTAACTATGGCCCGTTTTCTGAGTTGAGAATTTTACTAAGCACGTACTTACGTATCGCTCTGTCACGTTCTTTTGTGAGAAATCTGCGGAGACAGGACGATACTTACCCATTTGCTTAGCAAAATTCTCAACTCAGAAACCGGGCCATACAAAGTGATGAGAGTGAGCGGTAGGTATCAAATCAAGGCATGTTTCGGGCAGTTTATCTGGCAGCAAGTTTAGTATAATCGACCATTATCTTGCTTTGCTACTTGTACTGCCGTTGGGTGGGGCAAAACGTGAATAATAGCAGATGCAGGATGTTTAGCATTATTATCTCTTCAGTTTTGTTCGGCCGGCTCCACTTGCGACTGCGGTGGGCCGGCGTTGGCGGCGGCGGCGGTAAGTTGCAACTTTGCAAGTTGCCGGCCAGCGGCGACGCTCGGCTCGGGCGCGCTCGGGTTGAGTCGGGCGCGCTCGGCTCAATCGCTTTATTCCACTGTGCGTGATTGTGTGCGTGCGAAACGTTGACACTAGTTTTCGTTTACTTGTGTGAGGGCATCCGTACTGTAGTGTGCGTGCTATGGTTTTGTGCAGTGCAACAGTAGGAACGAATATTATTTTTCGTTTTTAATTAAAAATTTTAATAGTCGCTAGCCGCCTATTTTTTATTAAAACGTTATCTACCCACCCTCACTATACTACCCTGTGAAAAGAGTTAGGATCTTTTGTAACACGTTGTATATGGCAAATTATGCAGCGAATATAATATCAAAGAACAAAGGGAAGGCCATTGATCCAATCTGTCACTTCCGCAAGGGCCTCGTAGATCTTTTGGATCTCTCCTTCTATTGACCACTGCGGGCAATGGTCCGTGATATGGGACATGCTCTGCATCTCCCCGCAAGAGTAATGCGGGTCCGTCCCAAATTTCCATCTGTACATCAGCTCAGCACATCAGCTACCCTGAGAAGTTCGGCACCTGTTTATTCGAGTCCAGTATTTTCGATAGATGCCTGGCATTCGTACATTACGATCGGACACAAGAGCTCTATTTGTCACATCAGAATCATTCCACCTTTCTGACCATCTTTCCTTGAGAGTTTTGTCAGCTTCTAGGGCTTCTGACACCATCAGTCCAAATAGTCTACGTGATTTGAGGCGTAGATCGCTTCTTGTGTGTTCCAGTTCTTGGTGGAAGCTGCGGCATTTGACTGATCTTGTCATACTCCTTTCGAACGCATAGCTCCCTTCTGAGGTCTGGAGGTAGGACGTGGCAAAGGACCGGAAGCCAAATAGATGGTGTCGGCTGTACGGTGCCAGATATAGTCCTCATAGCACAGAATTAAGCTCCACATCGAATAGATTAGTATAGTGGCTGCTTGCCCACACTGGTGCACAGTATTCGGCTGCACTGAAGGCTAGAGCCAGCGTTGATGTGCGCAGTGTATTTGCATTGCTGCCCCATGAAGTTGCTGCTAGCTTCCGGATGAGGTTACACCTGGCAGAAACTTTCTTTTTGACCTTTTCAGGGTGAGCTTTAAAGGCAAGAGTCCTATCAAGCGTGACTCCCAGGTATACTGGATTTGGGTCGTGTTTTACAGGCTTTTGCAGAAAACCAGATTCGCTTTCTCATTGGCTTGTTTGTTGTTGAGATGGAAACAGCACCTAGTTGTTTTTCGCGGGTTAGGTCTCAGAGCCCAGTTTGCGAAGTAGTATTGCAGCTTAGCAATGTCCTCTTGTACGACGGTAGAGGCTTCATTTATCGTCAGAGCTTGTGCTGTCTCTGCAATACCATCACCATACATAAATCGGCGCCCAGTCACCTCCGTTATGTCGCTTAGATAGATATTGAACAACGTGGGGGCTAGGACCAAGCCATGTGGGACATCGTTGTTCAGGGACTTAAGGTGGCTCAACTTTCCGTCCATGCTCACTTGAAATAGTCTGTTTGAGAGGATAGCGTCAAACAACTTCAACGTATGTTTGCACCTGAAGATTTTAGTCAGTTTCAGCAAGAGTCCCTGTTTCCAAACGGTATCAAAAGCTGAGTTGAGGTCTACAAACACCGCTACAGTTTACTGCTTTCTCTGGAAACCCGCTTCTATGTATGATGTCAGTGCGACAACCTGATTGCTACAGCTTCGATTTGGGCGGAATCCTGCTTGGTCGACGGGAAGATGTAGTTCGACTTTTGGTGTAATGCGTGCGAGTAGTATTCTCTCGTACAGCTTGTAGGTGGTACAAAGGAGCGAAAAGGGTCTGTAGCTAGATGGATCGTCTAGTTTCTTTTCTGGTTTTAGCAGTGCAACCACTTTTGCCGATTTCCACTATTTGGGGAGTTTATTTTATATCTGAGAAGAAGTCTCCTAACCACTTTTGTGCGAGGGGCCCTAGGTGCTTCAGAAATTCTGTACTGGTACCACGAGTGCTTACTGTCAATGTCACTGAAAGTGACAAGTTGCATAAACAACCTTACTACTATAGTATTAGGATACATGACAGACGTCCGGCGGACGTCCGGCACAGCTTTTTCGCACTCATGGTAGCTATACTGGTAGGATCTAGTCGATACCCGGTGATTTATTGTTTTTTGCATCTTTTATGCCTCTGATAACTTCAGGGATTCTGATGGGCTCTACGATTTCAGATTTAAGATTGCAGTTGTCCAGAAGATGGCCAAACTCCATTTTGACTTTATTTTAGATATCTTTTCGGATTTAGAGAGAGAGCTGTTAGATAGCTCTCACCTAATTCTTGTGTTTTATATGTGTACTTTTTTGATTCGTTTAGTGTATCTGATACAGGAATCGATTTTTTACACTTTTCTTTGCGCGCGGGCTATTCACTATGCAGATGCGACCATTTTGTAGTTCCGACTTTCTTAATAGGGACCAGCGCTATGTTCGAAACTATACGAGCTAGAGACACAATATGAGTATATTTTAAATTGGTATTTATGTATGATCTACGTAAGTTTATGATTACTTTTAAGTAGTTTATATCATCGGTGTTTATTCATAATTGCACCAACTACCCGTCTCTCAATTCCCTAGCACTTCTTTCCATCAGTGGTTGCCTGGAAGAAATTGCTGTTAGCAATAAGGCCGCCAATTGTACCTTGTTTAGTTAAGTTTTTTTCCTAGCCTGTATTTATATTGGTGTACAATAAAGAATATTTTATCTTTATCTTTATGAGTTAGACCATAATAAAATTTTTCAATTAACAACAACACTCAAACCGATTTATTTAAACTTGTATCACACATAAGAGGCACAGCATTATTTACAAAGGAATGTAAAACCATCGTGGCTTTGATGATTAGGTACAAAGTCCTTCATATATTTGATAATGTGTTGTGGTTTGATAATGCTGAAAATTGCCGAAAAAAGTATGTTCTGTGTAGCACTTAGCGTCCTCTCGGACAATAGATAACTTTAGGTACAACGTCATTGCTCTTGAATTCGGAACCCAAAGTTTGTGGTTCGAAAGTCCGTTATTGGCTTAATCTTATCTTTAGTCAATATGAGAAACTAATTAAAATATTTTTTATTTTGGTCCAGTAGGTTTGTTTTTATGCGCTAAAATGTTTTGTTCCTATGACCGCCAACAGTATGCAGACCGTCGCGTGACGTCATAAAACAGTATCTTTGAAACGTTGTAAAATCCAAACTACTGAACCAAAATAAAAAATATTGAAATTAGTTTCTCAATATTGTCTAAAGATAAGATTAAGCTCTTACCAAAGACGTTATGCACAAAGTCAACGTTGCCCAAAGAGCCATGGAGCGAGCAATGCTCGGTATTAAGCTCTTGGACCGTATACCGAACGTTGTAATAAGAAGGCGCACAAAAGTGGCAGACGTCGGAAAACGCATAACTTCTTTAAAGTGGAAGTAGGCAGGTCACCTGGCGAGACGTACCGATGGCAGATGGACAAAGTCCATTGCGGAATGGCGACCCCGAGAGGGGAAGAGATCCGTTGGCAGACCACCAGCCAGATGGTCGGACGACATAGCCAAAGTAGCCGGAAAACAGTGGTTGCGCCTGGCGCAGGATCGTGAGAGGTGGCGTGAGCATGAAGAGGCCTTTACTCAGCACTGGGTGTTAACAGGCTGATGATGATGATGAAGATTAAGCCAATAACGGACTTTCGAACAAAAAACTTTGGGTTCCGAATTGCTGTCGACATGAAGACTTGAGACCCAGGTTCAAAGTTTCTAATCTATTTCTCAGACAACATAAACCTGAAGATATGAACGTTGCCGAGTTCGTCAAACTCATCTTCATGATAGGTGACTACCGGCTATTGAATGATACAACCTACGGCGAACACTGGATCATAGACTTCAAGAACGCTACCTTGAAAAATGGTCTGCAATTTCATCCAATAATGATATCCAAGATAATGTTTGTTATGAGGGTGAGCATTTGATTAGAGAGCATTAGACTTTCGTTTGGTTTGTATATGTTACCGGCCAAACCCGATTTAAGGATAAACTAGTTTCGCCTAGGCCAAACTAGTTTATCCGAACGTCGTATGGATAAACCGGTATAGCCTAGGCCAAACTAGTTTATCCGAACGTCGTGTGGATAAACCAGTTTAGCCTAGGCCAATCTAGTCTGGCCTAGCAAGATTATGTAAGTTTCAGGATAAACTAGTATGGCCTAGCCCGAGCTGATATTGACGAATGATTAGGTATGAATGTTACAATATCTCGTAAACTAAGTGCTTTAGCGCAAAAATAACGAAATTTTCGAACCCCTTAATATCCCCAGAACCAAGCCTTTTACTTCTATACGTGTTCTAAAACCCGACATACAGGGTGTTAAACATACAGGGTATTCCTGAAAGTGTGAAAGACAGTCGAAAAAGATTTAAAACAAAGGTTAGGTCAGTAGGTTTGGTTGGCGACAACTGACATACCTCTTTTTGTTTTCGAATGGTCCTTTAAACCGGACATACCGTAGACCTTTGAATGTAGACTTTTTCAAATTCGGCCTCTAAGTGTGTCCCCTACTGTTCAGATAATTACGTTGGGTTTGTTAATTTTAAGAAAAAGTACTAGGCTAGCATAAATAAGTAGAATCTGTATTACTCCTACTCAAAATCACTAGACTAGACTAGACTAGCTAAACTGGTTTCTCCATACGAGCATAGGGCTAGACTAGTTTAGCCTAGGCCGATCTAGTCTAGCCCTATTTAAGAAGGGGTAATACAGATTCTACTTATTTATGCTAGCCTAGTACTTTTTCCTAAAATTAACCAACCCGCCGTAATTATCTGAACGCATTTAGAGGCCGAATTTGAAAAAGTCTACATTCAAAGGTCTACGGTATGTCCGGTTTAAAGGACCATTCGTAAACAAAAAGAGGTATGTCAGTGTGTCGCCAACCAAACCTACTGACCTAACCTTTGTTTTAAAATTTTTTCGACTGTCTGTCACACTTTCAGGAATACCCTGTATGTTTAACACCCTGTATGTCGGTTTTTAGAACACGTAGAGAAGTAAAAGGCTTGGTCCTGGGGATATTAAGGGGTTCGAAAATTTCGTTATTTTTGCGCTAAACCTCTTAGTTTACGAGATATGGTACCATTCATACCTAATCATTCGCCAATATCAGTTCGGGCTAGGCCGTACTAGTTTATCCTGAAGCTTATATATTCTTGCTAGGCCAGACTAGATTGGCCTAGGCTAAACTGGTTTATCCATACGACGTTCGGATAAACTAGTTTGGCCTAGGCTATACCGGTTTATCCATACGACGTTCGGATAAACTGGTTTGGCCTAGGCGAAACTAGTTTATCCTTAAATCTGGTTTGGCCGGTAACATATATTTTACTCAAAAACGCTCGTTATGTGGTTAGTATATTATAGCCAGCAACTCATTACAAACCGCAGCAGTAATGTACACACGACAGCACGTCAGAGTGTATACTTTTGTTGTAAACTCGCCCGTAACGTAACCGAGTAGAGTGCTAGCGTGTAAAGGTCGACGTGCTGCCGTGCGTACACACACACATTGCTACTGAGAGTGAGTCAGAGATCATCCTATTAATTTTCCTTCCATTGGCACTGCCCCTGTATTATCTAAAATATCCACCGTAAAAATAACCGTTTTGAAATGTCAAAAAAAAATTTTTCATTTCGATAAGGGCTTTTTTAGAGTGTTTTGACGCTCGGAGGTAGAGTGGAATTTTTAGATAATAGAGGCGCTGCAGAACCAGACCAAAACATTTTGGGGCCCTTATAGATAGATGGATAGATAGAGAACTCTTTATTGCACAACAGAAAGAATATATTCCCCCTATTCGCCTAAAATCCACTCCGGCGGCCAACTGCGCCCGGTCAGTCGTTTCTATTAGTATATTTTTGTATAATTCCAGAACTGTTTGCCGATAAAACTAAAAGGCGTCCATTTAGTAAACCTCCCTAACTTCGGGGAGGCCATTTTGAACCTCTTCAAGAAGGCAATGAAGAAGAAGTTGGTTGAGCGTATCCATTTCTACAGCAGTTTCGAAGAGGTTTTCACGAAGTTCCCCAAGTCAATGTTCCCCAGTGACTTCGGAGGTGATGATGTCCCGTCGTCGACAATTGCTGGTAATTATTTTCGTTCGCACGATTAGCGTTCAGTTGAATGTACGTTATGCCCGACTAAACGATCAATCCCCCTGTTCTTCGTACATCCATGCCTGAACAACATGCTTGGCTATGCGATCTACCGTTTTTAGACAGCAAAACGGTAGCTCGCATAAGGATTATGCAATCATTTCATCATCATCGTGAGCCCACCAGCTCTGCCCACTGCTGGGTATAGACCTTTCTCCCCTCGTCGTGCAATCGTTTACTTGGGAAATTTTGGTCTGCATAGTTTTTCCTATTTGATGATAATCGAAAGTTATTTCTGAAATCATCCAGAAAGATACAAAAACGTTAAAATAAAATAGAACTTTATATACATACAAGTTTGGGACATAATATCAAGCTAGCTAGGTCACTTAGCTACTCTTTTGCCAAATTTCATTTTATTCAATCGAATAGTGTTTACACCATGGTGGATTTTGTGACCAACATTGGGGAAATTCACAAAACTTACAAAAAAATCATAACTATAAATTTTAATGTTGGTAGAACATAAGTTTGTTCTAAACAATCAGTTACACGATACGATAACTTCTAGCAAAAAAAAAAATACCTCATGGGCCTTGTATCCGACTGATTAGAATCTTCATGATAGGCAAGATCTGCAGCAAATATTTTCAGATTCTGTTATTTCATGTTTAATGTTATGCGTTATGAAAAAGAAGTTTCTCGATATGAAACATCGTAAGCAAATTAAATATTCTAATCAATCAAGGCGAACTGTTTTTTTTTATTATATAATACTCGTAATTTATCATAGGTAATCTTAGAGCATAATAAACGAACGTTATTTTCCCTAAAACCAGTCGTGGCGTGGCATGGCGTTGCGTGACGTAGTGTAGCATAAGGCTGGGTTATGCAGAACATAAGGAGATTATCTCACTCTTTTGTTTAACGTAGAGTGGGATAGCTAGAGTTATAAAACCATAGATACGCTGTAACCCAGCCTTATGTTACGCTTGCAGTGGTGTACTCGTATTCATGAGCTGGCTGGATAGATAGATAAATTAGTGGTTATACTCGTAATACCATTCAAGAGCATGGTCGAATTTTTGATGCCACCTGGAGGGAAATTACCATACAATGGAGATGGCCAATAAAAAAAAAACGTAAAAAATGTATGGGGAAAGATTTTTAGGATTTCTGTCATTTCTAGTACTCCAACCTCAATTGGCTCGTTAAAGTTTTTTGATGCCTACATGAAACAGGATCGATGGGCATTAAAAAAATTGTATATTAGTATTTTTTTTGCTAACTGTACATACGTATTTTCTAAAATCTATGAATGTGGTTTTGTTTCTTTTCAAAAATAAAGGAATGTTTTCTTCGATTTAAGTTTGCCATCTCCATTGTTTAGACTTTTGGAGCACTTTACCTACCTCCAGATGGCATCAAAAAAATCCACCCTGTATATTTTTTGTGTGGTCTTGCTCGTGGGCAACCGAGGCTCGAGAGAGAGAGAGCTCGGAACCAACTAAGAATAATACAATAATTTAAAAACGCATCAAAATGTATCAAGCAAGTTTTTGGTAGTTATTTCTAGTGATTCGGCAAGCGAGACAAGACAAGACAATTTCAATATCGAGACTGTCTTGACGGCATCAAGACTTTTGCTTAGTCTTGATCTTGTCAGGCGAGCGAAAATATTGTCTTGGTCTTGTTTTTATGTTTTGACACATCGAGACTCCCGATTGTGTCTTGTCATTGACAAAAACGGCCGGCCAAGAAGGTTTATAATAATCTCTGACATGTCAAAAAATGATAGCTGTCAGAATTCTACGGAATAAAAAAAACTGTTTGAAAATAAATAGAGTGCGCGCCACGACTCAAGTCTTACGGGAACTCGGGGAACTACGCCTATTACGCCTAACACTGAAAACATTTTGTGCGTTGCGCTAGCGCCACGTCTGTCGGACTTCAGTGGTGGCGCGGACTCTATTTCGAGACTTTCGCTCGATCACGCTCTCGCGAATCAAAATAATAAATGATCGAGACGATGTCTTGGTCTTGTCTCGACCGTTTGATTCAAACGAGACAAGACCAAGAAACAAAACACAAATTCGATAAAGATTGGCCAAGATGCTTAAAAGTATCGTCTTGAACCGAATCACTACAGGGTGCACTCTAAGTCGATAGCGGAACTTTAAGTAGGCTATCTACTGATCAATACAAACAACTTGTACTAGGTGGCGAAAAAAATGAAGTGATAAAATATCTGCCGTTCCATACAAAAGATCGACTCAGTACTGCGCCAAATGTATGAAACAGCTGATATTTTTTTCGCTCCGTTTTTGTCACCACCAAGTTGTTTGTATTGATCAGTAGACAGCCTACTTAAAGTTCCGCTGTCAACTTAGAGTGCACCCTGTAGTTTTTTTCCGCTATCTACTCGTAAGCATATCTCGGCCGTCATATTGAAAAATCACAATATCGTAATTTACGGGTTAACTAAGGTATCTCATCTCTTCGTCACCATTATATTCTTAGTGTGTAAGTGTTACCTCATTTCCCTGCGGAGCCCGAGTTCTTTTCCGAAAAGCAGTTAATAAAATTTGATCCCTAAACACTTTTCATGGGTGTTGTTCTTTTACTGTTATGTATTTTTACAGAGTCCTGGAAGGAGACTCTTCAGTCACCGATCTGGAGAGAATGGTTCTTAGAAAGCGAAAAGGCCATCACCGATGAGTCGAAGAGAGTTGGGCCGAGCAAACTGGACGAGACTTTTGGAGCCGACGGCTCCTTTCAGAAGCTTGATATTGACTAATCAATGTGAAAGGGTTCAGAAATCAGAAGCCGTTAAATCGTTGTAGAATCATTTATTTACACCATTATCACTGGGCACTTTTAGTATTCCACACTGCACTATTAATGTATCACTTTACACTGGGTATCACTTTACACTGTGTTCACTATAACTACGAACAACTTCACGATTCGAACGCCGAAGCGCAACTGCCCGCCCGCACGTGCTGTGAGACCTTTTATACAACGTTTGACATCTGTCATTGTGGCAGCACGTGCGCGCCGGAAACCGGAAACGACTACTTTTAAATAATCAAAATAGATCTAAAACTCTTATAATACATTTGTAAATTCATTATAGTTTAAATTAATATTGTATAGACACTGCTTTAAATAAATAAGCTAACAAATGACAATCACAAACACAGGCGCATTATGTGACTGTGGTCAACCAAAATGTAATATTTGATTTCACTTCTGTCGCCTTCAATACCCAAATATACACTTCTAAATAAAAAGTTATTTGCTATACTATTTGTTATAACATTTGTTAATTACCGATTAAAAAAAGTAACATTATAGGTACCTACATGCCTTTAATTGAGTACCTACGCCACGGATAGGGTTCAATTCCCAGGAGCGACCAACGGAACCATTTCAATCTTAATATTTGCACTACACAAGTGAGCTGCGGTGGTGGCCTAGTGGTAAGAACATTGGACTCAGAAACGAGAGACCCAGGTTTGATTCTCAATGCTGGCATGTACCTATGAATTTGTTTATTTTCAAAGTTACGTACATTTGTGAATTTGAAGTAGCAAAACCACTTGCTAACGGTGAAGGAAAAACATCGTGAGGAAACCCGCAGGTTAGCTAGCAGGTTTATTGACTCGTCTTTCCTGTGGGCTAGGCTGACTAAGCTGTCATGATGGTATAGGTGCTGGGTAAGCCTACACCATCTAAAAAAAAAACTATGTCACGGGCACTTCAGCGCCGAGTGGTCTCTTAACCCATCTAGTATGATTGAAGGTATGCTGTATAAATCATCTCATTACGTAGATGCAAAGGCCTTTATTTACACAAGCGTCAATAAACTCAAATTCAATATTTTTATTAAAAAAGAAGATAGTTTATACAAAAAAGTAAGTCAAATCTAAATCAATAAGTATAAAGTATTATCTACTATCAGCAATATTATATTTTGCATGATTTACCCAGTACTAGCTACCGACCATTGGTTTGAAGAAGAAGCACGGTAAAGAAATTCCAAGGAATCAACTATAATTTATTAATAATCAGACGGCTAAGTGAGAATCAGACTATTCTATCAAAGCTTATCGTAACGCCAATTATAGTGGCGTATGTAACGACTGTGTTGTAGGTAGGTATATGCTGTCTGCCGAGCAAACATGAATATTTTCGCGAGCATATTTAACACCCAACCAAAAATGAGGGGTGTTATAAGTTTGACCGTTGTGTATGTGTCTGTCTGTCGGTCTGTCTGTCTGTCTGTGAGTACCGTATTTCATTTGTAAATAGGTACCTTTACAATTTGGCTGTACTGAACCCTCTAACTAGCACTTGGTTTTTTTTTTTTTTTATTATAAGTACAGCAATCTAAGCAGGTAAAGGTTTAATTGGGTAAACCCCAAATAGGTACATAAAATTATAATCAGTCCTATCTTTCAAGTCAGTTCTGTGCAGTGAATCGGCTCAGATACAGTCGTAACGTTCTAAGCATGGCATCGGCATCTTACGAAATAGTAAGTAACCTTTTAAGTAATTTTTAAACCTCGAAATCATGGAGCTTGCTATCAAATCGCATGGTAATTAATCGCTTCAGAAGACAAAAAAAAATTAGATGGAGACTTAGTTTGAATAGTACAGGGTGCACTCGAATTCAATAGCGAAACTTTAAGGGGACATTCTAATCATGATTATGAAAACCACAGTAGTGGTCTAAAGCATCCCGGTGAGATGACTTTTTATTTTTTTCTGATTCCAAAAACTACCTTAGTCAATCATAAAGAAACGATATCAGTACTAAAAGCTACAAAAATCGCATCAAAAAATATTTAAAATAAAACGATTATTAACTAACCCCATTATGAACGCGACTGTACTACGCGTATAGCTCTTATCACCGCGCGCTTTGACCTGCGGTGACCCGCCTACAAAATGACCTATAATCACGCACGGGCGAGCGAGGACGCGCACACGCCGCCGCTCAATATTTTTACGTAGTAGTGTGCGTGTCACGCAAGAGAGTTCCCTTGACGAAACTCTTATTACAATGCAATAGGGACTATTTTTGTTCATGCAAGGGAATTAGGCACTTAAATCAAAATTCCCCAGTGTTGCCATGTGGCGCCGTTATTACATTTTAAAATCCGTATGTAGGTATGTAATGTTATTTAAAGTGAATTATAAATTCCATATAAAAGTGAATTAAATCGTCTTTGAAACGCCTCAACGGAGCCAGGGTGTGTTTTGTTCTTCGTCCATATTTTCAGGCTTATCTGGGGCTTATCCGGGCCTATCGGCGTGCCTTACATTATTACATAGGTAGGTACGGTCGGCCACAATCTCAGATACCCTATGGCAGCTCTTACCGCGCGCGGCATAAGGGCGCCAATCGAACAAAAAGGGGTATCTGAGACTGTGGCCGACTGTACCTATATTCTACGCTTTTGGCTAAAATCGAACACATACTTAAGTCCTCAGTACTGGACTACCTACGATAACGATCGAAGTTACATCTACGAAAATACGGGTTTAAATTAGGTAGGTATCTTAAAAAAGACTGCAAGTCCGTATAAAAATACTTACATAATAAGCTAATTTTACATTTACATTAAAGTAATACATTAAAGACTACCCAAATCCGTACAAATAAGGAAAAACCCATATTTGTGGCAACACTGGAGGTCCTTCGTCCTTCTCTTACCTTTCGGCGCTCGCGCTTTTAGCTTTGAATACGTAGGGAGGGATGGATCGTCCTTCGGTCTTTGTAATAGGGGTGATTTTTAAAAAGCATTGCATTACTCTCTTGCGAATTTTTGCTCGGAAGTTACCTACAGGGGCCTACAGACAGTGCGTATTTTATAATTTTGGATCTTATGTTGATGCCTTTAGGAGTGGTTTCTCTTTTGGTCGATTATTGCATTTCCAACTTGTCGACCGGAAAGGTGAACATATGATCGAAAGTGTGTCGTTGCGTTGAAAAGTGATTTATTTAAATTTAATCGATTAATTTTGAATATTTTTTGATATGATTTTTGTAGCTTTTAGTACTGATATCGTTTCTTTCTGATTGACTAAGGTAGTTTTTGGTATCAGAAAAAAATAAAAAGTCATCTCACCGGGATGCTTTAAGACCACTACTGTGGTTTTCATAATCATGATTGGAATGTCCCCTTAAAGTTTCGCTATCGAATTCGAGTGCACCCTGTAGATTATTACCCGAGGAAAACACATTGTTTAAGGCGAGAGTGTTTCTTTGAATCCCGAACGGAGCGAAGGATTCTAGAGTAGCGAGGGTTTCTAAAGTAGAATCCTGAGCGCAGCAAGGAATTCAAAGTACTCGAGCTTAAAAATGTGTTGCTCCCGAGGTGAATACCTACTCTACTTTTTATCACCCTCTATGAGAAAATAAGTGACTGGAACTTACGGATAAATTAGCGGACGATACAATATTCTCTGGAGTTAATATTATAAAACTTTCAGTCTCACTAGGTACTTGAGGAAGAAACACTTTTATTTTATGAAATAAAGTAAAATCCGAATTTCAGTACATACACAAATAAACAATCACGAACGAAGACAGAATGCATTTCTGACGTTTTTATTTTTCTACAAACTTTTTTTTATTTGGCACGCGCGCGGTATATTTTTTCATGCTGCCAGTTTCTTGTCCCTACATTGTTCGTGAATCGTGATTGATCTCTTTCGATGTTGTCTGTAAACTCTTTAGTCATTTGAACTTTTACTTACAGTATCCATATTCCAAATTCAAATCACTTTTTGTCCCTCCGGGATTAAAAAGCTATTTTAGTCCCTGTTTGCGGGGAACGAGCTAGGTCTTTTCGAATAGATGTGATAAAAAAAAATATTGTCGGCAACTTTGATACTCCATCTCTAAAAAAATATATACAGGGCGTCCCACGGCTATGCCACATGGAGGGAAAGTACCTTAAATATTGTAGATGGAACATTTTACTGAAAGAAGACATTATTTGAATTTAAAAAACAATTTAAACTGCATTCATAGATATGTAAATAATTACATGGTTATCATGTCATAATTACACAACCGGAAATCGAACCCGTTACATGAGAAAAATAATTACCTTGTAGTTTTATCATACCGATCGAAAGGCTTCATCATAAGGATTATTTTTTGCTAAATAACATAGTGTCAGAAATGAAAGGAAGACCATGAATTTTAACATTTTTAATACTAAATTAATCAATTTATCAATGAATAATTTGAAAATGGAACACATATTTGAATTATTTCTTTATAACCAGCCAGCCGCATTGCGATGGACAAACGCGTCTTTCGGCTCAAAATACGGCTCGATTTGTTGCATATACAACCAGGTAAATGTTAAAATTCATGGTCTTCCTTTTATTTCTGACACTATGTTATTTAGCAAAAAATAATCCTGATGGTGAAACCTTTCGATCAGTATGATAAAGCTACAGAGCAATAAAATTATTTTTCTCATGTAACGGGTTCGATTCCCTGTTCAACCATGTAATTATTTAAATATCTATGAATGCAGTTTAAATTGTTTTTTAAATTCAAATAATGTCTTCTTTCAGTAAAATGTTCCATCTACAATATTCAAGGTACTTTCCCTCCATGTGGCAAAGCCGTGGGACGCCCTGTATATTATGACACTACCCTTGGTAAGTTAACTGAAAAATCATCACATCGACGCTAACACGCTTGCACTCTACTCGATTACGTTGCGGGCGACTTTTCAGTAAAAGTGTACGCCCAGTTGCATGTGCTCAGGAGTAAAAGTAAGTTTAACTTTTTTTATTGATCAGTGTACCTTATATTTCAGCCAAGTTCAGGTAAACTGTCATTGAATTCAGATATACTCCTCGATTATGATGAGAAGTATGTGACACAGTACCTTCAATTGAGTGGTGTTAGCGCGAAGTCCATAAACGACGATTTGAAGCATCTTGAAGAATGGTACGCAAAGCAACCTCACTTACCCGAAGACCCCATAAGTAAGTGACATTCTAGAGAGCTCAACAAAGTAAGGTTGCAAAAATGACACACAAGTACTTTGCGCCGTTTGGGTTCGAGATGATGGGCACATGGGGCCCAGAGGCGCGCCTGCTTTACAAAGACCTAGCGGCGCGCCTAATCGACGCATCGGGAGACCAGAGGACTGGCGCGTACCTCGGCCAGAGGATAAGCCTGGCCATCCAAAGAGGCAACGTCGCCAGTGTTCTGGGCTCATTGCCGCGGGACAGCGATCTAGGGCAGATCTTTTACCTATAAAATTAATTTAATTTAATTTAGTCTTGTTCATAGCTTAGTTTTAATTTACTTTTAGTTCGCTTTTAATTTTATTTTATTTATTTATTACAAATGTGTTTATTAATAAAGCCGCTGGTATTACTTAAGTATTAAGTATTTTCTGCTGTTGTTATTTATTTTGTTGAAATAATAATTTAACAAGATATATATTTTTTATTCCTTATTATTTTAAAATTTCAGTAAAAAGACGGTTATTCCAATATTTGATCCTAACTGGCATGAGCGTGGAAAAAACCAAATTAAAGGTAGACAACTATTATTCGCTTAGAAATAAAGTCCCAGAAGTCTTGAAGAACAGGGATCCATGCGCGCCTGAGATAGAAAGCGAACTCCAGTACCCCATAACAACGGTCTTGCCAAAAAGAACACCAGAACATCATCGTGTCGTCTTGCACAGGTACGTATAATATGATAATCACATAATAATAATTATTAGAATAATACTAAGCGTGGAAGACAGGAGGGGAGGCCTTTGCCCAGTAGTGAGACACTATCCAGGCTAACTAAAAAAAAAAAAATACTCTGCCTTTATTTTTCCCAAAGAGTACAAATCAAAGATTTTTAGTAACAGCATTATAAAAAAAACTGAAAATATTTTCAGTGTAAATAACTTCAAAAAACATGCAAAATATAATTGAAATCTTACAAATAACGAAATATTTGTTTACAAAAATTCATAAAGTTTCGTATACAAAACCAAATCACACCTGATTACTGAGTGGTACCTAATATCAGGTAATTTACGTTTATCAGGTAGTTCGTTCCCTATACCTACAAACAGCTCTAACAATAAGTCTTTTCAGACTCAAAGGGCCAAGGATTATAAATGCTCAGTCCTTGTGCAAAGTTGGCGTTATGGGTTTGGACTACCGCTTCTACAACGAAGTAAATCTCGGTGAACATTGGGTGTATGACTGCACACACGCGTCACTAAGTAATATGGTGGAAATATCAACTATCATTACAAAAATGTCCTTCATATGGGCAGTAAGTATCTGCATCCTATACCTAGGCACACACTACAGTCATAGCTACCGTCATATGGGCAAAAGTGGAAAAATTTATACACTTACCGTAGCGAAACGGCCAAGCCACATATTATTTTGACTAAGGTAGAGTAGAGTTTGTGAAGTTAGGGCTTGTAGAGTTAGAAGCTTGGCTCTACATGAGATCTGATTCTAATCAGTGGCGTAGCTACATAGGGGCAAGGAGGGGCAATGTCCCAGGGGCCCGGAGACCCCTCAGACCTTAACACCAAACCGTATTGAACTAGCTAAAATTCTCTTGGGAAACATTCAAGAGTTAATATCTCCGTTTTAGACTGATTTTTTAAAGGGTCCTTTAAATATTCAACAGTATTTTTTTGTACCTATTGTGAGAGAACGTTCCTTGCAATTCAGCCCTAGCGGACAAACAAGGACAGTCATTGCTTGTTGAAAACAGGCAGGCGCCGCTGACGACTGATTCGGCAAACCGTTGGACCGGTTTAAATTCGGCCGCGTGGCTCGACCGTTGAGAGCCGCGCGGGCAGTCGGTTCGTAGTCGTCGCGGAGTGCGCAGTGTTCTTTGTGTGCCGAAATAAAATTGTGTCGAAATTACCTAACGCCTTTCCCTTCTGTTCTGTCCTAACACTATATAAACGTAAATTTTGACTTGATAAAACCTAAAGAGTTTAGTTGGGGCCCCAGTTTGCTTTTTGCCCCAGGGCCCTTGGTTACCCAGCTACGCCACTGATACTAATAGCTTTTTGACAGTGCGAGGTGAATGGTCTCTTCTTGGCAACATTTTTTACATGAAAATGTTTTTGATGGGATTTTATTTTCATTGTATGGCCGAGCCTTTACCTTTCTTTATCAGCTAGGTTCTTCGATCAAGGATAAAACTAGATACAACATAGAACTCTGAAATGTGTCTGGAAAAATAGATGTCCAAACTGCCTTTGGGAGCTTATTTGCTCGTAGTCTATGCAATTAAAGTAAAACTGTACATTAGTGCAATAAGTTTGACATTCGAATATTAGACGTATGGTCGAAATGATGTTTCGTATTGTTCTATTGCTGATATCATTTGTTTCTGTGGGGACAAGTTTTTGTTGTGATTTTATACGTAATGCGGATTCTATGGGATTTAGTTCGGTGACTAGGTTACTTTAAACAAGGTGTTGTTTTGTAAACTGACACCCGACTCAGGGGTGATTATTTACAGGACACTAAAGCCAAAAAAATATTTTAAAAAACAAAATAATTCAGTGAAAAATACCCAAAAATCCCTTATTATATTAACGCTTGCGGCCGCACTCGCATTATCGGGCGCAAGTCGTGACGTCGCACGCGCGCTTTGAGAAGGCGGGGGTGTCCGCTCGTCGTGGTTATTATAGAACAAATTGAACAAGGAAAGTAATTCAGTATAATTTTTGTTTTCGAAAAAAATTACTTTTAGTTTCAAGCAATAATAAAACTATCTTCCCTGAGTCGGGTGTCACTGACCAAAACTACACCCTGTATAGAGTTGATAATAATAATTATGTACTCTGTCTATAATTATTATGCATTGTTAAAGAAAATGTTGCTATCATGCATATGCTAAGCTGCATATTACGCTAAGCTGCATATTACGCTAAGCTGCATAGGGCGCTTTGCAAAAGTAATGTGCAGCTTAGAGCTGGTGGAGTTGCGGTGTGGAGGGTTGATAGCAAAATTTTCTAGAGATATTTTCTTTCAACAATAACAAAATATATTGAAGTCTCTTGATTAATTCATCCGTTTTACAGAATGGCTATGCGACCAAAGCAAAGGGCATCCATATCACCAACATGCCAAGTTACGCCGAACCTCTTATGAATTTATTTAAGAAAGTAATGAAAAAGAAGATGGTGGACCGGTTTCACATCTACAAGAAGTTTGAGGACCTTTTCGAGGTATTCCCTAAGTCCATTTTCCCGAGTGATGTCGGTGGCGATGAGAAGAGTTGTGACGAAATCAATGGTGAGTAAAGCGAGTAAACCATTTGGTCCAATTTGATGGCACACCCATTGAGGATCATTCACTTTTTGAACAAAGTACCTATACAGTTTTATAAAAACGTCAATAACAAAATATTTTGTGAGAATCCATAGGAAACCTACCTATCGAAATCGGACAAGAAATTAATAAGATTTAGCTACTATCAAGCACAGGTTCTAAAAACGCGCCCAGCTGAATTCTATTGTGACTATTTGTGACATAATCCGCTCCCTCTCTGTAGGGAGTAGAGTTTTGAGGCAGCATTACCTATAGCTACAACTACACGGAGGAACGGATGACGTCACAATATAATTCAAGCTAGTGTGCGTTTTGAAAAAGGCCAATTTTAAATTCCTCTAAATTTCTTGATGGATTGAGTTATTCAAAAAGTATTTTTATTTATTTAATTTTTGTTTTCCATCCGCCTTAATAATTGGAAGAACAATATTCCGATGTCTGAGTGATCCTCATTATTTACTACCGCTCAGAGACTGGTAAAACGTATCATGCAATTTACGGTTCACAAGCTCGTAAGACGTCCAGGCTTTAAGAGTATGTTAAAAAGCGTTTTATTTTACACTAGTTGTGCCCGCGACTTCGTATGCGTTTTTACACATTTGACATTTAATTTAAATTCGACTGTGGAGGAAAACTCAAAAGGAAGGTTTTTTTTAACCCCCCACCAAAAAAAGGGGTGTTATAAGTTTGACAGCTTTGTGAGTGTGTCTGTATAAGTGTTTATGAGGGTTTGTCTGTCTGTGGCACCGTAGCTCTTAAATGGGTGAACGATTTGGAAGCTTTAGGTTTTTTTTTAATTTGAAAGCAGGTTTTCTAGCGAATAATCTTAGTTATGTTTTGTCAAAATTGGTTCAGCTATTTATTAAATATGCTTATTCGAAGCTAAAATGTCGGGGGTATTTTAATAGTTATTATTTCTTAACTTGCGGTAGCAGGGCTCAAAAGAAAGCAATAGAATAAAATAGAATAAAAACCCTAATCTAAACAATACATTTATAAATTTAATAATAAATATGTATTGTTTACATTAAGGTATCGCCCGTGATAAGATACCAGGAAGCTTAGCATAAGAATTGATTAGGAAGTAAAAGGGATTATAATATGTATCTCCCTTAGACGTAGAGTGGGATAGATAAAGTTATAAGCCCATAGATAAGGTCTTACTCATTCTCATGCTAAGCCAGCAAGCAAAGCATACGGCTAATAACTCTGTCTAACCAGCTCAACAGTAAACAATAGTTATTTGTTATGCAAGAATGCAAAATTATTGTTTGCGGCGAGTGCTTGTATTGAATACCGAGCGGTGTTAAAAGACCACCAACAAAGTGGGAGACCACATACAGGGTGTTAAAAGACCGCCAACAAAGCGGGAAACCACGTATTCTCCTCATCATAAGGAACATTTTTGCCCAAGGAACTATGCCTGGGAAATCAACGGTTTCCGAGATAATGAGGTTCAAAATCGGATTTTTCAAAACTTTTTTTTTGCAGAAATGTATTCAGTATCTAGTTCTTAAGAATCCCCTGAAGCTCTGCAGCCCTCTCGCTCGCACTTTTAACATTTTAATTGATTGTAAGAGAATGATTAAACTTTGGACGATAAAATATAGTTGCAGACATAGATAATAAAGCTATCGACATGTGGACACACTTTTGATTTCATATTCCTACTAATAAAAAAATATATCACTGAACTTCGGTTAAAAGTAGTAGTTCAGTAATTTATTTTTTAAACTATAAATGTGAAATTTAAAGTATGTCTACATGTCGATAGCTTTATTATCTATGTCTGCAACTATATTTTATCGTCCAAAGTTGAATCATTCTCTTACAATAAATTCAAATGTTCAAAAGTGCGAGCGAGAGGGCTGCAGAGCTTCAGGGGATTCTTAACATACCTTTTCAAGAAGCCATATCAAAATTATGAATATTTCTTACAAAAAATGACGTTAAAGTTGCAACCCGCAATGTATTCTAAACATCGGCACTTCAAGCTTAAGTAACATAATCTGATACCTACCCTTGCGCAATATGACTTCTGTGCGTTACACGTCCATTGCGTAAAAAATATTTTTCAAAATTATAACCTAACTAGCTTTTGCCCGCGACTTCGTCCGCGCAGACCTAGTTTTTTTCCCGTTATCACAATAAAACATAGCCTATAGCACCCAGCAATAACGTAGCTTCCCATTAGTGAAGGATTTTTTTATAATCGGATGAGTAGTTTTGGAGATTACCCCCTACATACGTACATACTTACAAACTTTTCCTCTTTATAATATTAGTGTTGATAGCTAGTGCCCACGACTTCATTCACGTGGTTAAAAGAAAAAGGATAAACGTGGTGATTTTGCAAATTGTACCTACCATATTTTTTGCCACCTAGTAGGTATCTGCACTATCAAAGCGTTGGCCCGAGATTTCGCTCCCGTGGACCTCGCGTTGTTATCTGCTTTTTCCAAACTGAACGGAGCAAAGATACCTACTGTTTTAGGCGTCTAACTGATTTAACGCGGGTTACCTACATTTCAAGAAACACTCAAAGATTATCTTTTCTTTTTAGCCCTATCCTATTATTTTGAGTCCGCTAATCTGCTACTCCTTATTGCAAACTTTCAGTCTGGGTTGCCTCTGTTCAGTTTGTCTCGCCCCAAGTCTTCGTGCCTTTGTGGCCTTTGTGGCCGTTGTGGACACTGCCTATACCGATGTTAGAGAGCCCTAATGCTTAGTTTGATACCCAAGTACATCTCGTTTGCTCGCGCTGTTTGGTGAATGAATATTTATCAGCATTCGCTACAGTACGTCACAGGTATCAACATCTCTCTGTCGTTCTATAAAACTGTAAAAGATCTCCAACAGAGCTAGTTAGCGTCACCTACTCGTATTATAGGCACGAAGTTACTTAAGGCGCTGGGCATAGTGAATTAGCCCGCGCGCAAAAAAAATGCACATAAACGATTCCTGTATCAAATACACTAAAAAAATCGAAAATGTTCACATATCAAACCCTAGAATTAGGTGAGAGCTATCTAAAACAGCCAGTTTTGTGTTGATACCCATAACAGATTGCAAGATATTTTGTTTGAAAAAAAGTGCGCCGCCTATTTTTTTTCATCAAAAATATCTTCAAAACGTTTATGAATGTCAACACGAAACTGGCTGTTTTAGATAGGTCTCACCTGATTCTAGGGTTTGATATGTGAACATTTTCGATTTTTTTAGTTTATTTGAGACAGGACTCGATTTTGTGCATTTGACTTGGCGCGTGGGCTATTCACTATGTACAGCGCCTTAACAGAGAAAAACTTTAAGAAATTTTATTTTATTTTTTTATTTTGCATCATACTATTTCAAATTAAACGATCATAATAATTGGGTTCTGACACCAGAAAATATGAGATAATATCAGGAGATACTTAAACATATTATTTCTATCACATTGAACAGTGTTTTTTTTCTATGAGCTGCTCTTCTGAAACACCCAACGCGTCTTCTTAGCATCTACGATATCATAGTCTGAAACAACTGTTTTGAATCGTCGGTCTTATTCTTTTTTCGTGATGAAAGCGTCACACACACACGTCACGCTGGGGTCGCCTCCAGGAAATCCGATAAGCTGCACTGTGGTGCATCAGGACAGTTATGACGACGCGAAGTTGTCGGTATGGTTTAAGATTGGCACAAAACACCTCTTCTGGCTCAATTTCTCACATAGCTTTCATGCGGGCAACACCACCACGCAGGCGGTTCAGGGATTTTCACATGCTCCAATCTTCTCGTCAGTCTGAAGTATGCGGAAAGCCTATCCGAGTTGTCAACAACGAATAGGCGACTATGATATTATGTAAAAGTGCACCTGTCCAGTGTCCAGTCCTAGGTACTTACTTAATGGAAATAAAGCGATCATGGTACTAATGTTACACCATCAATGGCTGATGTTATGCGCCTATGGTCGCTCGGGACTCTACAAAGTTTTTCACCCTTGCACAGTATGCACAGCAGATTTTTTTTGTCAGAACATCGTGTCTTTATTTTTCTTCGAGGTCTGGTGCATCCTATTCTTCCCTAGCCCAGCAATCAGCAATGCACTCAACGGACGTTCCATCTCTTCTGGCTGAAAGATCTCAGGATGCAACCGCAACTTTGTAAAGAGTTTTGATAAAACTGCTGGATGCAGAGTTTTTAAAGTAAGGATTTATTGGCTCTTTCAGATTGTAAGTAGCTATCACTGAACTTATGTTTTTTGCCTGTTTTGAGTAATTAAACTTGTAGATTTTTCCTTTATTGCTTTGTTGATATACCATTTTTGTGACAGTGACGGATGACAGTGATAATTAAAAACAACTTCTTCACTGTTGTTCATCGTTTGAGTTTTGCGGCACATTGCGGCCTGTTTGGTGCATTAAAATTCACCGTTGTTCAGTTTTCGATGGATTTACGAAAGTAAATAGCTCAACGCTACGTGATGACAGAGGGTCTTTGGTAAATGGTTTTGTCATTCACTTTTATACAAATAGCCACTATATGATAATCTTTATGTGTTTATTTTGCTCCTAAGCACTAAAGCGTGATAATATGTAGCCTATATGTTATTCTGATGTCTCAGCTATCTACATTCCAAATTTCATCCAAATCCGTCCAGCAGATTCAGCGTTATAAAGTAACAAACACACTCACTCACTCACTCACTCACTCACTCACAAACTTTCGCCTTTATAATATAAGTAGGATAAACCAAAATAATTTCCCAACAATAATTTATCGAAAAAGTACTTTGTTTTGGTGTCTAGTGGCTTTCGGGTCTGTTGGCGGTCTTTTAACACCCTGTATAGTCCTCATCATAACGATCATTTTTGCCCAAGAAACTATGCCTAGGAAATCAACGGTTTCCGAGATAATGAGGTTCCAAGTCGGATTTTTTTTTCCGGAAATGCAATTTTTTTTTCGGAAATGTGTTCTGTATCACGTTATTAACATATCTTCTCAAGAAGCTATATCAAAATTATGAATATTTCTTACAAAAAACGAAGTTAAAATTGCAACCCGCAATGTATTCTGAACATTGGATAGCCTAGATTGTTCCCAGAACCAGGACTTATCACGGTCCTAAATTTGACTGAAAACTGTTCAGCGGTATTCGCGTGATGAGGTAACACACAGACAGACAGACAGACAGACAGACAGACAGACAGACAGACAGACAGACAGACAGACAGACATAGACCGATTTTTTTGCATTTTTGTATTCAGAATAGTTTACTTAGTAACCCCTGATAGTTTTTATCTAAAAATATTCAATGTACAGAATTGACTTCGCTAGAGTTTTATTATAAGTATAGAAGATAGATTCAATTTCAACAGCCTGTACGCGGTATACCATGATTTGACTATCTTCTTCTTTCTTCTTTCTTCTTTTTACGCGCGGACAAATAACTCGATCTGAAGTCATTTAGATGACTTACTGCCGGTTTCTGAATTGAGAAATTTGCCAAGCAAATGGGTAAGTATCGTCCTGTCTCTGCAAATTTCTCATAAAAGAGCGTGACAGAACGATAGTTAAGTATTTGCTCTTTTTTGACAAATCTGCAGAGACAGGACGATACTTTTTTGCTTAGCGAATTTCTCAATTCAGAAACCGGCAGTAAGGCCCAGTTTCTGAATTGAGAATTTTACTAGGTAAATGGTCAACGATCGTTCTGTCACGCTCTTTTGTGAGAAATCTGCAGAGACAGCAGGATACTTAGTACCCATTTGCTTAGCAAATTTCTCAATTCAGAAACCGGTGTGAGATTCTGACCTCTGATTACTCGTCTATATAACTCTTTCCTGTTTCACAGACGCATGGGTGAAGACATTGCAGTCACCAGAATGGCGCGCGTGGTACATCGCTCAGGACGACATTTGCGCCGACGAGTCAAAACGCCTCGAGCCTTCGCGCATTGATGATTCCGACTTGTTTGGCGTGGATGGGTCTTTTAAGGAACTGGCTATTGATTGAGAGGGGTTTTCCCGACTGACCCAAAGGGAGGGTCATTCAATAAAAATGTGGTTGATGATGGCTTTTTTTTTTAATAAACATAAGATATTTTTTAAAACGTAACTAATGTTTTGTTTGCCCATGCGGCGTGCCACCCCTGAAGAAAGTGATATTATTTGTGTCAACCAGAAGATTGGAACCAGAACCAACCAGAAGAAGTAGTTGTACTAGGTACCTCATGTTTGTGACTGTACCACGTTGATCTGCCTTCAAAATTCCGTAGCATTGAAATGTATACGGTACACACAGCATTGTTTAAAACTCCGGAAGCTGGGAAATTGCAAACCAGTTTTTTTTTGTTTATCTGACGATTCCACTTAGGTACTTCTATTATTGTTAGGATAGCCGTCTAGTTTCGACCTCTTTTTTTGCAAATAAATGCATCCAAAAACATAACCCTCCTTTAAGCAGTCGGGTAAAAAGGGTGTTTATTTTTGTATTGGCGGTGCTAGTGTGCCTAAACCGCCCTCTACAGCTCCAGAGCTGGCGGCCCCAGATTTGTATCCTTCCAGCCTTACAAATTAATAGTTGTAGGCAGGTACTGCCTCATGTTGGTGATTGTACCTCAATGTTCTGCCGTCAACATGCCGTAGCATTGATTAATGATCGTCCGTGGACAAGCGGAGCGCTCTTAATCAGTGACCTCGGCACACTGCATTGCTCAAAACTCCGGAGCTGGGAAATTGCAAACGAGCAAATTTTTATGATCTTATGTCGATTTAATTGTTTAACTTTACATTTATTATTGTCGGGATAGCAACCCTACTAATACAACTCTACAAGCCCCTAACTGCACAAACTCTAACTTAACCTTAGTCAAAATACGTGGTAGGACTCCAGTTACTAAGAATCCGTCCGTCCGTCTGTCTGTCTGTTTGTCTGTCTGTCTGTCTGTCTTTCTGTCTGTCTATCCGTCTGTTCGTCCGTCCGTCCGTCGTATCGTGTCAATAATCACCCCTGAGTAGGATGTCACTTAACAAAACAACACCTTGTATTTTTGCCTTTTACATTTTCTTTAGGTATGTATATGTGACCTAAGGATGAAGACTTTGCAGTCACCCAAATGGCGCGAGTGGTTTATCGCTCAGGACGACGTCTGCGAAGATGAATCGAAACGCCTCGGGCCCTCGCTCATGGATGATTCCAACTTTTTCGGCGTGGACGGGTCTTTTAAGGATCTGGCTATTGATTAAAAGTGTTGGTGTTTAGTTATAATTAAGCAATATTTACAATATTTAGTGTAGGTGATAGTTGCCAACTCACCGAAATATTTTTATATTTGTCAACCATTATTATTATCCAGTAAAGATATTTGTATTTGTATCTAAACGAAAAGGTTTTTTGACGCCATGGGTAGTGAAATGCCCACGCTCAAAGAAAAAAATACAAAAGAAATTCCTCTAACAGATACAATAAACGAATCGAGAAAATGCTCTTCTAGCAGAACTATTTTTGGCTAGGTATCTAACTTACACTTTTTACGTTGCTTTTTTTCTTTGCGTACGTAAAATACTTCTCACAGCTTAAAGTGAGTCTCGTGGTTATTACAAATAAAATTATTTTGAGACTGATTTTAATATTTTTATACTGAGGCATAATTTTTACATTTTTAAGTTTAAATGAGTTCCACCTAAATATGCTATCCACTGTTTCACCTCTTGACCTAAATAAGCCAAAAAATATTTGAGTAGGAGTTTAGGTACCTACCTCTGTCCGTTTCCACATGCATGATATCATAAAATACCTAAATATAAACTTTTAAATAAAAAGTTATTTGCTTTAATAATTACCGATAAAAAAGTAATGTGCCTTTAATTGAGTACACCTCGGATTTGGGGTTCAATTCTCAGGAGCGACCAACGGAACTATAATATCATACTAAAAAAATTAAACGGTATTTTTTAACCGAATTTCAATAATAATAATTGCACAACACAAGCGTCATAAACACAAACTCAAATATTTTTATTCAATATTAAGCCAATAAAAAAATGGTTTATAAAAAAGTAAGTCAAATCTTAATTAATAAGTACCTATTATCTACTATCAAGCACTATATTTTTTGCTTCCTTTACTAGCTACAGACCTTTTGCTTGAAGAAGAAGCGTGGTCTTTGGATGTCTTTGAAAGCGCAAACTATGAAATTAAACAACAATAACTTATTAATAATCAGACGGCTAAGTGCGAATCAGACTCTTCTATCAAAGCTTCTGTCAACTGTCTGCCGAGCAAACATGAATATTTTCGCGAGCGACCAACAACAATAAGTTACTAATAATCAGACGGCTAAGTGCGAATCAGACTCTTTTATCAAAGCTTCTATCAACTGTCTGCCGAGCAAACATGAATATTTTCGCGAGCGACCAACAACAATAAGTTACTAATTATCAGACGGCTAAGTGCGAATCAGACTCTTTTATCAAAGCTTCTATCAACTGTCTGCCGAGCAAACATGAATATTTTCGCGAGCGACCAACAACAATAACTTACTAATAATCAGACGGCTAAGTGCGAATCAGACTCTTTTATCAAAGCTTCTATCAACTGTCTGCCGAGCACACATGAATATTTTCGCGAGCGACCAACAACAATAACTTACTAATAATCAGACAGCTAAGTGCGAATCAGACTCTTCTATCAAAGCTTCTACCAACTATCTGCTGAGCAAACATGAATATTTTCGCGAGCGACCAACAACAATAACTTACTAATAATCAGACGGTTAAGTGCGAATCAGACTCTTCTATCAAAGCTTCTATCGACTGTCTGCCGAGCAAACATGACTATTTTCGCGAGCGACCAAATAGTTCATTCTCATTTTTTAAACTCGACCAAAAAGAGGGTTGTTGCATAAGTTTGACCGCTAATGTGTATGTGTCTGTCTCTCAGTCTTTCTGTCTGTCTGTCTGTCTATCTGTCTGTCTGTTTGTCTGTCTGTGAGTACCGTATTTCATTTGTAAATAGGTACCTTTATAATTCGAAGGTATTAATTGAACCCTCTAACTCGCACATGGTTTTTTTTTTTATTATACAGCAATCAAAGCAGGAGATTTAATTGGCTATACCTTAAATGCATAAAATTATAATCAGTCCTATCTTTCAAGTCAGTTCTGTGCAGTGAATCGGCTTAGATACAGTCGTTCTAATCATGGCATCGACATCTTACGAAATAGTAATTATGTAACCTTTTAAGTAATTTTTAAACCTCAAATAGGCAAAGAGTTATCATGTAAATACTTAACCATGCTATCAAATCGCATTGATAATAAAATTCAAACAATTGATCCCTTCAGAAAACAAAAAAAAAACTTAATTTGAAAACAATATATTCGCTATCTTTCAACAATCTTTGTACCTACTCCATCACTAAAAAAAAAAATATGACACTACCCTTGGCAAGTTATCTGAAAAATAAGACAACACATCGACGCTTACACACTTGCACTCTACTCGGTTACGTTACGGGTGACTTTGCAGCAAAAGTGTACGCCCTGACGTGCTGTCTTGTGTGCTCAGGAGTAAAAGTAAGTTTAACTTTTTTTATTGATCAGTGTACACTGTACCTTTTATTTCAGCCAAATTCAGGTAAACTGTCATTAAATTCAGATATACTCCTCGATTACGATGAGAAGTATGTGACACAGTACCTTCAATTGATTGGTGTAAGCGCGAAGTCCCTAAAAGATGATTTGAAGCACCTTGAAGAATGGTACGCAAAGCAACCTCACTTACCCGAAGACCCCATAAGTAAGTGATATTCTAGAAAGCTCAACAAAGCAAGGTTGCAAAAATGACACACAAGTAGTATTTTCTGCTTATGTTATTTACTTACCTACTTCTTACATCTTATTTCTTTTGGCGCTACTACAACCCTTTGTGGGTCTTGGCCTCCTCCACAGTAGTTCTCCATTTGTCTCTAGCCCTTGCCTCTTTTCGACAGTTGGTGTATTGGCCCATTTTTCTAGGTCTTCTACGATGCAATCAATCCAACGCTTTTTGGGCCTGCCTCTTGGTCTCTTCTGCTGTGGTTTCCAATTGGCTGTTGTTATTTATTTTGTTGATATAATAATTTTGTATTTCATTGTTTAAATTAAGTAAAAAGACGGTTATTCCAATATTTGATCCTTACTGGCATGAGCGTGGAAAAAACCAAATTGAAGGTGGATAACTATTATTCGCTTAGAAATAAAATCCCAGAATTCTTGAAAAACCGGGATCCATGCGCGCATGAGTTAGAAAGCGAACTCCAGTACCCCATAATAACGGTCTTGCCAAAAAGAACACCAGAACATCATCGTATCGTCTTGCACAGGTACGTATACTATGATAAATACCTACTTAGCCTTTATTTTTTCAATAGAGTACAAATCAAAGATTTTCAGTAACAGCATTATAAAAAATTGCTAAAAATATTTAGAGTTTAAATTACATCAAAAAACATCCAAAATATTATATTTAAATCTTACAAATAACGAAACACATTGTGTCACACAACCAAATCACACTTTTTCCACGTTAGTATGATCACTGACTGGTACCCGTCAGGTAAATTAAAAGTACGTTTCATAATAATAATATACCTACATACAACAGGGCCCATAGGTAGCCTGTAATACAATGGTGCCAAAATGGGCTCCTGGTTGACGGTTTCAATCACGATTTATTAATGCTGTCGGTCAAGTGTCGGTCCTTTTAATGTTTTTGTAGTACCAGCAAAGATTATTATGAGTCTAATTCTAGAGGATTAGTTCGCTGGTTGTAGGAGAACAACGAAAAAATCTCGGTTTTGTCCTTCTACCTGGGACGCCATTGATACGCCATTGTGTTACAGTTACAGGCTAAGGCCCCTGCTCTAACAATTAGTCTTTTCAGACTCAAAGGGCCAAGGTCTATAAATGCTCAGTCTTTGAGCAAAGTTGGCTTTATGTGGTTGGACTACCGCTTCTACAACGAAGTAAGTCTCGGTGAACATTGGATGTATGACTGCAGAAACGCGTCACTAAGTAATATGGTGGAACTATCATCAATGATGGCAAAAAATATTTTTATATGGGCAGTAAGTATCTGCATCCTACGAGTATATCTACACACTACAGTCATAGCTGTAATTTTATTTTCATTGTATCTCCGAGCCATTACCTTTCTTTATCAGCTCATCATCATCATCATCATCAGTTCCTCTTATCCCTAATCAGGGACATAGGGCTCT
This sequence comes from Zelleria hepariella, assembly GCA_949319315.1. Taxonomy (NCBI): domain Eukaryota; kingdom Metazoa; phylum Arthropoda; class Insecta; order Lepidoptera; family Yponomeutidae; genus Zelleria; species Zelleria hepariella. Next base: position 7,083,921 of record OX439396.1, on the reverse strand, counting down.
CAAAACGGTTTTCCAATCTGGCCGATTTTGCGCCTTCGTCTCAAGCTCGGATACGCTCATTCCAAGACTGTTAGCCTCCTGTTGCACTGATCGATGCCAGGTAGTTTTAGGGCGGCCTCTCTGTCGTGTTTCAGTTGGACACCATGTCAGTGCTATCTTGGAGGGGTGGTTTTCGGGTCTTCGCATAGTATGACCTTTATCAGCTAGGTTATATTATATTGTGATGATAATTATATACCGTAGAACGGGGATACATGGATTAATTTTTGAGAAAAAACTTGGATAAAACTTTAACAGCTGAATAAAAAAATCTGAAAAAAAACATGTTTGATGGGAAGATACTGAAGATTATAGATACACGTATTAAAAATAAAATTCATGAATTAGATCATGAAATAAAAAATAAAAACCACGCTATCAACTTAATACTTGAAGTGGGGTTACTTCTATACACCTAGATTTTATTTTGAAATATGAAAGTATCCCCCTACAACGATCACAAATATGAAATTTTAAAAAAAACTCCGCCTTATAACTCCTTTGTTATAGATAAATTTAAAACACGGGGCGAGTTTGATCAAGGTAATATCTTAATTTTTATTGAAATGTCTCGTATAAAAATAAAATAAACGCAAGTTTGTCAAATTATTAAATTTTTTATAAGGGTAAGCAACCAAAAAACTAAAAAAAAAACTTTTTTTAGAAAATTATTAATGGCCATTTTCCCATCGGCAGTTTTAAGTACCTAATGCATTGTCAATGTCAATAGGCGTTTTACAAAAGGTTAAATTGCAGCATAAGCTATTAGAGCTGCGGTGTGTAGGGTTGATAGCAAAATTTTCTAGAGATATTTTCTTTCAACATAACAAAACATTAAAGTCTCTTGTATCTTTTAAATTAAATTTATCCATTTTACAGAATGGCTATGCGACCAAAGTAAAGGGCATCCATATCACCAACATGCCAAGTTACGCCGAACCTCTTTTTAATTTATTTAAGAAACTAATGAAAAAGAAGATGGTGGACCGGTTCCACATCTACAACAAGTTTGAGGACCTTTTCGAGGTATTCCCTAAGTCCATTTTCCCGAGTGATGTCGGTGGCGATGAGAAGAGTTGTGACGAAATCAATGGTGAGTAAAGCGAGTAAATCATTTGGTCCAATTTGATGGCACACCAAATGAGGATCATTCACTTTTTGAACAAAGAATACAGTTTTATAGAAACGTCAATAACAAAATATTTTGTGAGAATCGATAGGAAACCTACCTATCGAAATCGGACAAGAAATTACTAAGAATTAGCTATTATCATGCACAGGTTCTAAAAACGCGCCCAGCTGAATTCTATTGTGACTATTTGTGACATCATCCGCTCCCTCTCTGTAGGGAGTAGAGTTTTGACGCAGCATTATAGCTACAACTATATGGAGGAAGAGATGACGTCACAATATAATTCAAGCTAGCCGTGTGCGTTTTGAAAGAGGCCAATTTTAAATTCCTCTAAATTAGCAATTTCTTGATGGATTGAGTCATTCAAAAAGTATTTTTATTTATTTAATGTTTGTTTTCCATCCTCCTTAATAATTGGAAGTGCAATATTCCGATGTCTGAGTGATCCTCATTACTTACTACCGCTCAGAGACTGGTAAAACGTATCATGCAATTTACGGTTCACAAGCTCGTAAGACGTCCTATTAAGAGTATGTTAAAAAGCGTTTTATTTTACATTCAATTTCACCAGCCTGTACGCGGCATACCATGATTTGACTATCTTCTTCTTTCTTCTTTTTACGCGCGGACACATAACTCGATCTGAAGTCATTTTGATGACTTACTGCCGGTTTCTGAATTGAGAAATTTGCCAAGCAAATGGGTAATTATCGTCCTGTCTCTGCAAATTTCTCACAAACGATAACAGAACGATAGTTAAGTATTTGCTCTTTTGTGAGAAATCTGCTGAGACAGGACGATACTTACCCATTTGCTAAGCAAATTTCTCAATTCAGAAGCCGGCAGTAAGGCCCGGTTTCTGAATTTTGTGTTCTGTCACGCTCTTTTGTGAGAAATCTGCAGAGTCAGCAGTATACTTAGTACCCATTTGTTTAGCGAATTTCTCAATTCAGAAACCGGCAGTGAGATTCTGACTTCTGATTACTCGTCTACCAGCAGGTATATAACTCTTTCCTGTTTCACAGACGCATGGGTGAAGACATTGCAGTCACCAGAATGGCGCGCGTGGTTCATCGCTCAGGACGACATTTGCGCCGACGAGTCAAAACGCCTCGAGCCTTCGCGCTTTGATGATTCCGACTTGTTTGGCGTGGATGGGTCTTTTAAGGAACTGACTATTGATTGAGAAGGGTTTTCCCGACTGACCCAGAAGGAAGGTCATTTAATAAACATGTGGGTGATGATGGCTTTTTTTTAATAAACATAAGATATTTTTTAAAACGTAACTAATATTTTGTTTGCCCATGCGGCGTGCCACCCCTGAAGAAAGTGACATTATTTGTGTCAACCAGAAGATTGGAACCAGAACCAACCAGAAGAAGTAGTTGTACTAGGAACCTCATGTTGGTGACTGTACCTCGTTGATTGGCCTTCAAAATTCCGTAGCATTGAAATGTATACGGCACACACTGCATTGTTCAAAACTCCGGAAGCTGGGAAATTGCAAACCAGTTTTTTTGTTGATCTGACGATTTCACTTAGGTACTTCTATTATTGTTAGGATAGCCGTCTAGTTTAGACCTCTTTTTTTTTGCAAATAAATGCATCCAAAAACATAACCCTCCTTTGGGCAGTCGGGTAAAAAGGGTGTTTATTTTTGCATTAGCGGTGCTAGTGTGCCTAAACCGCCCTCTACAGCTCCGGAGCTGGCGGCCCCAGATTTGTATCCTTCCAGCCTTACAAATTAATAGTTGTAAGTAGGTACTGCCTCATGTTGGTGATTGTACCTCAATGTTCTGCCGTCAACATGCCGTAGCATTGATTAATGATCGTCCGTGGACAAGCGGAGCGCACTTAATCAGTGACCTCGGCACACTGCATTGCTCAAAACTCCGGAGCTGGGAAATTGCAAACGAGCAAATTTTTGTTGATCTTATGTCGATTTAATTGTTCAACTTTACATTTATTACTGTCGGGATAGCAACCCTACTAATACAACTCTACAAGCCCCTAACTGCACAAACTCTAAATTAACCTTAGTCAAAATACGTGGTAGGACTCTAATTACTAAGACTCCGTCCGTCCGTCCGTCTGTCTGTCTGTCTGTTTGTCTGTCTGTCTGTCTGTCTGTCTGTCTGTCTCTCTGTCTGTCTTTCTGTCTGTCCGTCCGTCCGTCGTATCGTGTAAATAATCACCCCTGAGTCGGATGTCACATAACAACACAACACCTAGTATTTTTGCCTTTTACATTTTCTTTAGGTATGTTTACCTTTTCTTTAGGATGAAGACTTTGCAGTCACCCAAATGGCGCGAGTGGTTTATTGCTCAGGACGACGTCTGCGAAGATGAGTCGAAACGCCTTGGGTTCTCACTCATGGATGATTCCAACTTTTTCGGCGTGGACGGGTCTTTTAAGGATCTGGCTATTAATTAAAAGTATTGGTGTTTTGTTATAATTAAGCAATATTTACAAACGAAAAGGTTTGTTTGACTTTTGACGCCATGGGTAGTGAAATGCCCACGCGCAAAGAAAAAAATACAAAAGAAATTCCTGTAACAGATAAAATAAACGAATCGAGAAAATGCTCTTCTAGCAGAGCTCTTTTTGGCCATCTAACTTACACTTTTTACGTTGCATTTTTTTCTTTGCGTACCTACCTACGTAAAATACTTCTCACAGCTTAAAGTTAAAGTCTAATTCTTTATTCAGGATAGTAAACTGACGGATGCTAACTGTCACTTTGCAAAATAATGTTGCCATATTTATTGTAAAAGTGATGAATTCCACTCGTTGTGCGATTCAGTTCAGTCACAAAAAAAGCGAAATACGAAATTCCGCATGATAGTCCGTGCGTCAGGAATTCCGGACGAAAAAAGAAACGTTCGGAACGCAATATTTCCATAGATAATTTAAAAAACACAATTTTTAACGCATTTAACTCTCCTTAAAAAAAGTGGACCAAAACACACTTTCTCTTTACTAATTAATACGTTTTTAGTTAATTTCGTATAATAAGCTTTTCATCAATCGGCCTATAAATCGATTATATCGATTATGCAATTCGATTCATTTCAAACTTTTTGTCACCACACTATTTAATTTTCACCAGAGACTGGTCACACCGTAAACGTCAGTGTACTATCTTGAATTTAGTCTCGTGGTTATTACAATAAAATTATTTTGAGACTGATTTTAATATTTTTATATTGAGGCATAATTTTTACATTTTTAATTTTAAATGAGTTCCACCTAAATATGCTATCCACTAATTCACCTCTTGAATAAGCTAAATTTATTTGAGTTTGAGTTTAGGAACCTACTTCAGTCCGTTTCCACATGCATGATATCATAAAATACTTAATTATAAACTTTAAAATAAAAAGTTATTTGCTTTAATAATTACCCAATGACATTGTAATTACCGATAAAGAAAGAATCTGCCTTTAATTGAGTACACCTCGGATTTAGGGTTCAATTCTCAGGAGCGACCAACGGAACCATAATACTAAGAAAACTAAACGGTATTTTTTTAACCGTCTTTCAATAATAATTGCACAACACAAGCGTCATAAACGCAAACTCAAATATTTTATTCAATATTAAGCTAATAAAAAAAAAATTTAAAAGTAAGTCAAATATTAATTAGTAAGTATTATCTACTATCAAGCATTATATTTTTTGCTTCCTTTACTAGTTACAGACCTATTGCTTGAAGAAGAAGGTTTTGGATGTCTTTGAAAGCGCAAACTATGAAATTAAACAACAATAACTTACTAATAATCAGACGGTTAAGTGCGAATCAGACTCTTCTATCAAAGCTTCTATCAACTGTCTGCCGATCAAACATGAATATTTTCGCGAGCGAGCAAATAGTTCATACTCATTTTTTACACCCGACCAAAAAGCGGGGTGTTGCATAAGTTTGACCGCTAATGTGTATGTATCTGTCTGTCAGTCTTTCTGACTGTCTGTCTTTATGTCTGTCTGTCTGTCTGTCTGTCTGTCTATCTGTGAGTACCGTATTTCGTTTGTAAATAGGTAACTTTATAATTCGGCGGTATTAATTGAACCCTCTAACTCGCACATGGTTATTTTTTTAATTATACAGCAATCAAAGCAAGAGGTTTAATTGGGTAACCCTTAAATGCATAAAATTATAATCAGTTCTATCTTTCAAGTCAGTTCTTTGCAGTGAATCGGCTTAGATACAGTCGTTCTAATCATGGCGTCGACATCTTACGAAATAGTAAGTAGGTAACCTTCTAAATAATTTTTAAACCGAGAAATAGGCAAATATATTAAAAGGCCTTTGATAATAAAATAAAAAAAATAGATCCCTTCAGAAAATTCTGAATTTGAAAACAATATTTTCACTATCTTTGAACAATCTTTGATACTCCATCTCTTAAAAAAAGAATATGGCATTACCCTTGGCAAGTTATCTGAAAAATAAGACAACATATCGACGCTTACACGCTTGCACTCTACTCGGTTACGTGACGGGTGACTTTACAGCAAAAGTGTACGCCCTGACGTGCTGTCTTGTGTGCTCAGGAGTAAAAGTAAGTGTAACTTTTTTTTATTGATCAGTATACACTGTACCTTGTATTTCAGCCAAGTTCAGGTAAACTGTCATTGAATTCAGATATACTCCTCGATTACGATGAGAAGTATGTGACACAGTACCTTCAATTGATTGGTGTAAGCGCGAAGTCCCTAAAAGATGATTTGAAGCATCTTGAAGAATGGTACGCAAAGCAACCTCACTTACCCGAAGACCCCATAAGTAAGTGATATTCTAGAAAGCTCAACAAAGCAAGGTTGCAAAAATTACACACAAGTAGTATTTTCTGCTTATGTTATTTACTTACCTACTTCTTACATCTTATTTCCTTTAGCGCTACTACAACCCTTGGTGGGTCTTGGCCTCCTCCACAGTAGTTCTCCATTTGTCTCTGGCCCTTGCCTCTTTTCGCCGGTTGGTGTATTTGCCCATTTTTCTAAGGTCTTCTACGATGCAATCAATCCAACGCTTTTTGGGCCTGCCTCTTGGTCTCTTCTGCTGTGGTTTCCAATTGGCTGTTGTTATTTATTTTGTTGAAATAATAATTTTGTATTTCATTGTTTAAATTCAGTAAAAAGACGGTTATTCCAATATTTGATCCTAACTGGCATGAGCGTGGAAAAAACCAAATTGAAGGTGGATACCTATTATTCGCTTAGAAATAAAATCCCAGAACTCTTGAAGAACAGGGATCCATGCGCGCTTGAGTTAGAAAGCGAACTCCAGTACCCCATAACAACGGTCTTGCCAAAAAGAACACCAGAACATCATCGTATCGTCTTGTACAGGTACGTATAATATGATAATCACTTAATAATATTGTAATAATACCTACCTACTTAGCCTTTATTTTTTCCATAGAGTACAAATCAAAGATTTTCAGTAACAGCATTATAAAAAATTGCTAAAAATATTTTGAGTGTAAATTACATCAAAAACATGCAAATGTGTGTATACTATATTGAAATCTTACAAATAATGAAACACATTGTGTCACACAACCAAATCACACTTTTTCCACGTTAGTATGATCATTGATCACTGAGTGGTACCTATCAGGTAAATTAAAAGTTCGTTTCATAATAATAATATATCAGGGCCCCTAGGTAGCCTGTAACACAATAGTGCCAAAATGGGCTCCCAGTTGACGGTTTCAATTACGATTTATTAATGCTGTCGGTCAAGTGTCGGTTCTTTTAATGTTTTTGTAGTACAGCAAAGATTATTATGAGTCTAATTCTAGAGGATTATTTCGCTGGTTTTAGGAGAACAAGGAAAAAATCTCGGTTTTGTCCTTCTACCTGGGACGCCATTGATACGCCATTGTGTTACAGTTACAGGCTAAGGCCCCTGCTCTAACAATTAGTCTTTTCAGACTCAAAGGGCCAAGGTCTATAAATGCTCAGTCTTTGTGCAAAGTTCGCTTTATGTGGATGGACTACCGCTTCTACAACGAAGTAAATCTCGGTGAACATTGGGTGTATGACTGCAGACACGCGTCACTAAGTAATATGGTGGAACTATCATCAATGAATGCAAAAAATATTTTTATATGGGCAGTAAGTATCTGCATCCTACGAGTATACCTACACACTACAGACATAGCTGTAATTTTATTTTCATTGTATCGCCGAGCCATTACCTTTCTGGTGGACTAGGGCAGTGACGGAATGGTGGCCTAGAATGGGTCGACGGTCGGTTGGTAGACCGAAAGCTCGATGGGTCGATCATCGATGACATTTTCAAAACAGCGGGAGGACAATTGGACGAGATTGGCTTTAGACTGAGGTGGTTGGTGTGAAAAGTATTTTTTACTCAATTATAAATTAAATTATAAAGGGTAATTATTTTTATTTATTTAATATTATTTTTGCTTCTGTATCGTGTAAATAATCACCCCTGAGTCGGGTGTCAATTTACAAAACAACACATTGTATAGGTACCTAATGCATTGTCAATGTCAATAGGCGTTTTACAAAAGGTTAAATTGCAGCATAAACTATTAGAGCTGCGGTGTGTAGGGTTGATAGCAATATTTTCTAGAGATATTTTCTTTCAACATAACAAAACATTAAAGTCTCTTGTATCTTGTAAATTAAATTCATCCGTATTACAGAATGGCTATGCGACCAAAGTAAAGGGCATCCATATCACCAACATGCCAAGTTACGCCGAACCTATTATTAATGTATTTAAGAAACTAATGAAAAAGAAGATGGTGGACCGGTTTCACATCTACAACAAGTTTGAGGACCTTTTTGAGGTATTCCCTAAGTCCATTTTCCCGAGTGATGTCGGTGGCGATGAGAAGAGTTGTGACGAAATCAATGGTGAGTAAAGCGAGTTAATCATTTGGTCCAATTTGATGGCACACCAAATGAGGATCATTCACTTTTTGAACAAAGTATGTATACAGTTTATGACTACTTATAATAATATTTTGTGACATCATCCGCTCCCTAGTAGAGTCACAATACAGATAAAGAGTAGAGTTTTGAGGCAGCATTATACTCGTAGTTACAACTACATGGAGGAGCGGATGACGTCTATATAATTAAAGCTAGCCGGGTGCGTTTTGAAACCGCCTAATTTTAAATTCCACTAAATTTGTAATTTGTTGATGGATTTGAGTCATTCAAAAAGTATTTTTATTTATTTAATTTTTGTTTTCCATCCGACTTAATAATTGGAATGTTATCTTCCGCTCGCTGTTGGATGTCTAATCCGATGTGTCTGAGTGATCCCCATTATTAACTACCGCTCAGAGACTGGTGAAACGTATCATGCAATTTACGGTTCACATGCTCGTAAGACGTCCAGGCTGTAAGAGTATGTTAAAAAGCGTTTTATTTTACATTCAATTTCACCAGCCTGTGCGCGGCATAGTAGATATTCCATGATTTGACTAGGTATCTTCTTCTTTTCGTGTGGAACGCGTCTTCTTACGCGTGGACACATAACGCGATCTGAAGTCATTTAGACGACTCAGATGTCACCAACTTCTGATTACTCGTCTACCAGCAGGTATATAACTCTTTCCTGTTTCACAGACGCATGGGTGAAGACATTGCAGTCACCAGAATGGCGCGCGTGGTTCATCGCTCAGGACGATATTTGCGCCGACGAGTCGAAACGCCTCGAGCCTTCGCGCATTGATGATTCCGAATTGTTTGGCGTGGATGGGTCTTTTAAGGAACTGTCTATTGATTGAGAAGGGTTTTACCCGACTGACCCAGGGGAGGGTTATTTAATAAGCATGTGGGTGATGATGTTTTTTTTTTAAATAAACATAATGTATTTTTTAATATAACGAATGTTTTATTTGCCCATGCGGCGTGCCACCCCTAAAGAAAGTGATAGGTATTAGTTGTGTCAACCAGAAGATTGGAACCAGAACCAACCAGAAGAAATAGTTGTACTACCTCATGTTGGTGACTGTACCTCGTTGTTCTGCCTTCAAAATTCCGTAGCATTGAAATGTATACGGTAACTCCGGAAGCTGGGAAATTGCAAACCAGATTTTTTTGTTGATCTGACGGTTCCACTTAGGTATTTCTATTATTGTTAGGATGGCGGTCTAGTTTTGACCTCTTTTTTTTACAATTAAGTGCATCCAAAAACATAACTCTCCTTTGGGCAGTCGGGTAAAAACGGTGTTTATTTTTGCATTGGCGGTGCTAGTGTGCCTAAACCGCCCTCTACAGCTCCGGAGCTGGCGGCCCCAGATTAGTATCCTTCCAGCTTTACAAATTAATAGTTGTAAGGCCTCATGTTGGTGATTGTACCTCAATGTTCTGCCGTCAACATGCCGTAGCATTGATTAATGATCGTCCGTGGACAAGCGGGGCGCACTTAATCAGCGACCTCGGCACACTGCATTGCTCAAAACTCCGGAGCTGGGAAATTCGGAAGGCAAAGTTTTTTGTTCGAAAGTCCGTTTTTGGCTTAATCTTATCTTTAGACAATATTGAGAAACTAATTTAAATATTTTTTATTTTGGTCCAGTAGTTTTGTTTTTATGCGCTAAAATGTTTTGTTCCTATGACCGCCAACAGTATGCAGGCAGACCGTCGGCGTGACGTCATAAAACCGTATCTTTGAAACGTTGTAAAATCCAAACTACTGAACCAAAATAAAAAATATTGAAATTAGTTTCTCAATATTGTCTACAGATAAGATTAAGCCAATAACGGACTTTCGAACAAAAAACTTTGCCTTCCGAATTGCAAACGAGCAAATTTTTGTTGTATGTTGATTGAATCGTTTCACTTTACTTTTATTATTGTCGGGATAGCAGTCCGGAAGTCTAAGGCCACGTTTTCAATGTCTTAGTACCTATACTATGACGAAGAGCGTCGTCCAAGTAAACAAATGCTTTTGATTTTAGCGTTTAAACCGACCCATCAGAAGTAGTAGTTTACTTGGATCTTCATCATATGGTGGCATTAATAGTCGTTACCTCAAGCTCGAGATCAAGTAGGTGATTTCAGAAAACAAAATTATAATGTCAAGCCTTGGCTAATGTCAAGCTTGAGTAGCTGTCAGCATAATAATTAATATTACATTTATTAACTTTTAACCTGAAACTTTGCTTTTCAATTTACAGAAACATAATATTATACGGAGGCTTCGATCAAGGATAAAACTAGATACAACATAGACCTCTGAAATGTGTCTGGAAAAATAGATGCCCAAATTGCCTTTGGGAGCTTATTTCCTCGTATTCTATGCAATTAAACGCTAATGCAATAAGGTTGACATTCGAATATTAGACGTATGGTCGAAATGATGTTTCGTATTGTTCTATTGCTGATATCATTTGTTTCTGTGGAGACAAGTTTTTATTGTGATTTTATACGTAATGCGGATTCTATGGGATTAAGTTCGGTGTACGTAGGTATAAAATTAGTTCAGTTATACACGGCGATATTTTTTTATAGGTTCCTATGTGTTAATTGTACATATGTTAGAAGTCTTTCAAGTAACAAATTGTCTAAAAAGTTGAAAATAAATCCTAAAAGAGACTCAAAATTGGCTCCTAACCGTGTCACTATTCTCTTTAAAATTCAAATTGAATTTACCAAAACTGATAACGCTGCGCTGTTTTAGTCACAACGGTCTCATTAGGGAAAACTAGGTTTCTAACTTTATGTCACAACGGAGTTAGGTATGACGGGTAATGTCTAACCGCCACTCATGTGGCCCTTAAGTGTACTTTTTTCATTTCAAATGGCTTTTATTATTAAGTAAATATTACCTTGGCCAGCGCATCAGCCTGGACATTCAAAGGGCAACGCTGCCAGCATTCTGGGCACTCTCCACAGTGGCAGCGGTCTAGAATATTTGTAAATAATTTAGGTTTATTTTAGTTTTATTTTAGGTTTATTGTAGGTTTATTTTAGTTTTATTTTAGGTTAAGTTTTTCTTTAATTAAGTTAATTAAGTGTACCTACTTAAATAACTTTTTCATACTAAACGAGCTAGGTTAGCCATACAAACAACGCTTTATGAAACTTATTTCTTTTTTGGAAGCGACATTTTCTTTACCCCATATAACGCTGAAAGAAAATTCTGCAAAGCAAGAGCCTAAGGGCGCTTGTCCACCGTACAAAAGCGAGATTATTTCGGAAAAGAAATGTACGGACATAACGTGACAGGCGTGCAGGTGGACAAGCGGCCATAGTTGATGCCAATGCCCCATCTCGTTCTTGTTGACGTTGACGAAATCGGTGCCGTGGGCAAACGCCCCAAATCGTCATTTCGTGACTTTTTGCTCATTTTAGGCGCATTTTACGAATAAAAGTAAGATGTAGCCTGGGGTCTACCGGCTGAGACGAAGCCGATTACCATTGGCGAAAATCTAAATTCGATTTATGAAAAATTAACCGGGGTGACAGTAAAATTAACTGGGTAGCACATTTTTCAAAAATCGAACTTGAAAAAAAAAAAAAACTTCTAATTTCGCCAATAGTAATCGGCTTCATTTTAGCCGGTAGACCCCCTGTACATGTCCCACTAGCTGGGCAAAGGTCATCTCTCAGAGAGAGAGAGAGAGAGAGCTTAATCACCACGCGTGCTGCGGATTGGCCATTTTGGCTTTAAAGGTATCGCACGCTCAGGTTTCCTCACGATGTTTTGTTAGCGAGTGGTATTGCTAATACAAATTCACAAATGAACGTAACTTTGAAATGAATTAAAGTCAAGGTCATAGGTCATCATGCCCGCACCGGGAATCGAACCTGGGTCTCTCGCTTCAGAGTTTTGTCCTACCATAAGGCACCACCGCTCTTACGAATATTGTAAAATATTTCAGTATGAACTAAATTATGATAATTCAATAGGTAAAGTTGTTCTACAGGGTGCATTCTAAGTCGACAGCGAAACTTTAAGTAGGCTGTCTACTGATCAATACAAACAACTTGTACTAGGCGGCGAAAAAAATGGAGTGAATAAAATATCAGCTGTTCCATACATAAGGTCCACTCAGTACTGCGCCAAATGTATATAAATGTAACAACGATTTTTTGTCGCCACCTAGTACAATTTGTTTGTATTCAAAGTCAAAGTCAAAGGGTTTTATTCAATATGCCATAAATAAATTATTTACATTGAACGTCAAAATAGGTAAAAATCTAAAGTAAAATGAAGTATATCAATCAAATACTTATTACTATTAGTACTAAGTAAGTATCTAGCTACTTTTTTTTCTCCAGCTTCACTAGCTCTGATCGTTCTTGGAGAAGCATGATAAAGAAACTACAAGGATCTCACATTTTAGGTACCTGCTTAAAAAAATAATACATATTTTGTAATATAGGAACGTGGGTAGGTACTGAATAGGTATTGAACTGGTAGGTATTGATCAGAAGACAGCCTACTTAAAGTTCCGCTATCGACTTAGAGTGCACCCTGTAGTGAATCTATGAAATTAATAAGGCCCCTTTTTATTCATCGTATGGTATAAGCCGTGCCATTAAAGAAAACATTTTAGGATGGACTTCAAAACTAGCGTTGTCTCACTTTGATTGTTTTAATTAGAGTGAGAGGGCGATTGTTTTGAAATTCATCCTAAATGTTTTCTTTAATGACAGGGGTTATACGTACTCGTATACCTACAGTGTGGGAGGAAGGTTATTCATCCAAACTTGCTCTCAGTTAGTTATACTTGCCAAGGAACATTAAATATTTTGCTTTCGCTCTATTTTGTTGAACAGACGAAAAACTATTAGGTAGGCGTACCTACTTACCTTGGTACTTTCACTTCAGGAGCTCTTTAACTAAGACGTGGACGTTGATGAAATTCCCGGTCTCAAACTGCAATATTGAACTTAAAAGATGCAAAGATAATATCCAAACGCAAGGAAAGTTTGCTGTAGAAGTTTCTCACCACTTTACTGTGTATATGTAAACGAGGAATTTTCTTCAAGAAATAAACTGAAAGACATGAAAATATCATTATAATAGCGTGGTGGGAAAGCCCAAATATGAACTGAGCTATTTTTGTTCAGCGATTTTGTTTCACGCAAAATAGCATTCGTTCATTATTCTTAACAACAGAACAACAATAATTGAGCTAATTTGTTTATCTGGTCTGACAACCAGTGATACTGCCCAAAAAACTGTAGTTTGAGCAAATCTCATATTCAGCCAAATTATTGCTGAGTTGTTGTGCAGAATAATGAAAAACATACAGCAGTGAAAATTATGCATTTTACGCCACGCTACTTTAATTGAACCTTAATATGGGTCCAATTATTTAAGAGGATCCCTTACTAATATTCATCATCATCATCATCATCAGCCCAACTCTGCCCACTGTTGGGTGTAGGCCTTTTTCCCGTCGCGCCACCTCTCACGGTGCCTAGCCATCCGCATCCAAGGACCCTCCGCCGCTATGACAATGTCGTCCGACCATCGGGCTCCTGGTCTTCCAACTGATCGTCGTCCAGTTCTCAGCCACCACTCTGTCACTGCCCTTGTCCACCGGCCATCTTCCGTCCTCGCCAGGTGTCCTGCCCATTTCCACTTGAGACTCGAGATTCGATCACCGATATCTTCAACCTTTGTTCGACGTCGGATGACGGCATTCGGTACTCGATCAACGAGTCTGAGGCCGAGGCCTAGTATGGCTGGCTCCATAGACCATAATAACCTTTGACCTTTATTATTTCATAATATTATTAAGTATACTAATGATCCTTACCAGTTTTCTCTAAACTCTTTCCATGACAATAGGCTCATTAAGCCCATTTAAATGACAATAAAAATATGCACGCATTATGTAGGTGCCCATCAAGGTTGCTTAGTTGGTTAGTTTGGGTCTTTAGGGCATAGTTATTTGATGTGTTAAAAAAAAAGTTATAGGTACCTATTGTCACTTTCGAAAGAGAACCACATTGTGTTTCTAAACCATTCTCCTGACTATTCCACGGATGCTTAATACTTATTAAACACTGTCACCATTTGCATTATCTGTACCTAAGTGTTAAATTAGAAATGAACTTTGCCATTTAGAGGTTAACTAACGGTGAAGAGTGAAGACTTGAGTAAGAAGTGTGTTGTACCTACGTACCTAAATTTTTACCCGATTTCAATAAGGAGGAGGTAGGTAGGTACCTACTCAATTCGACCCGAATAGGTATGTATTTTTTTCATGTTACCTCCGAACATTTTTCAACGTGAACCGATTTTGAAGATTCTTTTTTTTTAAGGTGTATACTTCCCATGTGGTCCCTTAAAAATGGTGAAGAACTTCGGAGATGGAGAACGGAACTCATCAACGGACAGCAGCAAATAGCTCTGAATCAGTGCAATAGTGTAGGTATAATCCGTGCGGGATGAGAATGGGATGGAACCTTGTCAAAGTCAATCGAAAACATACTTAATTTTACTTTGACAAGGTTGCATCGACGCGAGTTTGCTTACCGCGCGCGTCTCAGTTCCAAAAGGTCGCATCCCATTCTGATCCCGCACGCATTATACCTGGGGGTCTACCGGCTAAGACGACTTATGAAAAATGAAATGGGTGGCAGTAAAATGAACTGGGTGGCAGTACATTTTTCAAAAATCGAACTTCTATTTTCGCCAATGGTAATCGGCTTCGTCTTAAAAATTCCCCTCAACCTACGAGCGTCAAAACACTCGAAAATAGCCCTTATTGAAATGGACAATCCTTTTTTTAACATCTAAAAACCGTTATTTTTACGGTGGATATTTTAAATAATACAGGGGCTGTTCACCAGTGAAGTCAGTAATTTTTTTGTTAAGTTTATATTTTAATATATTATTTCAACAAGTCATTTGGATTTGAATAAGTAAGTAGGTACGAGTACCTACTGCGAAGGAAAATATCATGAACGTTCATTAATTTGACCTTGCTCATTAGGTAGGTATCTATCGACCTTGGATTTCAATGAAAATTAAATATAACCACTGAAACTGAGAGATAAATAGAAAGAGAGAGAGATAAACAGATAAATAATAATAACCGTGACTACGAAAAATTGTGGCATTTGCATTAATTAGATGATTAATTCAGCATTCAGGGAACATGCTCTTAGGGTGGCATTAATAGTCGTTAGCGCAAGCTCGAGCTCAAGTAGGTGATCTCAGAAAACAAAATGACCGACTATTAAAATGACTTTGGCTATTATCAATGTCAAGCTCAAGCTAGTGTCTATTAATATGCTGACAGCTATTCAAGCTCGTGCTTGACCTTGAGCTTGACATTGACATTAGCCAAGGTCTCAAGTCGGTGATTTTGTTTTCCGAGATCACCTACTTGAGCTCGAGCTTGAGCTGACGACTATTATTGCCAACCTTACTCTACAGGTGCACTCTAAGTCGATAGCGAAACTTTAAGAAGGCTATCTACTGAGCAATACAAACAACTTGTACTAGGTGGCGAAAAAAATGTAGTGACAAAAATATCAGCTGTTCCATACAAAAGGTCGACTCAGTACTGCGCCAAATATATGAAACAGCTGATATTTTTTTCGCTCCATTTTTGTCGCCACCTAGTACAAGTTGTTTGTATTGATCAGTAGACAGCCTACTTAAAGTTCCGCTATCAACTTAGAGTGCACCCTGTAGAAAGGACTATACAACGTGTTACAAAACATCCTAACTCTTTTTACAGGGTGTAACCTACTGGTCAACAGGATGTCAATTCTGTAATAAAAAGTTGAAAAAAACTTTTTTTATTTTATAACCTCAAAATTTTATTTTTTGTATAACTTTTTTGTTTTTGATATTGGCTCAAATTTGAAAATATGTATGTATGTGTATGTGCATGTGCATAGGTTTGAGTTGTTAAAACATTGTGAAAGTCAATGATAACAATATTTAAAAAATACTTTTTACCCGGCACAGCGTTCAGATTAAATAAATTAAAAAATCAATGGTACGTCATAGAGCTAAAAAAATATTTAGGTTGTGATCCCTATCACCGGGTGATACTACCCTGTAAAAAGAGTTAGTATCTTTTGTAACACTTGTAGACGAAGTGTGTGAGTGTGCTAAAAACCTAAATCGCTTTCATTCGAGCCAATGTGCCAAATCGGCGCCCGAACCGATAAAATATTAGTATTCACCAGCCACTCGTGGGAAATTGGAATATGCCCTGAAGTGGCGCTTGCGCCTCTTGACCCGCCGTCAACAACGCGATATGACGTGATGGGAGTGGAAGAGTTGGCCCGGTGTTGTGGAAAGATTTTCTCAAGTTTTCTAACCCGCGATAAAAAAAACCGGCCAAGTGCGAGTGGCACTCGCGCACCGAGGGTTCCGTACCACCATTCTATGTATTTATTTGGAAATAAAAAAACCGGCCAAGTAGAGACGGACTCGCTCACGAAGGGTTCCGTATCATTATCTATAAAATCGGCAAAAAATCACGTTTGTTGTATGGGAGCCCCCTTAAATATTAATTTTATTCAGTATTTTTGTATTTGAGGAACTGTATCGCATGATATCCGGGCTTGATCTGTCATGCTAAATGTGCTAAAGTGTGCTAACTTACTTAATCTTACTCAAATTTACAATGTCAAATATAACAAAAACACAAATTTTGTCTAATAATAGCTCTTAAGGCATTCCTAATAAGAGCTGTTATAGTGTAGCACCAAGCGAACGCCAATACCTTATATATAACCCTTCAACAGACCAGAGTCACGTTCGCGGCTTCTTCCCAAGCAAGAGGTATCTCTTGATTCACTGTTTGCTTAGGGCCGCCGGCCGCCAATTTTATTAGCAATACACGCACTCCGTTTAGCAGGTGTATTCCTGACGCACTCACCTCTCGCCACCCTAAGAACAAATTCCTTTCTAAATATTCAAGTTTTTGGGGGTTTTGTCAAACAGCGCTGAGGTACAGTCGGCCACACGCTAGGATATCCCTTTTTATTCGATTGGCGCCCTTATGCCACGCGCGGTAAGAGCTGCCATGGGGTATCTGTAACTGTGGCCGACTATACCTACGGAAAAAGGGCAATGATAAACTATGAATCCATTTTCACTGGTTTCGCGACCCAAAGTGGATCTTTGGAATAAAAGATTTCCGTGTCCTTCGGTTATCGTTATACTATACCATCCTACATAAATTTTCCTTTGGACGTTGATTTTTTCAATGACACCATTATGTAACGGATTTAGTCCATCATCCCGCCTGAGCTTAATTATTTCAAGGCCATTTTTATAATTCGTACGCCCATGTCTTTGAGTTTTGAGGTCATCGGACGACTTACGTAAGACGCAGCCTTGGCACTTAGTGTTTTTCACTAAGTACCTATATATTTTTTGACAGCTCCTTAAACTCCTACAGATAGGTTTTAGATGGGCCCGATTGTTGGGTTTAATGAGAATAGCCCATAATAGAGAAGCAGGTCCTAAGCAAACCGCCTATGTTTGATGATGCTTGTGTCTTAATTAAACTTGTACAAAATGGCTAATAATTTTGTGTTGGATGAAGTTGTAAATCCTTTAAACTTTGGACCCTCACCTTTGTTAACCGATTGCAAGTTGTTTGATTTCTGACGAAAATTATTATTCAAAATTCTTCCGGCAGAAACTCGGCCTTTGCTTAATCCTGTGATTACCTACACCCAATTCACAGGGCCAAACAGTTGTTACAGGTTGATAAGAGTTTATATTTATCTTGGTTTAGGTATTCCAAGGTTGGCCAAATCCAAGCCTGCAGATCCAATCACATTTAATTTTTAATTTGCCTGTCTATGAGTAGTGTAAATTTTAATCTTGTTGGTTTTGCATTAAACGATGAACTCGTGTATAGGTGGCATTAACATTTAATAATAAGTTAAGTATTCAAATTTTAAGGCCAGCTTGCGCCAATGCCAATTTAACAACACGTCTCTACGTTAATCCAAAGTTTTAAATTTTGCTTTCAAACTACAAAACAATTTAAAATAAGTATTTATTTCTATAGTTTTGATAACAGCTATCTAGACTCATCAAAAGTGACAAAATTTATTATGTATGGAAAACTACTTTTCGGAAATAATTCTGGCTCTGGCTGGTATAAAAAATATATAAAATAAATAAATAAATTTGATTTCATTCATCACATTTAAAACAAAACAGTCTTGTAGGTACAGTCGGCCACAGTCTCAGATACCCCTTTTTGTTCGATTGGCGCCCTTATGCCGCGCGCGATAAGAGCTGCCATGGGGTATCTGAGATTGTGGCCGACCGTACTAGTTCTTATAAAGTATAATACCAAGGTACTTACACTTTTAGAGTTATTTGTGATGAAAAGGTCAGAAGTTCAGCGTACATAGTGGCGATGAAGAGATGAGATATGGGGGGTTACCCTTGACGCCATTGCGTTTATATTTATAAAGTTTTAAAATTAATTTCTCTTTCAATTCGCATAGTAATGCTTTGATTTTAAATACTTTGTAATGTTTATTCAAAGGTCAGGCTATTTTATTCAATAAAAACACAAAATGCGTCTTAATTTGTAAAATATTAAATTTTGTAAATTGCGCCAATGGTTATTTACCAGAAAATGAAAATGTAAAATTCAAAGCACTTCATAGATAGCGCTTATAAATAGGCATGCTCATACAAGAACCCCACGACTGTCAAATTTCGCTTTGCACAGATTAATTTTGACATTCGCGTTCCGGGTCTTCTATGGCCACGCCTGTAATAAACTGTTTTCACCAAAGTCGTAGAACAAAACTTGTACGTGTTTCAGGAATAACCCTATTGAAAAATTTCCCCGTAGATACGTGAAATTGAGTTTTAGTAGCTTGCATGATGAGACACTTTTGATGTGTGTAGATTTACAGGTTGTTGTCAGATACCGTTGGAGCAACAATAGATCATTCCATAGTGAGTTTAGTCAACGTTCAGACTCTTGAACGAGCCAGGCATCCCCATGTACTCCTCGTTGAATTTGCTGGAGAGGCGCTTTGTCTCATCCGTTGCGTACTTCTCCACCACCTTCATTCGAGCCTTGTGAGAGTCGGAACGGAGCTGCTGGTAGAACATTTCTGGGGAGGCGAGATACAACTGTGTATTAGTTTTCGTTACATCACTTCATTCAAAGAAACATCAAAGTGAGAATTGCTTGTCAGATCTTTAATAAATAATAATAATAATCATCATTTATTTCACTTCAAAAAGTCCTAATGGTACATGGGCTGGGACCTCCTAGTAAGTGAATAATTAATTACCTGTGTCAGGAGGCCGGCTCCTTCCCTTTACAATCTGTTTACCTACTTACATAAAAAAATCTTTGGTGTTCTCAATAGACATAATTTTATACCCTTTTTCCATCTAATCATACACTTAGTTCTACATGTTGGCGGCGACTGCTACGCAATGAGAACAAAATTAATGTGAGTCGAGAAATTTGATAACTGATTTTGCAATTCCCAAATTAATATGTGACGTGCATACCTTTGCTATGCACGCAATGACCTTCCACGTCACATAATAATATGACACTTTTTAGATTGCGTTGCCTTAGAAGTACAATAAGACCGGCTATAGACATGGCTATTTGATTTGGATCTGCTACCTACTCGTTCTTGAGAAAAAGGATCTTGATAGACGGAAAAACAGTAATCAAATGATTTTCAAAACTATGAGGATTGTGAAAGAAGCGCTCTGCGGGCGTTCTCGGAAAAAACTAAATAACACTTTTGCTACACTTATTTTTCTTTTCTATTATATTGAGTGGTATTGCTACTACAAAGGATGGGGATGGTTCTGTCAGGATGGTATAGGTGCTGGGCAAGCCTACTCCATCAAAAAAAATGTCCCAGGCACTGCAGTGCCGAGTGGTCTCTTCACCCATCTAGTGTGAGTGAAGGTGCCACTGGACGCTGTATAAATCATCTCATTACATGCAAAGGCCTTAGTATATTGATCGTTTTGGTACATTTTAATGACGTCTAAGCTTTTTCCTTTTTGATAATTCAAATTATTTTCAAAACAGAAAAAAGCTTAAACATAGATTAAAATCTGCAAAAACTATTGACTGCAAAATCAATGAAATCTGAGTAGCTACCACCAGTGCGAAGCTGTGCCGGACGTCTCTGTCGGACGTTTGTCATGTATCCTAATACTATAGTAGGAAGGTTGTTTATCCAAATTATCACTTTCAGTGACAGTGACAGTAAGCACTCGTGGTAGCTGCTCTGATAATATTTGGGGTGGAAAAACTTTTCGATTGTATGTGAGGGAGCGGGGTAAACATGTGAAATGCGGAACGCATACAGTTTAATTGAACGAGCGAGCGAAGTTCTCCGAGTCTACTTGAACAATCCGGCGTTTGTATGTATGTATGTATGTTTGTATGTTTGTATGTTTGTATGTTTGTATGTTTGTATGTTTGTATGTTTGTATGTTTGTATGTTTGTATGTATGAATGTTCGTTCGACGATAACTTGAGTAAATTTTGTCGGATCGTCATGAAATTTGGTAGGCAGGTAAATAAGGCCAAGAGAATTTTTAAGTTCGAACATGAGCCAAATCGGTCGAGGGGTTGCCGAGATATCGGGTCGCGAGTTCATAGTTCGGGGCGAACCACTAGTAGTATATGTTGTATATGTTCAATATTACTTTAATAATAATACTGACATCTTTTCCACTATCAATTAAATCCACTTGTGTAATTAATATACTGATAAATTGTAAATTATTATTATTATTATTTTTTTTTTTTTCATTGCATGTCGAACAGTAATTGTTCGTGTATAAAATATAAAAAACCCAAAAATAAAATAGATTAGGATAATCGTTAGTTTAGTTAGCCTAAGTAGTTTTAGTTTAGTTTAAGATAGTTTTAACAACACTTTATGATCATGCTGTGTACACAACCTTTGGGCTACAAGCTGGTTCTCAACCATAATGTATTCTATTTTGTAAATGAATTGTTTGTAATCTGTTTTGTGTGCCGAATAAATAAATAAATAAATAAATAAATAAAAGTATGATCATACTTACCATCCAACTCATCAATGGAGGGCTGCGTGCCACCGTAGTCTGAAGGCAGATTCTCCTTCGGTATAAACTTGCTTAACGTTTCCGGGGACGAGTGGATCTGGACCCGGCTGGCTATCTTCTCGCTCATGCCTTGCTTCAGAAGCCCAACGATGGTGTCCACAAACTTCGATTCACTTAGCACATGGGTCGCTTTTATCTTCGCCCCGTAGCCTTCCTGGTGAACGGAGATTATTTTACTGAACGAGCGAGCGAAGCGAGCGAAGTTCTCCGAGTCTACTGGAACAATCCGGCGTTTGTATGTATGTATGTATGTTTGTATGTTTGTATGTTTGTATGTTTGTATGTTTGTATGTATGAATGTTCGTTCGACGATAACTTGAGTAAATTTGGTCAGATCGTTATGAAATTTGGTAAGCGGGTAAACGAAATTAAAAGAATTTTTAAGTTCAAACATGAGCCAAATCGGTCGAGGGGTTGCCGAGATATGGAGTTGTTAAGTTTATATGGGGTCGCGAGTTCACAGTTCGAGGCGAACCACTAGTAGAGTATGTTATCGTTTGAGGTACAGGCATGCATGGCGCGTTGCCTGCGGTAGTTGAGCTGAGTAGCTACCACGAGTGAGAAAAATCTGTGCCGGACGTCTGCCGGACGTCTGTCATGTATCCTAATACTATAGTAGTAAGGTTGTTTATCCAACTTTCAGTGACAGTGACGGTAAGCACTCGTGGTAGCTGCTCTGTGCGGGGGTGTATTGATACGTGAGTTGTCGGACGTCAGCATCAATGTCACTCGTATAGGCGAGACGTCGACGACGTCGAGTGTCACCCCTCCCGCACCGCTCTACTACCTACCGCAGGAACCTACTGCGCTATGCCTGTTGTTGCCACCCCTGCTAGGGTAGCACAACTTCAAGATAAAAGTTTTATCCCATTATCGGCTGTCGCCATCTTGCTTTATTTCACCGCGTGAAGCGAGATGCCGCTATCCGATAGCGGGATAAAACTTTTATCTTGATGTTGTGCTTCCCTACCTGCTGTCAGAGTTTTTTAGAGCATCTACAATAAATGGTTAAGAAATTTTTAAGAAGCTAAAACAGGTGATATATGTATGTTTTGACGTTACAGTGATTTGATAAATTGAATAAAAATCAATACTTACAACTATCATAGTCATGATCTTCTGTAGAAGTATGGGGCTTGTTTTCGACATAACGTCTGTGACGCCAACGTTTCGTAAATCTACGATTGTTTCGTAGCCCATCATGCAGTCGTTCATCATTTTATATTCGGCGTTCTGAAAAAAAAACATTGTATTTGAAGAAAGAAGTAGAAGAGAGAAGAACAGTGGGAAACTGGTCCTAGGCAGGCGACGGGTGTAAAGCTGATCAAGACAGGTTATGTTAGGAATTCAGTTGCTCAGTTAGACGCTCAGTTGATAAAGAGGCTGCATCAACTGGACTCGGCTGGAAGGAGCTAGAGCTATAGGCTGCACATAGGGCTCGTAGAAAGATAATGGATGAAATGATATCATCGTCATCATGTTAGTGACTTTTTTGAAGCAAGGCAGTTTCTGATCCGACATCAAACAGAATCGGGTGTGCACTGACTTGCCTCAAATTTCTGTGTAAATCAGACTTTACTGGCTACCCATTACCGTTCTAAAGACATGCAAACAGATAAGGCAGAGTAATAGGGTTCCATTTGGCACCCTACTGGTACATAACCCACAAAGGTCAAGTCAAGGTCAATTGTGGTAAAAAATTCTAAGTTTTATGTAGTGTGTAGAAACAAAAATACTTACCACGTGGCAATATCTCCCAAAATCCAGAATGTTGAATTCATCAACGTGGTCTTTGTCATATTTATCTATCACTACTCTGAATAAATCTGGCGATAGTACTGGTATGCAAGCGTGCTTGCTGAAAACGAAAAAAACAAATAAGAACATGCCTGCCTCATGAACCGGTATGTAGGTAATTATTTTAAAAATAAAAAATCCATTTGGAATATTATACGAAAGTGTGAAAATGAGTACCTATTCAGTTTCCACGCCACACGCCAAGCCACACACAACTCTTCCGAGCCGCAACATCACGGGCCAAAGTAGCCGTAATGATAGCCGATTTCCGATAGGAGATGGCACCAAAAGAAGTTTCCAACAAATATAAAAAAAAAATCACAGGAAAACAAAGTACAGTAGGGAAAGTGAAGTGAAGTGCCAGTGTGACCACGAGTCCGCAGCGAAGGTGGCTATGCCCTACTTACTAAGATATCTTCAAGTTGAGGAAGTCTTTATCAATGTCGATATTCTCGAAAAGTTCGGGCATCATCCGACGCAAAGTGAATCGCTTATCGAGCCGCTTCTTTGCCTTCTCCATCGAGCCTTTGGCTGTCATCAGGTAAGCTTCTAGATAACGGCGATCTGAGGGTAAGAAAACACACAATGTTTTATTTAGTTGGGGTACATGTATATTGTTGACTCTCGTTAACATCCAATACTTGATTATTGAAACCACGAAAAGGTCCGTGCGTGCCCATCTATGAGTGAGCTACGTATACAAGTCTACGTATGTTATCACGAATTTACCATGGTTCATCGGCGCACGATTGTCCGAATCACGTTTCGCCGACAGCACTTTTCTCCGATGAACGTTTCATCGACCCTTTAGGGGTATTTTATTTTATTTTATTTTATTAGGCGTAGACTTATTTATACTAGTGGTTCGCCCCGAACTATGAACTCGCGACCCCATATCTCAGTAACCCCTCGACCGATTTGGCTCATGTTCGAACTTAAAAATTCTCTTGGCCTCATTTACCTGCCTACCAAATTTCATCACGATCCGACTAAATTTACTCAAGTTATCGTCGAACGAACATTCATACATACATACATACATACATACATACATACATACATACATACATACATACATACATACATACATACATACATACATACATACATACATACATACATACATACAAACGCCGGATTGTTCCAGTAGACTCAGAGAACTTCGCTCGCTTCGCTCGCTCGTTCAATTATTTTGTGACTAATAAAATTTAAAGCGTTTAGTAGCATGAAGTGGACTACCTATAAGGTCTTTGGGGCACTGCAGTGCCTGGTACCAACATGTTAAAAAGGTGAAGTCTTACCTTTAAGGTAAATGACGTACCTATCAAATTATTAATATTTCGATTAAAATGTGATGTTTCTTGTAGTTTTTGCCCATTAGTAATAAGTACCGATTTATTTGATTTATATACTTTTTTTACTTACATTTGATAATATTGTGACGTTCAATGTAAATAATTTATTTATGGCATATTTAATAAAAAAACTTTGACTTTGACTGACTTTGACTTTAAACATGACATAATAATGTGGAATTAAAATAATTTTCTCTTTCAATCATTAACTCTTTACAGACGTAAATAAATGTTGTGATCGAGAGATTGAGATTCATTATTTAATTAAGTAAGATATTTAATTACCTATGATTTCCTAAGAAGTTTTTTCTTTAAGATGGTGGTTAAGAAGGTGGCTTTGCGAATCCTTGACCTTAACTTGTCTTTCCTGTGGGCTAGGCCGCCTAAGCTGTGAGGTTTTGATTGCAGATAGGTGCTTTCTGCTAAGCCTTCTCTAATTGAACGAGCGAGTGAAGCGAGCGAAGTTCTCTGAGTCTACTGGAACAATCCGGCGTTTGTATGTTTGTATGTATGAATGTTCGTTCGACGATAACTTGAGTAAATTTAGACGGATCGTCATGAAATTTGGTAGGCGGGTAAATGACGCAAAGAGAATGGGCGAACATGGGCTAAATCGGTCGAAGGGTTGCTGAGATATGGGGTCGCGAGTTCATAGTTCGGGGCGAACCACTAGTAAAAACATGTTTGAGGCACTGCATTGACCGAGATCATCCATCTTATAGTACTAAGCTACTTTCTTCCCGGATACGTATTTGACATTGCAGAAGGAAATGGTGATGGATCGCGCACGCGTTGTGGAGACCAACAGTCACCTGTCCAAACAAGGACTGAAGTGGCAAGCTAATGGCAAGAGCCGGGCCGGGCCTCCCCCGTACTACCTGGAGGAAGTACCCTCCAGGTACCTGGTGCCTGGCTGCTGTTCAGAAGAGACATATGAAAAGGTGCAACATTGAGCTCTCTCAGTGGGAGCGTAAAGCGGAAGATCGCCCAGTGTGGAGAATACTAGTGCAAGGCAATGTGGACGAGTTTGAAAAGAAAATACTGCTCGACTTAGATGCCAAGCGCGACGAGCTAAAGGCCCGACCACCTGCGGCCATACAATATAACTACGTCAATGTCTTGACGTGCGCCCAATGTGCCCGCAATTTCCGAGCCAAGATCGGCTACACCGTCACCTGAGGGCACACCAACGAAACCCTCAACCATAAAGAAATGAGAGTCCTGTATGCAGTCGCTATGGCCGAACACGGCTAGGAGGATATATATATTTATGTATATATATACCTGGCTGCATCAACTGGACTCGGCTGGAGGCTGCCGCGCAAGACTGGGAGATAATATCCCTTCTTCAAGCCCTACATCCCTTATAAGGAATAAAATGATATTATCATCATCGTACCTTAATTAGCGTACTCACCCAAATCTTTGACAACAAAATGATTCTGCTTCTGCACCCACTCATGGAACTGATCGATTGCATCATTGATGCTCTTCTCATCGGGATATCCAAAGGCTTTTCTAATATCCTCTTTTTGTCCCGGAATACTCTTGAAAACCGGATGGTTGGGGTTCGCGCGTTCCACTACCATGGTCCTATACCAATTGCTTTGAAGTTTCAAGTGATACTAAACAGTGAAATGTGGAACTCAGCGCGCTATCTCTTCCACCTTTGGGTAGTTTTATTGTTTGGCTATCACCATATTTATTACCATACATGATTTGGTCAGCCAAGGCTTTATTGCGGGTTTTTGCGCGTCTTACAATTAGGGGACGATTTATCACTTACGTCGGGTAAAATGAGCTGATGAGGTATTGTTTTTTTTTGGGGTTTCGCCCATTTTGGGTGGACCCATTTGGCAGTCGCGTGCCACTCTGTATAATGGAAATGTTATTTTGTTACATTTCCAGTGCTTTGATCATGACTTTTGATCCTTACAAGTAACAAAATGGAATGTCACACTAAAAAGTTGTCAAAATCGATAATTTTCTGGCACCCTGTATTTTTCAAAATCTGTAAATGTCACTCGGAATATTTTCGCAAAACGATGACTATCTTTTCTGGCAATTTTTCTGTAGCTATAACGGTTAATGGTGCTGCCTCAACGCGCCCCCTTGTATAATGGAAATAGTTTATTTTTTTACATCTTTAGTGTTTTTCCCATGACTTTTAATCCTTACAAGAAACAAAATCGAATGGCAGGAAAAGATTTTTTTGTGAAAGTCCCCCATTTCCGTGCAACCTGTATATATTTTACAAAATCTGTAAATGCCATTCGTAATCATTTTCGCAAACCGATGACTTTCTCCCTGACAGTTTTTCTGTAGCTATAACGGTGAATGGTACTGCCCATGTAACCTACCTCTAAACTGTAGATATTACGGTAAGATATAATGCGGTCATTCCTGAGAAAAGCGTTCTTCGCTGAGATCGGTGGCTTTTTTTTTTTCAAGATAGGTGAAAACTAAAAATACACCGTAAAAGATGGCTTAAAAACTAGTCAATATGTCGATGAGGCACACCTGTAGGCTTTATAGATTATTGAAAAAAAAATCTTCTTTTTTGACAAGCCACCGATCTCAGCAAAAAGGCCACCGATCTCAGATAGTGTCTAAAATTATTATAAACAGTAATTACAGTGAATAATAAACGTTTTTTCAAAATTTAAACGTCACTCATGAACTGACACAGATAAAAGGGGGCTAAATTAAGCAAAACATTTCTATTAAACATCATAAAAATTATCAAAAAAATCATATCTTTATTTTCATAAAATCATTGTAAAAGATCAATTCCTAAGCTAAACATGCAAAATTATAGTCAACAAGCCTTTGCATCTATTTATACAGCGTCCGGTGGCACCTTCACTTACACTAGATGGGTGAAGAGACCAGTCGGCGCTGCAGTATCTGGGACATTGTTTTAGATGGAGTAGGCTTGCCTTGCCCAGCACCTATACCATCCTGACAGCTTGGTCGGCCTAGCCCACAAGAGAAGTCATTACGTGTGGAGCCAACTAAGTTGCGGGTTTCATCACGATGTTTTTCCTCACATTAGAGAGGGGTTTAGCTACTTCAAATTTACAAATTTATGTAACTTTGAAAAGAAACAAAGTCATGTTACATGCCTGTGCTGGAAATCGAACCTGGTTCTCTCGCATCGGCGACCAATGCTCTATTATATGTGTGACTGTAATAATTATACACTAAAATTGTCTGTCTATACGGATTTTGCTTTTTATTTGCGTGAAATTACATTTCCTTGCAAAAAACAGTACCTTAATAGCTTAAATGAAGTCTAAACTTTAGTCCATAGAAACAAACTGATACATTTTGAATTAGTCATAGCATCTCGTTCGGTGTGGTATCTAAAGAATCTGTGAAATTGATACAATATGTTGAAAACTTTGAGATCCTTGGCTAATAACTGAGATCGGTGGCTTAAATCCACCGATCTCAGTGCCACCGATCTCAGAAATAACTAAAATGTAGCTATTTCTCTTAAACTATAGAAGCAATCGTATTTATTTTTACGACAATACCTATCAGGGATATACGCATTCATGTACTTAGGACAGTTTAGTGTAGTCTTGTTTACTATACTAGCAAAACGTGCCACCACTTTCAGCTACCTTACCGAACCAAAGTTTAAAAAAAGTCAAGAACTTACGTAAAAGTTTAGGCATGAAAGATAGCGACACATACGAACCATAATAGTTGACAAGGACCATTTGACGATATTTTGCACCAGTAACTAGAAACTTGCCGCGTATTTAAGCTTGTATAAAAACATACTTTCGTTGCAAGATTTAAACTTTGCTCGACGCGTGACATTTCTAGGAATGTCTACAGACACAAGAGTTTTCATTCTAATAGAATGCTGGATATACGATTGGATAGAGGCACTCATTGGGCATTTAGAAAGGTATAAATTAGCATAGTAGTGGGCACATGAGTAAAACCACAAACAAAAACATACCAGGCCCACACGCGTGTGACATGCAAAATACTCGCAAAATCACCCATTTTTTGACCTTCAAAGGGATATTTAGGCAATTTCCTCTATAAAATATTGTTTTTATTTGATATGCCTCAATGGACCGTTAGTTAAGTAGACGATTAAGTGCTAATTTAGTACTGTGTGATGTATAGTTTAGTAGATACTAGGGTGTGACCAAAAAAATCGACCTCTCAAAAAATGACCCAATGGCGTCACATTATACTATTTGATAAATTATACTATTTGATAAATTATACATTATACTATTATACTATTTGATAAATTATTTGATAAATTTGCACCCTTAAAACGAATCCGTATTAAGGATAAACCTGTTCCTTGGATTACGGACAATGTTCGTTTTATGATGGCTCTAAGAGACAAATCACTAAATAGAGCAAACAGAAGCAAAAAGCAGACACACTACGATTACTACAAAAGCTTAAAAAATTTAGTTACCTCTACCATTAGCAAAGAAAAGACAGCCTATTTTAATTTCTACGTAAATAACAATAAAAACAATACACAAAAGATGTGGTCTCATTTTAAATCGGTATCTCCCTTCAGTAATGGATCAAAACAAACCGATATACCTGTCTCTATAAACAACCCGAACAGTATAAATGATTTTTTTTTGGACGTACCTGGTAGTCTTGCAACTGATAAAGACACCTTTGCTCATTTTACCTCAAATAAATATGGCGTTGGGGATTTTAAAATACTGACATGCAGTGAAGAGCAGATAAGCAAAATAATAAATGGGATAAAATCTAATGCATGGGGCCATGACAATATTTCAATACGGATGTTGCGAATGACACTTTCAGTAACTCTTCCGATAATAACTTTTATAACAAATGTTTCAATAGTAATGAATGACTATCCAAGTGGCTACAAATTGGCAAAGGTAATACCGATCCCTAAAAATAATAATGTAGAGTCCCATAAAGACCTGCGCCCTATAAGCCTCTTACCAGTGATGTCAAAAATACTGGAGCGAGTTGTCTGTCGACAACTGACAGAGTACATGGAGTCAAACAGCATAATACCTAGCGTACAATCAGGGTTTCGTAAAAACCACAGCACTGCATCAGCCTTAACGAACATTATAGATGACATAGTCTCGGCATCAGATGCTAAAATGTCTACTGCCTTGGTCCTACTAGATTTTTCTAGGGCGTTTGATTGTCTGAGCGTCGAACTGCTGGTTGCCAAACTTTCCTACTATGGCGTATCTGGGGAAGCATGTGGGTGGTTTAAATCTTACTTAAAAAATAGGAGGCAATATGTCGAAACACAGGGAGAGCAGGGTGAACAGGAGCGATCAGAAGTTAAAGCTCTAATTAGGGGTGTACCGCAAGGCGGATTACTAAGTCCGCTACTTTTCATTATTTTCACAGCCGATCTGTGCCATAGCATCTCGCACTGTAAGTCACACCTTTACGCCGACGACACTCAAATGTACCTGAGTTTTAAGCCTGATGATATTCAAGAGGCAGCTGTACAAATAAATAGTGATTTATCTAGCGTTTACAACTGGGCTTGCAAAAATGGTTTGGTTTTGAACCCCAGCAAATCTAAATTTCTGATCCTGGGCACCGATCACCAATGCAAAGCAGTCACAGAACGAGGTCTGACTCTAAGTTTAAATGGGCAAGATATAGAGTTAGTGTCAAAGGCGAGGAATTTAGGACTAGAAATGGACAGCAAACTGCGATTTGTGGATCATATTAATTCTAAAATAAAAAATGCATTTTACCGACTTAAAACATTATATGGTCTTAGACAGTACCTCTCCACGGATGTCAGAAAAATTCTTACTGAGTCATTGGTTATGTCACTTTTTAATTACTGCGACATAGTATATGGACCGAGACTTCTAGTCATGACATCTAATAAGATCCAGAGGGTTCAAAACGCCTGCGCCCGTTTTTGTTTTCCAATCCCAAAGAGAAGCCATGTCACGCCGTACCTTAACGAAAACAGTATCCTAAAAATGGAGGCTCGTAGGCAACACCACCTGGCTAGTTTTGTGACCAAAGTTATCCACGAAAGAAAACCGGAGTATCTGTTCAATAAATTTGCATGGACTAGGGACATCCACCAAAAGCATACCCGTTCGAAATCTGATAATAAGCTTGTCATTCCAACATACACAATCAGTGGTTTCAGAGGTGGTTTCAAATACGCTTCGGCAAAAATTTGGAACGACTTGCCAAGTCTAGTTTAAGTGACATTGGATGATACGTCATAAGTGAAGTGTAACTAGGTGAAATGTAATTCGGCAAGACGTAGTGAACCCCTTGCCCCCCCCTCTGCGACAAAAAATATCACTAAATAGTTTCAAGGCTAAATACAAGGCTATTCTTTTTGAATCTCAGAAAAGTCAGCAACATATAGTAGCCAAGAAGAAAAAAAGAAAAACCAGATAACCTCATTATGTGGGGCGGTCGACTTGTGGTCGTTAATTTAAAATTTATTTTTAACTTACTTTTATCGGCAAATAGTTGTAACCACTTTTTATTCCGAGCAAATGCTTTAACCTTAAATAAATTCCTTTTTTATATCATAATTATAAATAGTATTATGCCGTTGCTTTTGCTGCTTATTGCTGTAAATGCTATGCCATCAAAAACATAACTTGTAAAAAAAAACCAAGCCTCGCTGCTCAGTTCTTCTACCGTAAAAAGTTTTGAGATCGATGTAATACCAAGTCGGTTAATTTACGCAGTCCCTACTTAAGGGTCCTTCTGTCTTAAGTTATTTATTACGTAATTATCTAACCTAACAACATCTTATAGTGACGCATATCAATATTAAATATATTTTATGTTTCAAATAAATGTATTGACTTGGCAATCGCACTAAATAATCAAATTTAATATAATATGTATTACTTTTGAGATACTTAGTGTTTTCATGCGATTGCCAAGTCAATCTATTTATTTAAAACATAAAAGATATTTAATATTGATATGCGTCACTATAAGATGTTGTTAGGTTAGATAATTACGTAATAAATAACTTAAGACAGAAGGACCCTTAAGTAGGGACTGCGTAAATTAACCGACTTGGTATTACATCGATCTCAAAACTTTTTACGGTAGAAGAACTGAGCAGCGAGGCTTGGTTTTTTTTTACAAGTTATGTTTTTGATGGCATCTCATTTCTTTTTGTAGATAGTCCTACTTTTTTTGCTTTCCAGTACCTTCTACTTCTTGAATACCAACAACGGATTTTGATTTTTCATTCGGTTGACCATTTTACAAGTTACCTTTGAACATAATTATATGTAGGTAACTATTTATTCCAATATATTTAGAATAAGTATTTAGTGTATAAATCAAGGAAAAACTAAAATATTTTGCAATTTCGGTCCAGTTTTCTAGATACACCAACTGCATAAATAACTTTTTACACTTAAACTTTCGTAAGCATTGCACATTTTACGAAACTAGTCGGCTAAACCGACATAATACACCGTAATAACCGTTTACGAAATACAAAATGCATAATTACATTTGCATTGTAAATGTATGCAAATGAAACTTTGTAATCCCATACATTTATATGAGAATACAAAGTTATATATGCAGTTGGTGTTTCTAGGTACCTGGACTGAAATTGCAAAATATTTTAGTTTTTCCTTGATTTATACACTAAATACTAATTGTATTCTAAATTTGAAGCTTCTATGTATGCTAGAAGTGCCTTAGAGTTTTGATGATCAGTCAGTGAGTGAGTGAGTGAGTGAGTGACAAAATACGAAACTTTGACTAGTTATAATTCTTAAACTACTGGTTCAAATTGAATGAAATTTGAAATATTCCGTGTTTATACAATGCTTTCTTGGGTGCAGAAAATTCAGGCTTCTAGTTTTATCAGAAACGAAGTTATAGGGGGGTCGAAAATGGCCTGAATTGCTTCGAGAAAAGTATGGTACGGCCGTGCCACTTTTTAGCTCGACTTGGTGGGGGCACTGCCGTGCCCCCAGATTAATTACTGTCGTGCAAATTTGTTTCAAATTTGTTTCAGCTGTAAATATCTTTGCTTCTTTTAAGTATTAGAATAATTTTAAGGTTTAAATAAGTCTCTGTAATTTAGTTTAGAATAATATTGTTACCTCAACAGGCAAGCAACAAGTATCTACAAGATTAAAATAGGGGCTTGCTGAAAAACAGCGCTTTGCATGTGCCTACATGCTTAGCTTAATGCTGAGCCTGCTCCCTTTGATGCCAAAGCATACTCTACACGGTAATATTACTTATTGTTTAAGTATTAAATATTACCTTAATATTAAGCTCTATTTTTAAGTTGGCATCAATAAAGTGATTTGTATTTGTATTTGTATATTTGTATACAACGTGTTACAAAATATCCTAACTCTTTTTACAGGGTGTAACCTAGTGGTCATCAGGATGTCGAACGGTAAAAAAAAGTTGGAAAAAGCAAATTTTATTTTATAACCTCAAAATTGAAAAAAAATCGTATAATTTTGTTTTTGGTATGAGATGAAATTTTAAAATATGTTTGTGTGTGTAGGTGCATTTACATAGCTTTGAGTTGTTAAAACATTGTGAAAGTCAATGACAACAATATTTAAAAAATACTTTTCTCCCGCCACAGCGTTCACATTTTATTAATTTTAAAATCAACGGAACGTCATAGAGCAAAAAAAATATTAAGGTTGTGATCCCTATCACCGGGTGCTACTACCCTGTAAAAAGAGTTAGGTACTTTTGTAACACCTTGTATACTCGCGTAATTCAAGCCAGCCGGGCGTGTTTTTAAACAGCGAAACTTTATTTTTTTTACTTTTTACTTTACTTAAACCTCTGTAACTTTGTCATTTCTTGATGGATTTGAGTCATACAAAGAGCAATTATGCTTAATTTTTTCATCCGTTTTCACTTGGTAATCCAATATTCCAATGTCGGAATGATCCTCATTATTTCCTAAACCTAAATGTAAAAGAGCTTGAAGATACCACTGAACGCTGGAACATATCTAAGCTACGGTAATATCAGCGGAACCCTCAACGCGCAAGCTATTCGCGTACCTAGCACATCTATAAAGAATCATTACGTATGACAAAATAATAACTTAAGGGTGGACGATAGCAACGTGGCGGGAAATTCAAAATTTTCACAGTTTTCTTAATTTTATAGCTAAACTAAGCTATTTTTGTTCAGCAATTTTTCGTTCGCTGCAATAAAACAGTATTCTTTTCATTATTGTAAACAACAGAACAACAATAATCCAGCCGATTATGTGTTCTGGTCTACGAAGCAGTGGCACTGCCCAAAAACCCTGTCGTAGACCAGAACACATAATCGGCTGAATTATTGTTGTTCCGTTGTTTACAATAATGAAAAGAATACTATGTTATTGCCGCGAACGAAAAATCGCTAAACAAAAATAGCTCAGTTTAGGTACAAAATGTAAAAAACTGTGAACATTTTGAATTTCCCGCCACGCTGCTATCTTCCAGCCTTAAGTTTGTCCGCTTAAATGAACCGGTAAAATCTGAACAAAGTCCGAAAAAAATGCCGTTTTTCGGCCCCCTTCAAGTTTCCACAAGCTCTTTTTTTTTGAGAAATATCTGGTGTAGCACTACAGGGTGCACTCTAAGTCGATAGCGGAACTTTAAGTAGGCTGTCTACTGATCACTACAAACAACTTGTACTAGGTGCCGAAAAAAATGGAGCGTAAAAAAAATTTGCTGTTCCATACAAAAGGTCCACTCAGTACTGCGCCAAATGTATGAAACAGCAAGTTGTTTGTAGTACGGTCGGCCACAATCTCAGATACCCCATGGCAGCACTTATCGCGCGCGGCATAAGGGCGCCAATCGAACCAAAAGGTGTATCTGAGACTGTGGCCGACTGTACAAGTTGTTTGTAGTGATCAGTAGACCGCCTACTTAAAGTTCCGCTATCGACTTAGAGTGCACCCTGTAGATACATACAACATCCCAAAGTTTAATTTAAATCGGATTTTTTCATCCTACCGTTGAAAATCTCTGACGACTGGGTTAAAAGTACCAAAGAAGTTAAATAAAACAGCACAACATTCAGTCAAAATGTTTCTATTGAAAAAAAAGCGATAAAATAAATAAACGGCCCACCTAACACCTTAGGTATTTTAACCACCAATCCACGTTCCCAAGTAATGTTTAGCAAAAATTCGTTCACAAAAATAGTATAAGAAACAATAATTTTATTAGAGAACAATGTGATACTTTAGACTTATGTTATTTTTCTTATTATAATGAACTCAATATTTAATTTTGTCTCCCAGGCTCGGAAAACACCTATGTATTAATACGATGAGGCAAAAGCCTGTTTTAAACTATTTGCATTCGAAATTCGAACACGACGCTCTATGGTGTACAAAAAGAAATAATCAACTCCTTTGACTCATCTAGCAAAGCAAAGAAGAAGGAAATAGACTCATCTAGCAAAGCAAAGAAGAAGGAAACTCATTTTACTAACATTTTATGTACAGACCTAGTTGTCTATTGTTTTTCTTGCATCTAACAAAATTATCAAAATATCATTTCCTCGCTCTGTGAGATAAAAAGTTGTGTGTTTCGCATTTTATTTGCATCGCGTTCTTCTGAATAACTCGCTGCGCTCAGGTTTCTTTTTTTGAACCACCTGCTACGCTCGTGGCTCAATTTTAGAAACCTTCGATAGCTCGGTACTCAATGCAAGCAATCGCCGCAAACAATAGTTTTGCATCCTCGCTTATCAAATAATTATTATTTTCAGCAATAGGTATCTAAGCTTACAAATTATTATTTTGTTGTTTTGATATTTTGCACTAAGATACAGGTGACATGAATTTAATTTTTAAAAACCTGCAAACATCAGTCTACACTCAAACTCCTAAAGGAGCCTGGCATGCCAAGGTACTCTTCATTAAATTTGGTGGATTGACGCTTTGACTCATCCGTGACCAGTCTATCTAAGCCCTTTATTAATTCTCTCGCTTTATCCGACTTCAATTCGTCACGCCATTGCGCTGAAAAAAAAAGAAGACATTTAACTTTAGATTATGATTTAAAGTGGAATTTATGCGTCTTGCCATTTTAGAAGAATAGAAAAGGAAAAGGATCGGGCAGTAAGGAGGAGCGCGATACGGAGTACTTAGGTCTTGGCCCCAGATACAAAAAGTCCACACTGTGTATTGTGACACTGGTCTCTGTCTTAAACGGTATCCTTCCAGTTGCATGCCTGTAGTTCGCTCATGTCCTTGTGCCCACGCGATATTTGGTACGGCCAAGTGTTCGAATGTTTAGTACAAGGTACGCCATCTTGGTTACCCGCTCTTCTCCTATCCTTTGGAGATTAGAGTAGTAAGTTCAAACTTCAGTTTAATGCTTAATAGGTAAAATTAGATTTTGATCGCTTACCTGCCAGCTTAAGAACTGAAGGCTGATCTCCACCGTAGTCCTTGGGCAGTATGTCCTTAGGAATATGCTTCTGGAGATCCTCATAGTTGTTGTGGACGTGTATCCGCTTGGCGATCTTGTCTTTTAAAGCCTGTTTCAATATGAACACGAGTTTATCGACGAAAGATGGCGCGTTCACTATGTGGATTCCTTTGATTTTGGTTCCAAATCCTTCCTGTAATTAAATTAATACCATCAATTAGTCATCTTCACCTATGAGTTATGCTATTGCCTAAGCAAAGATGTGAGTTTTTGCAGGAAAAAACTAGAAAGTTAGTGTAATACGTAGTAACCATTCGCGGAATAACATTTATGATGAAATTCCTGATCAAAATTGCAATAGCTACTTACTGTGCATAAAACTTCGGATTTTCGAATAACGATGGGGTTAATTAATTTCAAGTGTGACAGCTTCAGGTTTGTGAGATCAATTATGTATCTTTCTGAGACAGTGTAGTCATAATGAAGCCTGTATTCACCAACCTGCAAAAGACCAATATAATTGTGACGCTTATGATTCATAGTAGGATAGTTTCTCATTATCGGGAGGGCACAAAAATTAAACGTACGTATTGAAGACTTGGGAAGACAATGGACGAGTTTTTCACCAGGTTGGCACAAAAACGAAAACGGTACACCCAGAACGCTTTAGAGAAGTTATCCACCCTCATCACGTCCTACTTTCGGGCACCACATTATTTATTATCAAAGTAAGGAAATCTACAGGTTTTTTTGCGCGCTGTTGACGCGCTTCTTGTCTTTTTATGTCAAAGAATCTTGCAAGAAACTTCCTTCGTACAAGACTTAGTAGATAATTACAAATTTTCTAGTAGGTAAGCAACTCTACATAAAGCTTACCATAAAAGTATATCTGAAGTAAGTAAGCAGGTTGAAGTCATCAAGTTTATCTGTCAAAAACTGGGTAACGTTGACTCTTGACCGGTCCACGGGAAGCAACTTCGGTAGAGGGACGTAATGTCTGAAAATTAAGAAAAACTTTATTTCAAAACTAGCTTTTGCCTGCGACTACAGAAAAAGTATATATGCTTTACTTTGCTCCTAAGAGTAAAAGCGTGATAATATGTAGCCTATGTGTAAACTATCTCTATTCCAAATTTCATCCAAATCCGTTCAGCCGTTTCAGCGTGAAAGATAGGATAGTAGGATAGGACTATTGACGAGAATGGTGATCAAATCTCCGGTCTCAATGAAAAAGGCTGGATGCCGGTGAGACGAAGATGACCAGTGGACAAGGGTACTTCTCCAGACTACCTCTTTTTATTATAGTGGCCCTTTTACCGACAGCCTAGGTCATGAAAAGGGCACACTAATTCCAACAAACGATCGAAACCGAGTGCCGGGACCTATGTTCGGTAGGTCTTGCAAGGAAGGACAAGGGCAGTGAAACAATGGCGGCCGAGAACTGGACGGCGATCATTAGGAGGACCAGCAGCCCGATTTTCGGACGATATCTATTGTTGAATCGGCGAAGGTTCTAAGAGACTATCAGAAATGACGTGTTGGGAAAAATGCCTATACCAATCAGTGGGCAGAGGTTTCTGCACTGCCTAAGATGACTTCAGACCCGTGTCTCCCCTGGACGACCCCCTGGGAGAGACATCACTTATATGCATAGTAGGCTTATACAGCAGAAACTTTATGCATAAAGATACTTCTTCTACTTCAAGTTTGAGTCAAGATTATAAAGATAGGTTCTTACACCAACTAACTCACAGAATAGACTAAGAGGCAGGCCTAAAAAGCGTTGGATTGACCAAATCGAAGAAGACCTCAGAAGGGCCAGAGACAAAATGTAAATCTACTTCGGAGGAGGCCAAGACCCACAGAGTGCTGCAGCGCCAAAGGAACTAAGAAGTAAGTAAGTACTTACACCAACTCAAAGTACGGTAGAAATTCGTCGATGTTTCTGTTGAGCATCATCTCAGGCATCATCCCTCGTGCGGTGAAGTAACAGTCAATCTTCTTCTTTGTGCCCTCCACTGAACCCTGGGCCAGCATAAACAGTCGCTCCATGAGGTTTCTGTCTGTTGAGCAAGAACAAAATAAATATTGATCTTAAAGTTGCTGTTTACTTACATAGAGTTAGGTTGATTTGAGTTACCAGGTATACCAGGTAGGTACCTATTATTGGATGTTCAGAGAGAGAGAGAGAGAGAGGGGGTTCTCAATTCGACGCATAATTATGTTGTTTATTAGCTCAAATTTGAATTTGAATACGTTTGTGTGTGTAGGTGCATTTACATAGCTTTGAGTTGTTAAAACATTGTGAAACTCAATGAAAACAATATTAAAAAAATACTTTTCTCCGCCACAGCTTTCACATTTTATTAATTTAAAAATCAACGGAACGTCATAGTGCAAAAAATATTTAGGTTGTGATCCCTATCACCGGGTGCTATTACCCTGTAAAAAGAGTTAGGTACTTTTGTAACACCTTGTAGAGGTGGTATACCATATATTTGATGAGGATCTAATACGAAATATCGGAGATGTAGAACTGTAAAGAGAGCAGCTAATCACTCTGAATCAGTGTAATAACTTAATAACAGTGTACCTCTTTACCAGTAATTGCATGATATAGGTCAGGGGTCACCAAATGGCGGACCGCGGTCCGCATCCGGACCACCGACCCATTTTGTGCGGACCGCGAGATCACAGCAACTTGCACTACAGAGTATATAATTTAATAAAAATGCAACCTCGCATTATCTTTGTTGACGTCAATACAATAAAATTGTTTTCGGGAGTGATAAAGCTACCCTGCAGATGGAAATGATCGATTTCTAAGAAAACACAGTTTTAAAACACAAACATGCGGAAATTTCTAGTGGTCTATAAAAATGTTGTGCGGACCGCGATGGTCGTTTCATTTCTTAAAACGGACCCCGAGCGAAACTAATTGGTGACCCCTGATATAGGTATTCTGTTCTGCGAGTAACTTGAAGTCGGCCATTTTTAGTTTATTTTAGTGTACAACAAAATGTCCTTTATCAACATAGGTATCTAATAAAACATGAATCTAAACAACAACTTAGAAACAAGACTCACTCATATTCTTCTCGACGAAATGGTCTTGCTTCTGGCACCACAGGCTGACCGTGTCTAGGCTATCCTTGACCCGGTCTAGGCTGTCCATGTTACACATCTTCTGGATATCCGTCATATCCTCCTGGCTCACGTGGATGAGTGGGTGATCCGGTATCGTCTCCATTTTTGTAAATTATCTGAAATGGTAAATGAAAAAAGTCGTTATTCAACATCGACACGGTGGCAGACTAGTGCGTAGAAAACCCAAATTAAATTTCTGGTTCCAAGTTACTTTTTCTGAATTTGCACGAGCAACACTACTCGCTAACGCTAAAGTGTATCAGATGCTTTGCCGGGCTCTCGCCTATACCAACGGGGAAAACAAATAATAGTTTTGCTACCCCTAAATATTATCAGATTTTGGTTTCAATCGTTTTTATAGATTTTATGTTTTTCCCTTTATTTTTTAATTCAATAATATTTAAAATTTTATTTTGAGCTACCTATAACGAATAAAAGAACACGAAAAAGCTTAGACATGGACAAATATCTACAAAAACTGACCAAAGTTGACACCAAAATTAACGAAATCAGACTGTAGCAAAACCGTTATTTCGTTTGTATGGGAGTACAAAACTCATGACACAACCTCTGGATCACCTTCACATGTTGTAAGCAGCCTATAAAACTCCCACTAACTAATGGTAGCAAAAATATTATAAAAATTTAAACATATTTATTGCATATCAAACAAAATTTTCCTCATCAAAATACAGGATATTGGCCACAGAAATAGAATCAGGATCTATTGATAAACGTATAGGGAGCAATATTTTTTAAAAAGTATTCACAGTGACAAAAAACGCCTGTTGAAGAACAGAAATCTGCCTTCTTGTACGAGGTAGGTACGTATTTTATCAATAAACGTAAGAGGTCAGTCCAAAAGTCAAATGTGTAATCACAATCTGAAGGCCAACGTTCATTGTTTGACTTGTCTATAGAGTTAAGACTGCCTTGGTGGTACTATGTACCATCAACGACCTCACCCACGGGTAATCTTAGGTCACCTAACCCGTCAACTTGGTAACCTACGATTTCTATTAAGTAACCTAAATGGATCGTCAAATAAATTAGAACAGAAATACACTGGGAAGACATCTACACTAATATTATAAAGAGGAAAAGTTTGTGAGTATGTAGGTACGTATGTAGGGGGTAATCTCCAAATCTACTCATCCGATTTTAGAAATTATTTCACTAATGGGAAGCTACGTTATCGCCTAGTGCTATAGGCAATTTTTTATCGTGATAAAGGGAAAAAAAATCGGACGAAGTCGCGGGCTAAAGCTAGTCCTTATACCTTCTAAAACTGCATTACTGAATCGTCCAGAGAGCCATGAAACATGCTATGTTAGGTATTTCTCTTCGAGATCTAATTATAAATACAGTAATCCAGAGAAGAAAGAAACTGTCATAGTCAAGATGATAGCGCAAATCCAGTGGAAGTGGGCAGGCCATAATGTCTTAGACAAGACCAGATATACTGGAATGGAGACCCAGAAGGGGTCGTAGAAATGTGGGCAGGCCACCGATGAGATAGATTGACGACCGGTCAAAGTGGCAGGAAAAGCCCAAGACCGAAAATAATAATTGAGTGCAATGAATGGAAGAAACCTACACTCAGCATATATAGGTGGCGATAGATTGAAGAAGAAGAAGTTTATGTCTCTTAGGTTTTACGTTCAGAAATGCTACAACTCTAGAGAAACTTCACTTTGCAACTCTACACTCAGTGACGCACAACCATTGTACAGAACACTACTGTCATCGTCATAATGATAATTGATTGCCTTACTTGACACTGCGATTGAAATCTCCGTGTGGGTTAAAGGTTCTTTACCACACTTCAATTAATACTTAATTTACCATAACTCTTAAAGCTTATAGAGCAAGGGCGATCTGGAGCAGAAAAAATGGTTTAACCTAGGCTATAGTCCGTTTCCAGGGCAGGCGGAAAAGCGATCATTGATACGAAGTACTATGTTACCGTAAAAATATAACGATTCGTGTCGCACTCCGTCACTCTCCTTACATTTCTGTATCGTTTGGATATCGAAGCGTGTTTTTAGGTACGGGGTGGGGTGAGAGTTCCGGTCAGTCAGAGATAAAAAACCTGTTTCAACGTGCTACAGGTAGCGTCACGAGTTATGAGCGCTCGACGAAACTGGTGGGGATTTCTGCGCAAGTGTGTACAATCGCACATCCTCATCATCAGAAAACGATTGTGAAACTGACACTGATGAAAGTGACATCCCTGTTTAATATACTTAATGTATACTTATACCAACCTGTTTTTTTTTTCCGCCACTTTGGTGTCGTTTCACCGTAACATAATTGTTTAATAATTACTAAACCTCATCGCTCATTAATGTGCTAGTTCGTAGTAAACTTGTCAAAAATTCAAAAAACCTATGGCATAAAAAATGTTGTTTATTTCTGTGATCCGCTCAAAGGTTAATGATCGCTTTTCCGCCTGCCCTGGAAACGAACTATACCACCACATTTATAGCTTTATCAGATCTGAAATTTTGCATATTTAGCGTTAAGATATCGTTTTCATCTCTCAGTGAGATAAGCTCACATTTTACGCCCTTAGATGCATTAGTAATTTCGAATCTCGCTTAGCTGGCAGTCGCGTTCCGGTTCTTCTATGACCACGCCTGTAAGCGCCATCTATGGACTGCTTTGAAAACGACTTATTCTTTTCGACAAACCTGTTGTTTCTCGATAGTATGGAGCTCAGGCTAAGACTGAAATTAAACAAGGACCAGAAAAGACAGACTATTAATTGAATGCTAGACCATATTTTGACAACCACTTCTCAATATCTATAACTGGTTCCATGTATAAAATGTTTTCATTTGATTGCAATGCAACACACACTCCACACTGACAAAATGGCGAACTCTGTGGTGAGCCGTGTGCACAGAATAGTGGAGCTGTAAGATGTCAAAGTCACAGATTCATCAACACACACCAACATGCACCCCACGCCACGAACGAAACACCACAGATGAAATTCGCAACGGAATTTTATCTGTGGTGTTTTGGAACGTTTCCCACGTTCCAAAACAAGAACATAAAGGTGGCGCGTTAGTTAAAATAAAATTCTGTCAATAACTTACGCATAAAGCTTGATAATAAATAATGAGGGTCTATGTCTCGAATGGCAAGTTTTTAGTTAGGGAGGCGAGGTAGCTAAATGGCGTAATTCAACGGCGCCGTCGAGACCTATCAAAATCGAAAGATAAAATAATTTCGAAAAGAAAAGCTCGTGTGGCAAAAACCATTTTAGCGGTGGGTTTGGCGTGTACGGTTTTTCAAAAATGTAAAAAAAAACAGTTACTTGGGCATTCTCGAGCGCGTCAGATATTCATACTACGTATGCCCCGAGTGCCTCTGATAACAACGGTATACTAATCTGCCGGTTTGCGTGGTGGGGGTAGGCATATAAAGTAGTCAAAAATGCAAAAAAAAAAAAATTACTCGAGCGCGTCAGATTTTCGGA
Organism: Zelleria hepariella; assembly: GCA_949319315.1. NCBI lineage: Eukaryota > Metazoa > Arthropoda > Insecta > Lepidoptera > Yponomeutidae > Zelleria > Zelleria hepariella. Next base: position 7,041,433 of record OX439396.1, on the reverse strand, counting down.
AGGGGTGTTAAGTAGGCCCCAAGGAAGCTCCCTTTAAAAAAACTGACGATTTCGGCGTGACGATAAGTAACAATGAATTTTTGAAAATGCAAAAAAAAAAAGTTTTTTTGAAATACTCGAGCGCGTCAGATTTTCATAGGGGAGGTTTATCTCGGTATCCTGAAAGCATATTTTTTTAATCTGACAAAAATGTTGGTGGGTTCTCTTAATCTGACCGAAAAAGTTTGAGTTTTTATGATGCTTCAAGTCAAAACGTTTTAACTTTGGACAAAAATGTAAAGAGACCTTTTTTGTGTAAAATAAAATTACCTTTTTTGTTTATTTAAACTTTTTTATTTTTTCTAAAGCACTAACCCGTGCTAGGGAATAATTTAAACATTTAAAATAAGTTGAAAAAATTCACTCGGGACAGGACTTAGAGCCTCGGCTTAGAGCGCCTGCACGGTATGCGAGAGGTTGCGGGTTCAAGTCCTGTCCCGAGTGAATTTTTTCAACTTATTTTAAATGTTTAAAATATTTAAACTTTTTTTTTTTGTAAAATGTATCGTTCGCGACTTATATGCCGTAACGCGTTCTTAGGAAGACGAAATGGCTCCTCCACACTTCCGGTCATGCGGAAACCGGCAGATTTTGTATTTTTAGTAAGTTTTAGATTTAATTCTTCAAAATAAAAAAAAATTAATCGCGCTCGAGAATGCCGGATTAACGTTTTTTTTTACAAGTTCGCGACCCTATAATTCGGCGGCGTCAAGGACTTATCGTCAGATTAGTTAAATTTAGTCTTTAAACACTAAAATCAACCCCCAATATCTTAATCTGACGCGCTCGAGTATTTCAGACTATCCATTTTTTTTTTACTAATCTGATCGTCTATCCTAGGCGCGCGTCACTACATATAGAGCTAAATACTTTACAGGGTTGTTCTATTAGGTCTAAGGTATCTCTCATATCTTAAACTGCCACGCTCGAGTATTGCCGAAAATTCCCCTATTCGCCTCCCTAACTATTTACACTATATTTGAATATTGTTATGTTTGTATTTTGGGTAAAATTTTTGTTTTAAAATCAAAAGCATTTACCTCGCTCGTGTAAACCAGGGGCCTTAGCCTGTAAGACAATGGCGGGTCAATGGCTTCCCGGCAGAAGGACAAAACCGGGCTCTCCTCGTTTTTCTCCTACAACCAGAGAACTAATCCTCTAGAATTAGAATCAAAATATTCTTTACTGTACTACAAAAACATTAAAAGGACAGACAGCGTTAGCAAATCGTAATTGAAGTCGTCACCTGACAGCCCATTTTGGCACCATTGTGTTACAGGCTAAGGGCCCTGTATCTGAACGCCTCTATAATGGAACTTTCATGAAAACCAAAACTGTTCGTACATGAGAATAACACTGAAATAAAATCTTTTAGGCAGCAGATACTGTTCAGGGGATTTTTCGCTTTGATATTGTCAGGTCATAGAAAACTTTAAATAGCTTAGATGAAAACAAAAAAGGGAAGATACGGCACATTCTTATTAGCAGCCGTGAAAAAATGGGCTCGAACGCACTCATGCACATAAACTCACACAGCTTTAACTCATTCAGATCACATTTACAATTATGTGAATAAGCGATACGCTAAACCAACAAGCCCGAGCGAGACAAGAACAGTGTCCAACCGGTCAGTGTCCAACCGGCGACTGAATGAAAGTGAGTCCATGGACTCAGTTTTGCAGGTCCACGCGTAATGGGTGAGTGCCGTATCTTCCCTTTTTTGTTTTCATCTAAGTTAAATAGATTGCGAAATAAAAAAAAAATGGCTTAGAAAGAAACAAAACCTTTATTCGAAAAGGCTTTTGGGTGGACATTAAAAAAAAAACGGGGTATGTGACCAAAATTTGCATCTATCTAGGTATGTTTAACGAGATGATTTGTACAGCGTCCAGTAGCATCTTCTTTCACACAGGATGGGAAAACTCGGACGCGAACCTAGTGGGTAGAACAATGGACTCGGAAGTTAGAGAGCCAGGTTCGATTCCCGGTGCGGGCCGTGACTATAAAGAAGTTAAGAAACCTGAGATAGGTACCCAGAGTGAGTAGATATAACATTATTCTGCGGTTAGTGCCGAAACCGAGATGGTTGGCGTAAAAAGGTAGAGGCCTACGTCCAGCAGTGGGCTTTACTAATGGGCTGGATAGATAGTACATACAATACGCGCCACGAAATAAGGGACTTGATTGCGCCTCGACAACGTCTTACCGCCCGGTTCCGTCCCGCACTTATGATACCGGTCGATAATATTAGTTGCGTTATTGCGATTTTTGTTATCATTACATTTTGTATTAGGAACGTCCTACTTCCATTGGGGCGTTATTATCGCAGCAGTGTGTAACTCCATGGCCATCTGAAAAAAGATATCGCAATAACGCATGCGTTTTTAACGACCGATAAAAACGCGCCTGTGTGGGGCTTTTAAATCGTCACTGCGCATGTCAAACCACGTGGTGTCACAAGTCTCCACTTTCGTAACATTGTACCGAGAATTATCCGCGGTGGACTCCGGAACGCAATTAAATGTGGGGCACATTTAACAACAAAACATTTATGCGGAAATTAACAATACTTATCCGAGCATAAGGACATGAGGAGGTCATTATACAACCATTTAGCGGCCGTGAACCTGGGTGTGCAAGGTGAACAGGACATGTTTCTCAGAAATTGCACACGACTGCATAATGAAACTGGGGCTCTTTGTGACATATTTAAGTAGATAAACAACGGCCGCGGTGTTTTCTCCTTAGAAAAATATTCCTTTTTTGCATACATACATACAAACATACAAGACTTGCGCGAACTCCAAGTGAAAGATTAGAGAGAAGTGGCGCAGGCAGGACAGATAGAGATGGCGTCTTTTGGTTGCGGAGGCCAAGATCCACTTCGGGTCGCTGAGCCAGAGTAGTAAGTAGATAAGTACCTACAAACATACATACATACCTACATACAAATATACAAACGCCGGATTGTTCAAGTAGACTCGGAGAATTTCTCTCGCTTCGCTCGCTTGTACACACGACAGCACGTCAGACTGTACACTTTTGTCGTAAAGTCGCCCGTAACGCAACCGAGCAGAGTGCTAGCATGTAAAGGTCGACGTGCTGTCGTGTGTACAACTATTTTAGCAGCCAAACAAAACTGCTGCAGCGGAGGGAGCATGACTTTTATCGAGGCGGATTTATCCAACAAAATGGCGGTTTATCAGCATTTTTTACGTCTATAGTGGGTTATATATCGTCGAGAGCGAGATATATCCCACTTAAGACGTCAAAAATGCTGATAAACCGCAATTTTGTTGGATAAATCTGCCTCGATATAAGTCATGCTACGGGGACTGGACTATTGATGTTCCGTTCCCGGGAACATTGCCAATCGCTGTAAACATTGCCGGAAACATTGCCGGCAATATTCCCCCAACTGGAAATTTAACGGGAACTTTGCTCTAAACTTTGGATATTTCAATATTTGTTTATTGACTTGTAAATGGTTTTGGATTCTTTATACACTAAATAATAAGTTACTAAACACATAATTCATACGAATTTCATAGGTAGTACGAATTTAAGATGGTTTTTTTAATGGAAAACCGATTTCATGCAGTCTCCATGTGGCAACACTGCAAGGACAAGACACTTATGCAAATATGCATGTCACTTGACTAACCAAAGCGATAATTTAAGAATTAGCATGAATTAACAAAATAAATATCACTGGGAATTTATGGAAACATTGGGAAACTTTCGGAAACTTTCCGGGAACATTGCCAGTGGAAACATTGCCGGGAGTGGGAATGTTTCCAAGCGTACATCAATAGACTGGACACGTGAGTCTTAGCTGACGTCACCATTGTTTGCCTTGACCATTCTTTGTGTCCCGCGATGTTTAGCGTGAGCAAACATTTACTGTGCGGTGAGGCAATGTCATCGATGTGATTCTGTCTCAAGATCGAAAGACTCTTTCTGCCGGTTTCTGATTTGAGAAATTCGCTAAGCAAGCACTTAAATATCGTTCTGTCGCTGCGGATGTCTCACAAAAGAACGTGACAGAACTATAGTTAAGTATTTACTTAGTAAGGGTGGTATTCTAGAACGATACTTAAATTCAGATCAGACTAGAACGCTACTTAAACTCTTTTTAAACTCAGTTCAAACTAGAACACGACTTGAACTCTGTTTAAACTCAGTTTAAGTAGAGTTTAGTAGTGTCGACTGTCGATAAAACAGTGCATGTTTTGATTTGAATATCCCTCCCTTCATATCAACACATGCACTGTTTTATCGACAGTCTGAACTCTGTTTAAACTCAGTTTAAGTATCGTTCTAGAATACCACCCTAAAATTCTCAATTCAGAAACCGGGCCTATAAGTAATGTGGGACTATACTAAGGCCACTAAGGCAAGACGAAGTCTGCCTGAGGATATATCTTTAATCATAATTTGCACCATGGCGAATAAAAAACACGGTCATTAAAAAATATCCTTTATAATTATAATATGAGAATGGCATGAAGTTCTTCGATTAAACTTTGATACGGCAATAATAATTTAAACATAATATTATCGAAAGGCAAGTGGCAACACTTGCCTGAGGCCCTATAGGTACACAATACAAACAGGAATAACATGATTAGCCGGCCATAGAAGATTTGTTAAACAACAAAAATGAATAAATTACAGAGCGAGTCGGACTAGAATTCCGAGGGTTCCGTAACTTTATTCATAATATAAGTGCGGTAGTCCGAATCACACTATAAATCGTGTTTTTTGTTTATTATAAAATAAGTCCTATAAAATAATTACACCAAGTTTGATGGCTGTTTGTATCACTGCTTTTACGATAGAGCAAAAACAAAAAACAGAGAAGAAACACGTTTCTTGGTACCTATGTCCACGAGAATGAAGTTGCGTGGTAAGACTATCATCCCACCAAAAACATTTTCATGTAAAACATGTTGCCAAGACGAGACCATACACATCGCTTTGTCAAAAAGCTATCAGATCTCATGTAGAGCCAAGCTTCTAACTCTACAAGCCCTAACTTCACAAACTCAACACCTTAGTCAAAATATTATTATGTAGCTTAGCCATTTCGTTAGTAAAAGAACTTGTAATAACTCGCTACGCTCGTGGCTCAATTTTAGAAACCTTCGCTAGCTCGGTATTCAATACAAGCACTCGCCGCAAACAATAATTTTGCATTCTTGCATAACAAATAACTATTTATTAGGACAGCACCAGCACCGGATTTAAACCGCTAGTTTTTTTTAACGTTAAGTCCGGTTTAAAGTAGTTAAGTACGAGTATTATCAAGTTTAGTACGGTACTGTGTAATTTGCTATTCGTCAGTTTTTCAAAAAGTAACTCGAGCAGTCTGCACTTCCATTCCTATTTTAATGATGAAATTTTAGTGCGAATTTCATGTAAATGAGTGTCTGCCTAGATTACTCTCCACAAATTAGTGCAAAATAATGTGACAGAAAGTCAGATCGGAGGTAAAAAATGTAAGGTGAGTAAATTAAATGCAGTGACTTCATGGATGCCGCAGTGCCCGGGACATTTTTGCGGTTCCGTATCCGAAGGTTGCCAACGAGACCCTACTGCTCTACCTATGTTGTCTATAATGTCCGTCACCTACCTAATAGAGGGCTGTATCTTTGAAACCATAATAAGTAGGCAGTTGAAAATTTCACAGATTATAGAGTAAAATAACAATTAATAAAAAAGGGCCAAATCCGAGACAGACGCAAGCACTTGAGATCCATACAGACAGATTTTTTTCCAAATAAAATAGCATTGTATGGTAGTAACTACGTTACCTTCTGCGTGCGGGTCCAACTCGCACTTGGCTGGTTTTAAATGGAGTATACCATACCAACCATGCTTTCCACGCAGGAAAAATAAGGTCAAAATGTGCAGAGCCTACTAACTAAAGGAAACCTACGGGGGGTTTCCTTAGGTGTTTATGTTACAGCTAAATAAAACAATGGTATAGTAAAAGGTATGCATAGCAATCAATAACCTTTACAAAATTTAATTAACACGAGTCGACCATCTGTGATCCACGGACATAAAGATCATCATGTTCTTCTGTCATTTATCTATTGAGTGAGTTGCAGCTTTGCCCGAAAATCTAATAAACTTTCTGCATTAGAAATGGTAATTCAGCTTCAAATTCTTTTGAACGAACAAAGAGTGATCCTGGGACGAAATATATTTTGACGCAGGGGCTTTTATGGTGCACTCAACCTGACGCTTATTAACTCCAGACCCTCCGATAAATTGCTGATGACATTATGACAAGCGATTGACATTTTGATAATTCGTTGAAGAAAGTCAGCAATTTAAAGACAAAAATATTTTTAGGGTTTTGTACCTCAAAAGGAAAAAACTGAACCATTATAAAATCACTGGTGTGTCTGTTTGTCATGCCCAATTTGCTCCGAAACTACTGAACTGATTGTGTTGAAATTTGGTATACATATTATGTAAGTTGGTGCCCCAAATGTGAAAGTGTAACGTAAACATGGGAATTTTAATTATTATGGGCCAAATAAAATAAAAAACTAGATTTTAAAAATACTTTGTGACCTATCAAGTTAAAGTGGTAATTTTAAATATCACAAATATATTATGATGTTAAAATAAATAGTTTTTAAGTTATTTACAATTACTTATCTCTGAAACTACTGAGCCTAAAATTAAAAAAAAATACAGATAATAGGTATAGATTATAGTAAAACATAATAATATAAGAAGTTTCTGTTGTTTATTGCAATAAAAAAATAAAATAAACATTGTTTAATGTATGTCAGTACGGAACCCTTAATGCGCGAGCCCGACTCGCACTTTGTAAGTTTTTTAATTGATTCTTTATTATTTTTAAGCTTTTGTTAGCACTGCAGTTTTTCGTTAATTTTTTCCTCAGAGATCAGTTCTCATTCAGAGACCTTAATGCTTCATATTAAGGTCTCTGAATGAGAACTGAAACTAGTCCGATATCATGATATCCCGGCATGTACTTAATAAGATAAGATAAGATAATGTTTATTTAGCTTTCTTGTTATACATACATTAAGTGTTTGGCTACTTCAATAAAAGCTTTATTAAGGGTGGACGATAGCAACGTGGCGGGAAATTCAAAATTTTCTCAGTTTTTTACATTTTATAGCTAAACTGAGCTATTTTTGTCCATAGATTTTTCGTTCGCGGCAATAAAACAGTATTATTTTCATTATTGTACACAACAGAAAAACAATAATTCAGCCGATTATGTGTTCTGGTCTACGAAGCAGTGGCACTGCCCAAAAACTTGTCGTGGACCAGAACACATAATCGGCTGAATTGTTGTTCTGTTGTTTACAATAATGAAAAGAATACTATGTTATTGCTATGTTATCGTGAACGAAAAATCGCTGAACAAAAATAGCTCAGTTTAGCTACAAAATGTAAAAAACTGTGAAATATTTGAATTTCCCGTCACGCTGCTAGGTATCTTCCAGCCTTAAGTACGTCAATAAATTATTTTGGTTTTTTGGGGCGAAAGAAAGCGTCATGAGAAACCTGAACAAGCGAGAGTTGATCCATAAAACTTCGATAAAAAAGTCGGTGCCCTAAACCCTAAAATCAAGAACTCGAAATAGTTTATTTTTATGACACAAAGCTTTGTTTTTAAACACGCGAAAAAAAAACGCTTCTTTAAATAAATTAAATAGTGTCGATCGACGATAGCTATTTTGTATGGAGAAGAGTGGGACACCAAAGAGGTTGCGTTAAAAAAAATTAATAAATAAAAAAATCAACTCACGTTTCCTTAGACGACCGCTAGAGTACAAGCCTTTGCCACACTGGCTGATCACAAATACTCTACATCTGTCCAGTTCTGACAAGTAAACAAATACACCCACTAAAGCCTTCCTACCTTACGTCTCTAAAACTAACGCCATAGAATCGGTTATCCCTTAGCACGACGGCATAGTAATGTTGGCTAAACTAACACGTTCAAGGACTCTCGGTTTTACTCGTAATATAACAAATACAATAAGCACATAATAATTTAGTTTGTAAATATTTTCCTTTTAGACACTTGTGTCAGGATTTACGATGATTTCTGAGAATAAAGGGGCTTTGTTACTTGGTTTGAGATAATTTTGCTAACATAAAATAACTGGATTGACATTTAATTTTGCATCTATCACAGCATGGTCTAAGCAAGCGGGCCCAAAACCCATCTTCGCTCGCTCGTTCAACTATTATAAAAGTCATACCCAGATACTGTAATAGATCGTAAAGTAGTATTGTAAGGCAATCATCCATCTCAATTGAAATTAAATGGCGAATGGAGCAATTTTCTGTAGTCTGCTTCTGGGCACTGCAACTGGCACAGTAGTAAAACATTTTTAAGAAAGAATAAAGTGAAGCTCCTAAAACAAATCTGAGGCGCCAAAAAGAACAAAAACATACAAAATCATGTTCAAAGAAAGAAATGTGTCTCTTTTAGTAGTGACTGAAGAAGATAAAGAAGCTGTGAGAAAATCTGCGCATATTTTGAGTGAAGAGCAACTTCAATCCGATATTGACTCAATAGTCGAGTGGTTTCAAATCCAGCCTCATCTCCCAAAAGTTGTTTTAGGTAAGAACTATTCTTAACTTATTAAATTAAATTCAAGTTTGTCCAGAAACAGCTGACAGGAGTCAGCTGTCTCTGGACAAACTTGACTTGACAGTTTTGCAACAACAAAACATCATGAAATCGATGCACAATTTTCCTGCAGGAAATCTGGTCCTAAGATTACGTCGTGTTGCATGCCTTCGATCACATACAGTTCACACGGAAGTACACGGTACCTTATAGGTTTTGATTCCCTTGCGATATTCGCAATATGCGGAAATGAAATATGCTGCATAAAAGGCCGTATATTTTGATTCCGTTCCGAACTTAGAAGCTTGATTTTTTTTTAGGCTCGAAGGGAATGCAGAGCTGAGTATTTTGATATAAATTTCAACCTGATACGTCCACGCGTTCTTGAGAAGAAGGTCTTGACAGACAGACAGACAGACGGACAGACGAACTACAAAGTGATTCTTTAATGGTTCCGTTTTACCTCTAGTAGTCCGGAACGCTAAAAACGGTCCAGCGCGAGTCGGACTCACGCACCGAGGGTCCATATAACCAGATTTTTGGTACGGAACCTTCAGTGCGCGAGTCGGGTTCACTACGCCTTTCCGAATTACATTTATTTTGGCCTCGCTACATTTCGCCTATGACGTATCATCCAATGTCACTTTAAACTAGACTTCAGACTACACCTGTAGTTCATTTCACCTAATGTCATTAGTCCGAGAGCTTATTTCATCGAGTCTGACTCGAACTTGGCCTGTATTTATTATTATTATTTTCAGACCGTGATATGGTAGAGCGACTTTTCATATCAAGAAAGGGGTCAAAAGAAAGTACGCAGCAAACAATCGACATGATGTTTGCAGCAAAATGTATGGTGCCAGAGCTGGCTGCCCCTAGAGATGTCTTCCATGCCGAAATTCAGAAAACCTTTTCCGCTATGTAAATATCCGAATATTAATCTATGTTTTGATGGTCAATACTACTTCTAGGTGGTACTTGATAAGGTCGCAGATGTCCAATTGCGGCGGTTTTAGGTAAAATTAATTACCCTATTTATCGTTAATTAAGTTATTAAAAACGTCGGGATAAAAAAAAGGTAATTAATTTTACCTATGAAACCTCATAATAATGATGATGACTGTATAATTTTTTCGTCGAGAAAAAAAGGTAGTTAATTAATGTTTCATCTCCCAGGCCCGGAAAATATGCTGTTACTACTTATATACGATCGTGGAAAAGCCAATTTTAAACTATCTGTATTTTTGCTCGCGTAAAAATTTGGATACGACGCCCTATGGTCTTCGATCAAGGATAAAACTAGATACAACATAGAACTCTGAATGTGTCTAGAAAAATAGATGCCCAAATTGCCTTTGGAAGCTTATTTGCTCGTAGTGCATGCAATTAAAGTAAAACTGTACACTAATGCAATAAGGTTGAAATTCGAATATTAGACGTATGGTCGAAATGATGTTTCGTATTGTTCTATTGCTGATATCTTTTGTTTCTGTGGGGACAGTTTTTATTGTGATTTTAAACGTAATGCGGATTCTATGGGATTTAGTTCGGTGCCTATGGTGTATAAAAATAACTTGACTTCTTTCGATTTTGGTACTCGTTATATGTTTAAGTGTTTATTAAAACCATATTGTTTTTTTTTTCAAATGTTTCAGGATTTTCACTCCGCTGCCAAAGCTCAACCACGATAGAACGCGAGTGAATCTCTACAGATATACTGAAGAAGTTGATAACTACGATTTTCGCTATTTTCTGAATTACGTTTTCATGGTAAGCTGCTCTAAAATAAGCACCATAAAAATTCCCATTATTTAAATTATTATTTGACGAGAACCCCCCATGAAGTTGAATTCGACCCACTTCTTAGGATGGTGTCAAGCCAAGCCAAATAATTTCAAGTCTTGGCCAATGTCAAACTTGAGAAGCTGACAGCATATTAATAGACACTATTAATAAACAATTCAGAAACCGGGCCTTAGGCCCAATTTCTGAATTGAGAAATTCGCTTAACAAGCACAGAGGTAAATATCGCTCCGTCTCTGCAGATTACTCACAATAGAATGTGATAGAACGATACTTAAGTATTTGCTTGGTAAAATTCTCAATTCAGAAACCGGCAGTTAGTCACACGTTTATTGTTTCAGACCATTGAGTATAGATTGAAGTGCGACTACGCCGCCGGCGACCGGTCCCTCATTGATTTTCAACATAGAAGCCTGTCTCACATGAGCAAGGAAAATCCTGCTATGATCAAGAACTGCGAGGTTTTCATTAGGGTAAGTCAACCTAGGAAATAAAATTGTAGTGTAAAACCGTAGTACATAATACACCGTGGAATTTTAGTGGTTTTAAAGCCGAAGGTATTTTGACTCTGAGCCAAATTCAAAAATTTTGCTTTAAAACGAACGAAAAAAAAAACACTTCCCAATACAAACGGCTATCGCCAATCGACACCATTTGTATGGAGAAGTGAATTTTTTTTTTCGCGCGTTTTGGAATGAAATTTTGTAATTTGGCCCAGAATCACCAGTGCAACAAAATACCTTCGGCTTTAAAACCACTAAAATTGCATAGTAAAATAGTATAGTGCATAAGACATTGCCTTCCATGAAGATTCTAAATACTACCTGCCCCTCTACCCTTGACGCACTTTTCCAATACAGCCGCAATATGGCGCAATTTACAAAATTTTATATTTTACAAATTAAGACGCATTTTGTGTTTTTATTGAATAGAACAGCCTTACCTTTGAATAAACATTACAAAGTATTTAAAATCAAAGCATTACTATGCGAATTCAAAGAGAAATAAATTTTTAAACTTTTTCATTTTGATCGCAATAGCGTCAAGGGTAACCCCCCTGTAGTCTCAGGGCGTTTGTCCACTGGAAACGTCAACGAGAACTAGATGACGGCGCCGACGTAGCGGTACATACATTTGCTATGACCGCTTGTCCATCTGCACACCCGACACTTGACGTCATCCCATAAAAAGATTACCATAATCTCGTTCTCTTTGACGGTGCAGTGGACAACCGCTTTTATAACTCTTAGTAAGATTAACATTGACAATGGACTCCCCCTCCACCCTTGACGCATTTTTCCAATACGGCCGCAATATGGCCCAATTTACAAAATTTAATATTTTACAAATTAAGACGCATTTTGTGTTTGTATTGAATAAAACAGCCTTACCTTTGAATAAACATTACAAAGTATTTAAAATCAAAGCATTAATATGCGAATTCAAAGAGAAAATAAGTTTAAAACTTTTTCAATTTGATCGCAATAGCGTCAAGGGTAACCCCCCTGTTATGTCCCGACTTCCAGTCCGTAGAAAGCGGAGTCTTTTATTGCGAGACGCGTACGTGAGTAAGGAAATGCGTATTTAGGTATTAAAGCGCCTTTCTAATAAAAAGTCACTAAAAAGTCAAGATAGAACTCTGTACGTAAACAAGGAAACATCGTCGTGAGGAAATCTCCGGCTTAGTTGGCTTCTTGTCTTTCCTGTCGGCTGGGCAAGCAGGATGGTGTAGGTGCTAGCCAGCTCCATCTAAACCAGTGGTTCTTAACCTATGGTCCGCGGACCAATGGTGGTCCGCGAGGGCCTCTCTAGTGGTCCGCGGGAGGGTCCTGCAGTCCAGCGCACATAGCGATAGTTGTCAATAAATTTTAATGTTGATTTTGAAAGTCATGTATAATAAGTTCCCAATGAATAAAATAACTGAAATTTTCGTGCGCGCTGGCGCGCGCTCTTACTCCCTATTCGAAAATATTTTTAACCTCCAAAGATCCGCGTGACTGCAGATCGCGCCAAGGAATTACCGAATGCGCCAGATTTTGACAGGCTAATACAATAAATAGCCCATACGTAACCTGCGGCAGGCTCCGATGTAAAGTTGCGGTCTTCAGTTCAATACGCAAAAAAAATAAATAGTATTAGTATCAAAATCCTTAAAAATCGAGTAGTCAGTGCTCAATCATAGTATAATGTCGTTATCCCATGTCAAACCAAACGTAGACTATATTTAGGTTAAAATCGGTGAATTTTCAATGCGCTTCGCGCGTGTCTTCTATTCAAAACAAAGGAATTCTCCATTATGAAACGTAAGACTTAAATAAAAGTATTTTTTTGTTAATTGTTAATTTTAAGAGTAAAATCGTAAAATTTTCGGGCGCGCTACGCGCGCTTTTACAAACAAATTAAATCTTTATGATATTAACGGAAGATTATCTGGCCATCTTGCGGCTTAAATAGGGTAAAATTGGTGAATTTTCGGGCGCGCTGCGCGCGCATTGATATCGCCTACCAATTAAATCTCCAAAATAATTTTAGTAAAATTGGTGAATTTTTGGCGTGTATGTTCTATTGTTCCAAAACCGACTCATATTAATTTCCTGTATTCAACTTACTTACATACATTATACTTTAGGTCAGTCAGGTGAAACAATTTCATGTGAAACACGATGTACCTTGGATCTGGTGGTCCGCACTAAGAAAAAAATTATCAAAGTGGTCCGTGGTCCAAAAAAGGTTAAGAACCACTGATCTAAACAATGTCCCAGGCACTGCAGCGGCCGAGTCGTCACTTCTCTCGTCTAGTGTGAGTGAAGGTTCCATGAGACGCTGCATAAAATATCTTACTGCGTAGATGCAGTCTTTTTTTTTTCTTTCATGTAAAATTTTAACCTATGTCACCTTGGTTATATCCCTTTCAGGAAGCCTACGGCATCCATCTTTTAGGCATCCACATAATCAACGCGCCAAGCTTCCTCAACTCCATCATCAGCCTCGTGAAGAGCTGCCTTTCTCCGAAGCTCAGCTCCAGGATCCATGTCCATCCAGATTACGATGACCTCTACGGTCACATTGACCGGGATGTCCTACCTGCGGAGTACGGAGGTCACGCGGCGCCGGCCGTTGAACTTGTTGGTATGAGGACGATTTTATTGAAGTTTTGACGATTTTTCCTGCTTCGGTTAAAGGGGAAAATGGGAAGAAAAATACTGACAAAATCTTATTTTCTAATTAAAATTCAATCGTGGTTTTTAGTAGATACGCAAAGAGCCTTGAGTGTGGTATATATCGCAGCTAGTAGAATTTAAAGTAGGTGACTCAGTACTGGTGTCAGGATCTGAAAGACATCACGTCTCCGGCCTTTTTGGGCTGGGATCTTTGCACCGCGTATCATCTTTAATATTTTTCTAATATTTCTAATATTTTTGAAAATTCCCTCTCAATTGGTTTCATTTGAACGAATGAAAGTTTTTCGAATTCATTGTTTCAAAAGGTGCTATTTTCCTGATGCTTAGTGTAGTCAGGACCTTTCTGTAATACCCTGAATATTTCTCATTTCAGAATCATGGAAGAAGGAGTTCGCAAAGCCTTCAATCCGTGAATACATGCTTCAACAAGAGGGTCTGCTTTCGGATGAATCTAAAAGAATTGGGCCTCCTCTTGACAAAGATACGTTCGGTGTTTCTGCTGCCAATGAGAGCCTTGAAATTGATTAGGAAGTGGTTGGATGTCTGAAATATTATTATTAGGATAACGCAGACACTGGAGAATGACTAGCTAAAAACCAAAATTGCGAAAGTGTCGCTGGCTAGGTTAAATTATCCGAATAGGTACTCGGAGACCACCTCTACAAAAAAGCACTGGTGTCCAAATGGAACACGGAAGAGAGAACGCCCTAAAACTACCCGGCGTCGATCTGCAAAGCAGAAAGCAAAAGTGTCGGGATGAGCACCATAAATATTCACTCTGACTCGTATAAGTAGACCCGAATAGAAAACAACTTTACGAGCCCTGATAAAGGAAGATAGGAACTGATGAAGATGTGTCAGGTGATGATGATGAACCTGGCGTCAGGGTACAAAAATTAGGAAGCCAACTTGTCAAACGTCAATTTCTGTTCAATACAACTAGGACTTGTGGCCTTGTTGCTATTTTACTACAGCTATTTATATTTTGTTCTCTATACACCACTAAAGCAAAAGTATAGAGCTATTAAAAAAAAAAAGATTGTTGGAAATTACGTTTCAGCAATAAAGCTAATTAAAAAATTAATACTCTGTAGAAATATTATCCCTAAAATACTTACTTACTACACAACTACGTGAAGTAATGCTTTTTGTGAATTCCCAAGTGTTTTTTAGGGTCACAAATTCTTTTGGAACTTCCAGCGTTGCCTCGTCCTAAAGAGGAACTTTGGCAGCCAATACATCAATCGAACTTTCGACAAGACCACCGTAGCGTAGTTTCAAATTTGGAAAAAATAAACTGAAAGTAGAGCTGTTTTTCCGCACCAAAAGTTTTTATTTGTATGATATTAGTTAGTACTAACTTTTTAGGTAAGCGATCAAGTTGGCGCGTTTCTGGGAGCGCGACATGTGACGCTTTCGACACGAGAGAAGAAAAAGCTGTTTATGTTCTACCCAAACAATGTCCCAATCACTGCAGGCTATGTAAATTCGTTACTTTGTTGTTTAGTTCCATCTATTACCTTCTCTTTTTTTACTTGTCCAGTCCTTAAAGGTAAAGGTGGTCTGGAAGAGATCGCTCTCAGCGATAAGACCGCCGTCTGTACTATTCTTAAGATTCTTGTAAATAATTAATTTCTGGTGTATAATAAAGTGTTCCCTATCTCTATCTATCTATCTACCTATGTAAATGCAAAGGCCTAAGTAAGAATATAATTTCATCTAATAAGGTTTCCTCTCCGTTTTACGTTGTTACCAATCCAGTACTCAAGTAAGTCAAAAGGGTGATATAAAACAACAACAAAAAGTTACTGATTGTTTATTTGAGAAAATTATTATACTTACGCAAGGGAATTAAAAGGAAAACTTGGCGAAACAAAGGAAGATCGGCCGAAAGAAAAACGGTTAAAACACGTTTTGTTGCGTCGTTAAAATACACAACTTTTTCTTACCTACAACAGGTTTGTTTTCCTTGAAATTTGCACCTCTTTACTAATTAAGATAATGCGCCTAAACAAGAATGCCTCTCCTAACTGTTGTAACAAAATAAAAGGGTTAAAATTTGTGCTTTTCCCCTTTTGTCTCTACATAGATGGTTTTCGAGTTTTTGACGCTATCTCTGTTCTGCTTTAGGGACGGACAAAAGTGTCGTTGAATTTTAGTAGTCTGTGATAAGAATGAAAAATTTCGTCGGAATTTCGGAAGTCGTGAACGTGAGTTTTTAAATTACAATTCCCTTATGGTAGTCTTACCTTTATTGTTACAAACTCACCATATTTTGGACCACGTACACACTAATTTCATACTCGTACACTCTTATACTCCAAACTCTTTCCACTGTTCCAGTCTACGACGTGTCTCAAACTTAGGTCGATTGACTGATACGTCAGCAGCTCATATTTTTAATCGCCTCAAAAAAGGTGAAGGTACCCGACCCGACTCACCCGTATTTTTATTTTTTATGTTTGTTACCTGAGAACTTTTTTAGACTTTGTTAGAACTTTGTTAGACCGATTTTGATGATACTCTTTTGTTTGAAAGGGTGTACTTCCCATACCTTTAAAAAATGTTGTAGATCTGATGAAGAACTTCGGAGATGGAGAACGGAACTCCTCGACGGACAGCGGCAGATCACTGTCGGAATCAGTGCAGTAGCGTTTTCCGGTACAGGGGGGTTACCCTTGACGCCATTGTGTTCATATTTACAAATTTTGAAATTTTATTTCTCTTTTACATCGCATAGTCATCCTTTGATTTTATATACTTCGTAATGTTTATTCAAAGGTAATAAAATTTTGTACAATACCAATATAAAATGAGTCTTAATTCGTGAAAATAAATATTGAATTTAGTAAATTTCGCCATAGGTACTCCAATATGGCGCAAGTTACAAAATTCAATATTTCACAATTTAAAGCATCGTGAAAAAACTTTAAAAAAAATGTATTTCTAAAGCAAAAAAAAAAATTCAGTGTACGTTTTAACCAGTGAAGTTGGTTGTTTAATTTTTGTTAATGACCTATTCAATGATCCATGTGGCAGAAAGAAGAATCTGAGAATAAGCTGAGGCCCTAACATGGCAGCCGTAAACTAGGCTTTTGTTTATTGTATGAAAAGAAAGACATACTTCAACTCTACGACACGGCTGCAATCTTATTTCATTCTCTCAATCCAGCTACAAGAGTTTTGCCGCCCATGTTTCGGCGTTGTGGTTAAAAAAACACTGGCATGGGGAGAAAAACCTAAAGACCTAAAACCAAAAACTGATTTAGGTTTTCGAATCCAAGTCAAACTCATAGATTTAAAAAACGTAAATAATAAAGGTTTTTCCAGTTTTTTCCTTATACCGCAGCGTGAGAGCGGACCTTTACGTAGGTACTATGGCGAGTGAAAGTTTGTCAAAAGCGATCCAGCTAATGAGATGCGGTGGTTATTTTCCTTCTTTCGGGACAACCAGGTGCCCGATTTGCATAACAACAGCCCTATCCCTTGAAAACTTGCTTAATTTTAATTTCGCTAATCCGCACCTACCCACCTTTTTGGACAGTTCCGGAGTTAAATTGTGGAAGGGAAATTGCAGTTTCAAATTTTAATTTTCTTCTATTGTTATGTATATTTTGCTTCGGTGCATCTATCTTTTCATGAAAAACGAGCTGATGCTTTTTCAGCGCTTCATTTTTGTGCGAGGAATTGTTTTACCAAAACTGTTGCCATTCACATGAAAATAACATCAATTTACAGAACCATCATTTCAGTTTCATAATAAAAAAACCCTTTGGATAAACCCAAATGAATTTAGGAAAAACAATTGAATTTTATTTTTTGTTACAATGTCTCTGCATTTTTCCAATCTACAATAATTTTCCGACCATACTCGCCCATAAGCTTAAAACTCTTTCTTGGAATAGGCTTGGGGTATACTTATCGCATTACCCACCCCAGATCGGTCTCTTTCACTTGGCTCGAGACAGAGTCAGATATGTCTCTGTCACCTTGTATGCGGCAGACATAGATCTATTTTCTACCATTGTTCGATTGTTCTCATTGGCGGTTACTATTCTATGTATTCTATGATTTTTAGCCACAGGAGTCCAAAATTGTGCTTCCTTCAGTACATTAGGCAGTGAAATAGGAAATCCGTCGAAACCACTAAATATCACAAACTATTTTTGTATTTTCTAAAGCACTAACCCGTGCTAGGTAACTTTATAAACATTTTTATAAGGTGAAAAAATTCTCTCGGGACAGGATTTGAACCCGCAACCTCCTGCACGGAATGCAAGAGGTTGCGGGTTCAAATCCTGTCCCGAGCGAATTTTTTAACCTTATAAAAATCATCACAAACATTACTTCGAACCATCGAACATTACTTTAAAATAAATTAATACATGTAAAGTCGGCCACACGTTAGGATATCCCTTTTTGTTTGATTAGTAGCGGCCTTATGCCGCGCGCGGTAAGAGCTGCCATGGGGTATCTGTGACTGCAGTGGCGGATCCAGGATTTTGGTTTGGGGGGTTTGAACCCAATGAGCGTAGGTTTTCAAGATTAAAAAGTATACAAAATTTAGTTTTATAGAGGGTCTCAGATGTTTTTTGGGGGGGCTCGAGCCCCTTAGCCCCCCCCTAAATTCGCTAGTGTCTGTACAAGTGTACACGACCGTACAAACTAAGGACATGCCAGCACCGGAAATCTAACTCTCTCTCACTTCCGAATCCATTGTTTTACCCTCTAGTAGGTACTCAGTATGCCACTAACCTAAAACTCATTCCCCTGCACCACTATTATCTGGCTAGAAGCCAGGGGTATCTTGTCTAATCCGAAATGTATTTTTTCGAAGGCACAAAGTCGTGGTTTGTCGGAATGCGGCCGTATGAATTTCATATTCGCACTTAGCGCAAATCTCAGCTAGGGAGGCATGAAAATTTAATAAGTATCTGCGTCCGCTTCATACAGGCTGTAGGGATGTACTACGGGATCGATAACTATCGATCTATCTATTTATCGATAACTATCTCTAAAATAGGCAACGTAAATATTTCATTAATACCTATATGTAAAAAAAAAAAATCATTTCAATATGAGAGCAATTTTTCCACAAAAAAGGTGGCCACTGACGCATGGGTGGATTTTTTTGAGAATAGACGTCTTTGTTATTTTGTTATCCACTTTAGGCGTTAGTTATCATGCAAAATAAGCGACGCAAAAACCAGCGGGATTGCAGATTTCGTTTGTCGAGCTTCACTAGCAGTTTCAATTGAAATATACCTCAGATTTTTTCAGTATTTATTGTTATTTGGTGTAATGGTGCGTTAACAGGGGTTGATTTTCGCCGCACAACTTTATCCGCATGCCGAAAATCGACCGTGTAAATGGCAATTCGACTAGGCCACAGTGACTAAAATCGAAACTTCCAAAACCCGAATCTCGCCGCACGGCGACCGGCCGCATGCTAAAATCGACCGTGTAAATGCTCATTCGCAGGCAATTACAGTACATTTTAAGTTGACATTCGATTTCTGTCACCTGCAATTTCGGTCGACCGTGTAAATGGGGTGACGATTCGATTTTCACAGTTGATACGATTGGTGACAAGTCGTGCGGCAAAAATCGGCCCCTGTTAACGCACCATAACTACATAAATATGGTATGTATGCAGAAAACATGAGAGGCTATCAATCCACCTCGTCGGCTTCGTAGATCTTCTGAATGCCTATTTTTATTGCACTGAGCTGTACTGATGTACAGCTAAAGTAATCATGGAATATGAGGCTGTTTATTTTAAAGAACCAGGGAAACCCACAACTGTTTTCCGTCGCTAAATTGCAATAATTAAAAGCGATTAAGTTTGTTATCGCAATCACGTTAGCCGACGCTTAAGTTAACGTAATTAAGGGGCCCTGGATGCATGCATGCATGTTCAAAATGCGGACGTTTTAATAATAGCATGAATTATGTTGCAATATGGGTGTAATAACACTTAGCGAGCCAAACGAACTTTACCAAATAGTGAACCCATCTGGAGGGTCATATCCAGGTCATATCAAATTACATGAAAATGATATCTCTCTCCCACTCTTATGGTGTGGAAGATCACGAAGCAAAAACCCGTAGCCCTTAGGGAACGCAAATGGCGAAGGACATACCCAACTACGACCCGATCACCACAATTCCGAAAGTGGCCCTAGACTGGAAATGCCTCGTTTGGCGATGCCTAAGGATGATTCAGAAGAACATCCGAGACATGGAAGAGATCCGTTCTCCTTGAGATGAAAGAGAACGGAACAACTTGGATGAATCTGCTCTCCCTAGCCATGGACAGAAAATCCCTTGTGTCGGCCAGACTCCATGGAGGAGTAACGAGAAAGAAAGAAGAAAGACTTGTAAGCTGCATAGAGTGAGAAAGACGTGAAGTATCAGTAACAGCTATAAACCTCGATAAAGCCGTTCACGCTAAGTCAAGTTAGGTTATCGTATGGCTACCACAGAGTTTTTAGGCCGCCTAAAGGGCTTCTGACATGGCTTAACAGTTGTTAAATCAACAACCGGGACCAATGGTTTAACGTTCCTTCCGATGCACGGAAGTGCTCAGATATTATTGCCACTAGCGGTCACCCATCCATACACTGATTGCGCCTGATGTTTTATAGTCCAACTAGGCGGTCTGTGAGTGATTCGAGCTTGATCGCGTTTTTAAGTTTTATGGAATTTTCGATTCAATGTGTTCAATATCGACACAAATGTTATGTATTATCCCATCACTAGAAAGATGACGACGCACGGACTCAAAACCGCGCGTGTTTATTTCATTTCTCATTTGTCTTCGGTACCTTGCCGCGGTTTGGTTTATTGTGATTAAGATTATCTCATAACTTGGCCGACTAAGGTGTCCGGATGGCTTATAGGTGCTGGGCAAGCCTACCTACTTCATCTAAAACAATGTCCCAAGCCCTGCAGCGCCGAGTGACCACTCATCTAATTAGATGGGAGTGAAGGTGCCAAAATGCTTGAAGTCACCTCCGAAAACCCCTTTGGTCATATCATCGAATTGAAAACGCTCTTACGTTTTTATTTTATAAGAATCCGTAGCAGTTCAACTCTGTATCTACAGGGTGCACTCTAAGTCGATAGCGGAACTTTAAGTAGGATGTCTACTGATCAATACAAACAACTTGTACTATAGGTGGCGACAAAAATGGAGCGAAAAAAATATCAGCTGTTTCATACATTCGGCGCAGTACTGAGTCGACCTTTTGTATGGAACAGCTGATATTTTTTTCACTCCATTTTTTTCGCCGCCTAGTACAATTTGTTTGTATTGATCAGTAGATAGCCTACTTAAAGTTCCGCTATCGACTTAGAGTGCACCCTGTAGTATTTTTCTGAAGTATTTTTCTCTAAAATGTTAATTATGTAAAGTGATAAAAACGGTCTGTTAAAATGCGCAAATAAATCCAACCAGGGCATGCGGTGCAACTTATTACGAGTACAATAAGTAACATATTATATCGATGATCCTTCGCGGGGAATTTCCTCTTGCGTGCTAATCTCGATTCGTACCTCAATTTAACCACCAGGGCCCTTAGCCTGTAACACAATGGTGCCAAAATGGGCACCCAGTTGACGATTTCAATTACGATTTATTAATGCAGTCGGTCCAGTGTCGGTCCTTATAATGGTTTTGTAGTACAGCAAAGAATATTAGGAGTCTAATTCTAGAGGATTAGGTCGCTGGCTGTAAGAGAACAACGAAAAAATCCCGGTTTTGTCCGTCTACCTGGGACGCCATTGATACGCCATTATGTTACAGTCTAAGGCCCCAGGCTTGCAAATAAGAAGAACAATTGAATAACAATGGCTGCCTGGACAGACCTGTCCATGTTGACAGGTGGTTAATACTATTTTACTCAAAAAAGCTCGTAATGTGGACATTAATTCGACAACCTTCTTTGAGCAAAGTCGGACTTGCGGGCTACTTGGATTAGGCGCCAGAAAAGTTGTATGGAATTTCATTAATGTCTTGTGTTTTGCGGCCAGAAAAACATTAATGTCGAGTTTTGTTTCATAAATAGAACTCAAACATCAGGTGCAAAAAGTATTTATTTAGAATTAGGCTGTATGGGTACTGGCAGTCGACACATTGCACAGAAAAAAAAAGCGCGGCCATATTGTTTTCGACTTTTCGCGCGTTGTTCGAAGTGATTTTTTTCTGTGTTTTTGTAGAAAAAGTGAACTCTCAAAGCGACGAATCCTCGGATTTAATGTGTTTAACACCGCCGGACATTCAAAATCAAGCGAAATTAGTAATTGGAAATTTATTGCCACCGAAGTCAAAAGAAAAATACAAGCAAGCTTACCAACAAAAAGTTTGCGGAATGGAAAATCGACAAAAAGTACTTAATCTACGACAAATGGTAAGCTAATTAAATTACTATGTTAATTACTATTCTAATTAATATTTTAATTACTCGCATTGTTTGAGTAAAGCACTATAACAAGCCTTGGTCTGCAATGAGTGCGCTTCTGGCCACGCTATGATTGCCTCGAGCTTAGCTTAGCTACGCTCTCGGCCCTCAAGTTTGGTCATCATTGCAGCCCTTGCTGGCCGCGCTATAAAGGCCTCGACCTTCGGTCTCGGCCTTCATTTCAGCTTGTCCATCAAGGGCTGCAATGCTGACCGCACTGTGAGGGCCTTGAGCTGCGCTACGCTGCGCTCTGTCGGCCATCAAAAGCGCGCCAGAAACGCACTCATTACAGATCGCGGCAGTAATGTACTAATTATGACATAACTGGATATTCTTCTACCACATTGTACCTATCCAGCCTACTCGGTGACATATTCAATGTCGTCCATTTCCTCCCGCTGTCTTTATAATGGGCATTGATCAGGGAGGCATCGATTGTCGTAAATTGAAAACCATTTCGGGGAATAGGGATACTGATTACTATTAGGGGTTTAAATAATTAAAATTACAACGGATTATTATTATTTATCGCCAAAAATGTTTACTTAATTTTTCTTTCGATGACGTCATCATAGCCTCTAATGCGGTAGTTCCATTGCCTACAAATGTTTAAAAAAATACCCATATAGCATTTTTTGGTAGCTGTTACGAAACTTGTCGACACTTAAAAGCCGACACCAGTAACATTTTTGGTCGCTGCTACGACTTTGTTTCGGTCGCTGCGACAAAAATGGGGAAGATCCCGACACGGTAACATTTGGTTTTTAAGTTACGACGCTGTATGGTAACATTGCGACGATTATTTCAGAAATCATTCGTTCATTCGTCAATTCATTCATTCTTTTCAACCTGTTTTCAACCTACAAGAAACAAATAACTTAAATGTCATTGTCAAAGAAAACTCTGTCTGTTTCACCATAATTATTTTGACAGCGTAAGTTTATTTTTGAAATTAATTAGTTTTACACGTGTTGTGATAGTATGATATTAGTGGGAAAAGAAATTTGTCGTATTATTTAACAAAATACATCGAAAATCATCGATGGGCCATCATATAGGTAATTGTATTTTAACCAGTGTATTGAAATGTTTGCATAGTTTTCACTGCAAGTTTTGTTAATTTTCTCGACTCTAGACCTTTTAGTTTAATCAAACTGTACACTTTTTACGCTAATAATATGATATTTCATCAAAAATTGTCCATAAACTTACAAAAACATTTGTTTTCATAGTAAAATTATTCTAGTCGTATTTGGTAAAAAAGTTACGACACTGCGTCGACTTGCAGACACAAAGTTACTGAATTTATAATATGGTGTCTCTCACTTTATTCTTTCCAGCGGTTCTGAAACTGTTGACACAGATCAAATATAGGGTCTTTCCAAAATAGTGTAAAATATTTTAAGGGGTCATTGTACTCATCAATACGAACAAATTTTACTATGTCCCATAGTAAAAGTTGTTTGTATTGATGAGTACAATAACCTTTTAAAATATTTTACACTATTTTGGAAAGACCCTATACTTGATCTGTGTGCTTCGAACAATCTTGCCAAATACAATGATCGTTTTTACAGGTATTACAAAACACGTGAAATGAACAGGAAACATCCAGCTCTAAAGTCCGTCGAAGGAGATTTACTTAATGTAAACGCTGATTTTGAAATGATGGAATACAAAGAAAATATGATTCAAGAAAAAAAACAACCTGCATGGAATCCTGTTATTGAAAACACCAAATTATGGCCCAGTTTCTGAGTTGAGAATTTTGTTAAGCAAATGGGTAAGTATAGTCCTGTCTCTGCAGATTTCTCACAAAAGAGCGTGACAGAGCGATACGTAAGTATGTGCTTAGTAAAATTCTCAACCCAGAAACCGGGCCTAAGTGAAGCTACAGATGCTATCGAAGAAAATGTCTTA
Organism: Zelleria hepariella; assembly: GCA_949319315.1. Classification (NCBI taxonomy): domain Eukaryota; kingdom Metazoa; phylum Arthropoda; class Insecta; order Lepidoptera; family Yponomeutidae; genus Zelleria; species Zelleria hepariella. The sequence goes on along the minus strand of OX439396.1, from coordinate 7,017,389 downwards.
AGCGAATATATAAATAAAGCTGAGACAAGTTCCAATGTTATCGATATTCCAATGTCGCGCTCTTTTGTGAGAAATCTGCAGAGACAGGACGATACTTACCCATTTGCTTAGGTAGCGAATTTCTCAACTCAGAAACCGGCAGATATTATATTATAAATTAAGCAATCACTTATTGGATCTTCATTTCGTCTCACAAAATCGTTAGTTTTCCTGTAGTAAGTAAGTCGATGCGTGCCGGAAATAACGTTTTTTCGGCTGCTTAATCATACTCGTACTCGTACCTAGTTGGCATACAATTCAGATATATTTGAGAACCAGGTGTAGCTGGTTGATATTTTTACGCTTATTTTGGTAACATTTTGTTTTGGAACTATGACGTAACATTACGAAACTTTGTGTACATGAATATCATTCCAGTAACAAAGTTGCCACTCCGTTACAACACATTTCATCTTTGATTGTTCGCTTGTTGAAAACTCAACGCAATATGTATGAAATAAAGTTGACATCAATCCGTACATATTGTGTTGACTCATCGACTATAAAGAGTTACTGAAACACTATCCGGTCAAACTGTGTAGACACTGTTACAACACATGTAAACCAAACTGAAGTCGTCCCAAATGCATACATATTTTGTCGACACAACGACTACAAAGAGTTACTGAAACACGTTCCGGGCAAACTGTGTAAACACTAATACCACACATATAAACCGAAACGCACACAGTCGCATTGTTTCGAAACAATAACGGAACTTTGTCAATTTGTTACAGACTCAAATATTTTGCGACCAAAAAATGCTATCTGGGTACATTCATCAACAACAACTGTCAAAAGTGTCAAATAACTGAGAAAATAACCTTCTTGTTGACTTGACACTGACATTTGTGAAATGTCAACATATTTTTATTTTTTAAAAGCATGAATGGATGCAATGAACTTAGTACATAATGCCAGTGGTGACGTCACACACAAAACATTAAGAAATTTTAAAAAAATAATAACAAAATATTTACATAAAAAATTAAGAAAATATTCAAATTAGTTTCTTATATTTGTCTATATTTTCGATTTGACGATGCCCATTTATTATTATCATCGATCCATCGAACTTTTGATTTACCCACACTGACCGTCGGCCACCGTTCCGTGACTGCCCTTGTCCACCGTCCGTCCTCCCGCCAGATGCCCTGCCCAATTCTTCTCTTTAGTCGTACCTATGATTATCGTGCCCAGATCTTCGACTTCGGTCTTTTGCCGGTTTCTTTATGATTAAACTAGGTAAGTCCTAACATAATTAAGGGTGGACGATAGCAACGTGGCGGGAAATTAAAAATTTTCACAGTTTTTTTTACATTTTGTAGCTAAACTGAGCTATTTTTTTAACACGCTTTTATTAGCTTGGCCTGTATGTATGTATGTAACGGAATCTATGAGCATAATTTTTACCAATTTCCAGAAGTCTGATTAATTTGAAACTTTGCATACGTATCAAGGACCAATGACAATGCAATATTTTGATAACAGTTTCCCATTATACCCCTACAGTGCCATTATACAGGGTGGATTTTTGAGTCGGGGCAGTAAGGGCAGGTACCTTAACCGTTATAGTTACAGGAAAACGTTCTTAAGAGACCTTCCATAACTTTTTGAGATATTATGAACTGCATTCACAGATTTTGGAAAAAAAATACGGTCAGCAAAAAAATGCTAAAATACCAAAAAAATATTTTTTTTATACCAATCGATTCTCTTTCATACAGGGATCAAAAGACTCTAAAGAAACTAAAAAATTAAAAATGAATAACAGTTTAAAAAACTAAAAAAACACGCTTTTATAGCTAACCGAACTAAAAAGTAGAAAATTGTTCAGCGATTTTTAGTTCACGGCAATAAAGCAGTATTCTTTACATTATTGTAAACAACAGAACAACAATAATTCTGCCGATTATGTGTTCTGGTCTACGAAGCAGTGGCACAGTCCAAAAAACTTGTCGTAGACCAGAACACATAATCGGCTGAATTATTGTTGTTCTGTGGTTTACAAAAATGAAAATAATACTATGTTATTGCCGCGAACGAAAAATCGCTGAACAAAAATAGCTCAGTTTAACTACAAAATGTAAAAAACTGTGAAAATTTTGAATTTCCCGCCACGCTGCTATCTTCCAGCCTTAAGGTAATAATTAAGGGTTAACGAAAGTAGCGTGGCGTGTTCGAGCAAATCTCATAATCTGCCGAATTATTGTTAGTTTGTAGTTTGGAATAATGAAAAAAAAAACAGTTTTATTGCCGTGAAAAAATAATTTTATTGCTGACCAAAAATATCTCAGTTAAGCTACAAAATTGAAAAAAAAAACTGATAATTTGGGCTTTCACACCACACTTACTTTCATTGACCCTTGAGCCTAACGTATGCTTAGGCTGTACGACATTCGCATAACAATACACTATCTGTATTCTTGTCCGTATTATTCTGTCCATAACAAGCAATCCAATTATTGGCTCGGCTTAGGTGCTTACAATTCCCGAGGCAAATTCAATTTTCACATCTTTTCGGTCCACCCGGAACATAAAAGTAAGAAAAGTGCAAGAAGATCCATGATCCGCGAGGTGCTTTTATTTTTATTTATTCATTCAAGACACAGTTGAGAGACGCATCGTCATCAAGATGAAATCATCATGCAGCATATTAATTGTGGCAACTTTTTCGTATCACACATCAACAGCAAAAAAAAATAGGTTTTGATCCCTATAACACCAGGTGCCCTGTAAAAAAAGAGTTAGGATATTTTGTAACACATAGTAGATGCGTCATCCTCCGTGGTGCCCAGCCCATCTTTCGTGGCTCCGTGGTGCCCAGCGTTTGTGGGAAAACTTATCCGTCTGCATCTTGAGACGCCCCGCTTGATGCATTAGGACAATTTAAAGCTTTACCTCAAAGCGAGGAACAGAACAACATACACAAAAGTGTTGTTAGGTAATGGTATTTACATTATAATGAGAGAGGTTATTTGCATTCTGGCGGAATTGCAGGAAGTTTTAAAGTATGGGAATGGACGAAAATTTCGTGAAATATGTTTAGTGCAAAAAATTATTTTTTATCACATCTATTCGGAAAGACACAGTAGCTGGAGAGCTGGTAACCATCAGACTTATTTTATCGTACAAGGCTGGGAGTTGGTAGGCTTACCGGCCACAAACTCCCAGCCTTTTAACGAACTTTCAACCTTCAACAACTCGCAACAAACTTTCAACCGGCCAATAGTAACAGTGATTTAGTGATTAACGGAGTCTAAATAAGCAGCCTAAAAACACAATTTTAAGGAGAGAATGTTCTCTGGCATTATTATAATAACAATTTCATTCTCAAAACACTTTTATTCAATGAAAGTAAGTAAAATCCACAGACTTACCTTTTTTTTACTTCCATGATAAAAACAGTAAACTCCGAATTTCAGTAAACAAATTAAAATTTGACGTTTTTATTTTTCACAAACTTTTTTTACGTGGCTCGCCCGTGGTTAATTTTTTCATACTGCCAGTTTATACGTAGTTCGTGATTTAATGTGGTCTGTGGTCTGGGTGTTTTATATTTTTTTAATATGAATTAATTAATTAAATCATCAAATCTGCTCATCTCTGCCCAATGCTTGGTACTTTGATAAGCCTTATTTTTCTTTCACGCTCTATCGCCGCCAGCAAAATATTTGGAACAGGAAGATTTTTGTAAACCTACATATTTTGTAAAAGGTTTTGGTAAACCAATTTTTAAAAAGCTCATAATTATGTTTTTACGTGTTTTGTGTCGTCTAAGAAATAATGTTTTGCTAGTTAGTCGGGTTTTTAATTAATTAAAACCCTTTATAAACTAATAATCACGGAGGCATACGAAAATCGCTTGCGTCGGTTACCCTCATTATCTCGTAAATATGGTTTGTTAGATAATATCAAAGCCGAGCCATTGGTTTAGAATAATGTACTATATCCTCGAACATAGTTTGTCCTAAAAATAGTCTACCTACGATGGTGAATAAATTAAACTAGTGGTTCGCCCCGAACTGTGAACTGCCGACCCCATATAAACTTAACAACCCGATATCTCGGCAACCCCTCGACCGATTTGGCTCATGTTTGAACTTAAAAATTCTTTTAATTTCATTTACCCGCCTACCAAATTTCATAACGATCCGACCAAATTTACTCAAGTTATCGTCGAACGAACATTCATACATACAAACATACAAACATACAAACATACAAACATACATACATACATACATACATACATACAAACGCCGGATTGTTCCAGTAGACTCGGAGAACTTCGCTCGCTTCGCTCGCTCGTTCAATCATACCCGGTTTTTTTTTTCTACGACTTTGAAATCTTTGGCTGAAAAAAATTGATCTTTCTAACGATCAATACAAACAAAGAATACATTTTCGAATATTAGGAAAAAAAGGAACGCCACAACTTAATGATTTTTTTTGTATTTTTCACCGATTTTTAAAAATATTGTACTAACTTTTTACCTAAGTCTTCGCGGACGTATTCGCGGGCTAAAGCAAGGACAAAATGTCTCTGGAAACCTAAAACCACATTGTGTTCAACAATCGTCGTGCGGAAGGGCGCAAACCGCGAGCCCATAGGGTCCAAACCAACCATCCAAAGTTCTAATTAATTTCTAGTTTCACATGTTAATAGGCCCGCTAGGATTAAAAGGGTTAGCCGGTTATTTGAGTTTTATATTCAACGATGTCTGTTGTCTGCTAGTTGTTTTGTTTGCATCCTGAAATGCGGGCGGACCGCAGCATGGTTGGCTTATTACATTGTGTTATGTATTTCAAGGGAATTCAAAGACGTCCAATAGTGGTCTTTTTACAATGTCGTCGTTGTAGATTCCTGAGGGTATTTGTTGTAACGGGAGAAGTCTGTTTTTAACATGATATTGCAGTGTGATACTGTCATATTACCAGCAAAGGTAGCATTTATAAGTAAAATTATAAAGAGTGGCCCATTTTTAGTGGTCCATTGAATTCTAGCTAGGTCTACTCTCATGCCAAATTTTACTCGATTCGATCTATAATAGATTTTTCATCTCCCACGCTCGGAAAGTTTGCTGTTACTAGTAACTTACGATCGTGTAAAGGCCGGATTTAAACTATCTGAACTTTTGTGCGCTTCGAAATTTGAACGCGACGCCGTGACAGTCTTTCCCGCGCCCTATGGTTTTGAAAAAGAAAAAAACACTGGCCGTTTAAGTAGATGCCAGATCCCGATGGAAAATAAAACCTCATTCATAGTTCGTTTAAACGCGTATTTCAGCGAAAGCGATTGTTCGTGCCCATTCTCTATACAAAACTGTGAATGTAAATGGTGCATAAGCATCTTTTAAAAAGGTAAAGTCACGGAATAGAACATTCAGAAACGCGGTTTCTTCTTATAGTCTTTTCAATATTTTGTACACATATTTATTTTTAAATACCAGTAAATAAAAAAAATGCTTCGCTTCTGTTTTATCAAATAGATAATTATGTTTTGGTTTGTTAAATACATTTTTTCAAACGATATTACTAATTTCATTTTTTATCTCCTACAAATTTTTAATTTATATGGTATAAGTTCAGAATGCACCCGGAAAAAAAAAACATTCTTTTATTTACATTATTTTTGTGTCTGGATAAATAAACTTCAGGAAATTATTAATAAAACGAATGGTTTTAATACCAACGAAGCTCAAAACTTTAGTGCGGCAGCCGTAACTACAGTAAAATATGCTTTTAAAAGGAACTTATTTGACTCACCTGTTTTGCCTGTAAGTAGTTGTCTATACAGGGTGCACTCTAAGTCGATAGCGGAACTTTAAGTAGGCTGTATACTGATCAATACAAACAACTTGTACTAGGTGGCGACAAAAATGGAGTGAAAAAAATATCAGCTGTTTCATACATTTGGCGCAGTACTGAGTCGACCTTTTGTATGGAACAGCTGATATTTTTTTCACTCCATTTTTTTCGCCGCCTAGTACAAGTTGTTTGTATTGATCAGTAGATAGCCCACTTAAAGTTCCGCTATCGACTTAGAGTGCACCCTGTAGAGTTTGCCCCGCTTGGCTAACAAAGTCATTTCCTCGCTTCTGTGAGATGAAAAGTTTTGTGTTTCGCACGAATGCAATATTATTTGCGTCTCGTGCTTCTGAATACCTCGCTACGCTCAGGTTTCTTTTTTTGAACCACTCGCTACGCTCGTGGCTCAATTTTAGAAACCTTCGCTAGCTCGGTTTTCAATACAAGCACTCGCCGCAAACAATAATTTTGCATTCTTGCATAACAAATAACTATTTCATCTCCCACGCTCGGAAAGTTTGCTGTTACTAGTAACTTACGATCGTGAAAAGGCCGGATTTAAACTATCTGCATTTTTGTGCGCTTCGAAATTTGAACGCGACGCCGGGACAGTCTTTCCCGCGCCCTATGGTGTTGAAAAAGAAAAAAACACTGGCCGTTTAAGAAGATGCCAAGTCCCGAGAGAAAAAAGAGCCTCATTCATAGTTCATTCACTCGCGTACTTCAGCGAAAGTGATTGTTCGTGCCCATTCTCTATACAAAACTGTGAATGTAAATGGGGCATAAGCATCTTTTAAAAAGGTTAAGTCACGGAATAGAACATTCAGAAACGCGGTTTCTTCTTATAGTCTTTTCAATATTTTGTACACAATATTAATTTTATAATACCAGTAAATAAAAAAAATGCTTCGCTTCTGTTTTATCAAATAGATAATTATGTTTTGGTTTGTTAAATACATTTTTTCAAACGATATTACTAATTAAATTTTTTATCTCCTAGAATTTTTTATATTATATGGTAAAAGTTCAGAGTGCACCCGGAAAAAAAAACATTCTTTTAATTACATTATTTTTGTGTCTGGATAAATAAACTTCAGGAAATTATTAATAAAACGAATGGTTTTAATACCAACGAAGCTCAATAATTTAGTGCGGCAGCCGTAACTACAGTAAAATATGCTTTTAAAAGGAACTTATTTGATTCACCTGTTCTGCCTGTAAGTAGTTGTCTATAGAGTTTTTCCCGCTTGGCTAACAAAGTCATTTCCTTGCTTCTGTGAGATGAAAAGTTTTGTGTTTCGCACGAATGCAATATTATTTGCGTTTCGTGCTTCTGAACACCTCGCTACGCTCAGGTTTCTTTTTTTGAACCACTCGCTACGCTCGTGGCTCAATTTTAGAAACCTTCGCTAGCTCGGAATTCAATACAAGCACTCGCCGCAAACAATAATTTTGCATTCTTGCATAACAAATAACTATTTTTACACCATTGTGATTTCTGTGACAAAAATAATTTTATTGTAGAAATACACAAACATTACAAAAAAATAATCATGCCTCCTATACTATACATTTTGGTAGTGCTACAAAAGTTTCTTCTAAACGACCAGTTACGATGCAGTCTCACCAAAAAAAAAATGGACTGCTAAAAATGGGCACATAGCTATCACAATCAAATCACGTTGACCCAATTTGTATTCAATGCACTTATTCTTTCATGCGCGTGTAATGTTTAGTCTATTTGTACAGTCAGCCACAGTCTCAGATACCCCTTTTTATTCGATTGGCGCCCTTATGCCGCGCGCGATAAGAGATTGTATCTGAGATTGTGGCTGACCGTACCTGCTGCATTTTCGCGTGATTTCCCGTCGTCCATATTACACAAACTCAGTAGACAAACTATCTCCCGCCACTATCTCTCCACTAAATTACTAGTGGTTCGCCCCGAACTGTGAACTCGCGACCCCATATAAACTTAACAACCCGATATCTCGGCAACCCCTCAACTGATTTGGCTCATGTTCGAACTTAAAAATTCTTTTAATTTAATTTACCCGCCTACCAAATTTCATAACGATCGGACCAAAATTACTCAAGTTATCGTCGAACGAACATTCATACATACAAACATACAAACATACATACATACAAACGCCGGATTGTTCCAGTAGACTCGGAGAACTTCGCTCGCTTCGCTCGCTCGTTCAATTAAATCTCTATCTCCTGTCACTACAATACTGTGAGCAAAAATTCTAAGGAGTGCGAAATTGCTCCTTTGCTTTGACAGTTGAATGTTTGACATTTCCAGAAACTGGTACTACAAAAGTATTGATGATACCTAACTAGAGTCTTATTTGGTACAAGAAGGTCATGTTTCGGAGTATCAGAGATTTTGATTATGTGCCTAAGCCTTTTTTAGGGTTCTGTACCCGAAGGGTGCTAAACGGAACCCTATTATTACTCTGCCTTCACTGGATGTCCGTCCGTCCTAACTTTAAAAATTACAGGATGATTTGCCAAACTCAAAAGTTTAAAAGTTTAGTCTATTCAAAAGTTTAGGTGGCCCCAAAATAAATAAACAAACTCTATTAGGCACTCACCGTAACAAAGGAAGCGGCAGCTTCGATTGATTTGAATTTAAATAGCAAACAGTGTAGCAAATTACTAACAATTTACCAAATAAAGGCAAGTTAATAAGATTCTGACAGATGCCAAAATTATAAAGGGATTTTCCCTTAAGGTCCTCCAGTTTCATACCGTTTTTAAATATGGCATGATACAAAAATGACGTGACTTAAGGAACTTTTACCTTGGAGTCGGATACGAAATTAATGTCGAAAAGAAAGTTCAGCTGCTGTTCCATTCGTTACCTACTTTATCAAATAAGTTCCTATAAATAAATGTAGGAGGAGAAATGTCCGAGGTATTGCAGTTGGCATAGTTAAAATTGTTCGTATTGGTGAGTTAAGGCGCTGCCTGGGCATAGTGAATTAGCCCGCTTGTAAAGAAAAATGCACAAAATCGATTCCTGTATCAAATACACAAAATTTTCGTTTTTTTTTTTGTATTTGATACAGGACTCGATTTTGTGCATTTTTCTTGGTGCGCGGGCTATTCACTATGCACAGCGCCTTAAGGCGCCATGCAAATTGAATAACCCGCGATATAAAATGAAAAATACAAAATAAATTCCTACATCAGATACAATTAAATGAATTACTATAATTATATAGGATCAAAAGGCGGGAGTAAAGGGCATCTGAATTTTAATTTAGGAACTCCATTCCCCAATGTTACTGTGAATTGAATTGTAAATTTCAAAATATTTGGTTCTGATTCGTTTTTTAATGTCAAACATATTTTAGTTATTGATCTTTTTAAATTCATTGTATTGGTATTTTCTCTTCAAAGTAGTATGTATGGTAAAGACCTCAATTTAAGGATAAAGGATTTAAGGATAAAGACCATTAATAATTTACAGGTCGATGTAAAATTAGCGTACAAAGATATGATAGCGAAAAATTTTAAAAACTTCCAGTTTATTTAATCCAGTTTGCTCACAAAAACTCTAGTTAAAACTCAGCAACAAATTATCATAAAAATGCTAATAATAATTCCGTGAGCTGCTTAATAAGATCCGCTTCATAAAAACCCTAGCGAAAACGTAACCCTAAAAAAGTTTTAGCAATTCATCCCGTAGTTCGTAAAACTGACGATTTGTATTCAGTACGGTGGAAACTCTTAAACGGGGTTCGCTACCCATCTACCTCTTTCATTGAAAATAAAATGAAAACGGCCAAGAACGAGTCCAACTCGCACCTACGGGCCCCAAAAGTCGATATTTACCCTTATATATTGTGCTCGGCATAGGCGAGCGTGTACTATATCCGTGACCTTGCTTTATTTGTGCAAAATTCCGAAATCCTAGCAAATCATAGGTTTTCTCAACAGACTAACAAATAGTCCCTATTATCATCGTAAAAGGGTTCCGTTTTTGCCCTTTGAGGAACCCTAAAAATAGGGTCCTACCACCATCGTTGCCTCGGAAGTCTGCTGACTTGTTATTTGTTTGGATTACGATGATTTGTGTGTACTGCAATTTTGGGGTTGTTCCGTATTCATGACACGAGTTTTCATGTCACAAATATTTTTTCCGGATTCATTTTACTTGACTTCCGCATTCATGCTATGGAAATTATTTTATTAATTTTTACATTTCGTCTCGCGAGCCTTTCCGGATTCATGCTACCATACATTATAATAAAAATAATTTGCTTTGAAGTACGGTCAGAAAAAAATCTAAAATATTGGAAGAAATAAATAATACGCAGACAAGCTGGGTACGGATTTCGTTAAGAAATCCACGGACACTGGCACGAGGTATATTCATTATTCTTTGTATCGCCATGAGGAATGGGATAATCACGTATGCGTTATACATCAGCACTGCAAACAATTAAGTAGGTCAACAGTACCTTGCAAATTGATGATCGGTTAAAGTGACATAGGACATTATAGGATTGAAATCATACAAATTAAGTTAGAAATAATCATCTTGTATATTATGCTCCGTGCAATTTTAGTGGTTTTAAAGCCGAAGGTATTTTATTGCACTGGTGAATCTGAGCCAAATTACAAAGTTTCATTCCAAAACGCGCGAAACAAAAATTCACTTCTCCATACAAATGGTGTCGATTGGCGATAGCCGTTTGTATTGGGAGGTGTTTTTTATTTTCGCTCGTTTTGAAGTAAAATTTTGGAATTTGGCTCAGAATCACGAGTACAACCTTCGGCTTTAAAACCACTAAAATTCCACGGTGTATAAAAATTATGTTAATAACCAACGTTCGTTCGTTTCAAAAGTGTTAGTTATTTAAGAAAACAGCATGTAAAATTTTTTGATTATGTTGCTTTGAATAAAGTTCTTTTTATTTTTATTTATTTATTTATTTAAAAATCAAGAAATATAATCAACAAGTTTTTACTTTAATATAAACAAAACTATAGCTATCATGGCTGCATTATTTATAAAACTTGACACTGAGATTATAGAATATAGAATAAGCCATACCGCGATCCACGATGTAGGACTGTGGAGTGCCATCTGTTGGCTGAGTTGAGGAAGTAATGCTAGAAGAACAAAAAAAATATATACCTGATGATGCTGGTGAGGGTTGTAACACGACATAGAAACTAGCGCCCTCTATATCTCTATATTAGTCCCAAACCTTAACTCTAGATGGCGCTGTATGCAGCATATCACCCTCTATGTTAGTTTCAAACCTTAATTTTAGATGGCGCTGTATGCAGCCTACCTAGTTTTTATTTTTCTTACATTTAAATGCATAGAATGGTGGAACGGAATCCTCGGTGCGTGAGTCCCACGGTTTTTTAATTTCAATAACCAAAAGTGCCTGCGGGTGTATCGAAAGGTGCGTGCGTGTTATGTCTTAGTTTTATAATTTGGTTCCTTGGTAGAGAGACTGAGGTAGGTACCTAGTCCGACTTACCAATCTTAGAATTGAAATTGTTATACTGACCATACTAACGTGCCAATATTAAATGGTATTTTATTGGTAGCATGAATACGGAACACATGTAAAATGAAAACGGAAACTTAAATAGAAAATAATCATAAGTAGGAATAATAATAACTCGTACCATGAATCCGGAAAAATATACCTATAGCATGAAAAGTCGTGTCATGAATACGGAACAACTCCAATTTTGTGTTGAAGCCTTTGAGATTTGTTGATTGAAATCCAGGGCGAGGGAATTGAGAAATTCACGAGAAATTCAAGTCAATAGGTAGGTACTGTCACGTTCTTTTATGTGGCATCTGCGGAGACAATACTTAAAAATTCTCGATTCAGAAATCGGGGGATAGCCTAAGAAAGTTGGACTAGTAATTTTGGTAAATTTAAGCGCTGTCAGTTTATGAACAGGTGCGGATCCACCGTAGTGGGCACAACGGGCATGTCCATAACCTTAATTTAAGTGTTTCTACTACTTAGTGGTTAGGTTTAGACTGAAAAAAAAAAACTGTATGAATGCAACAGTAATATTATCGATTGAGATTGGGAGCGAGTCCATAGTTCTTGGCCGCATGGCCGTATTTTCAGGTGGCCGTGCGTGACCACAACATTTTTTGAGGGCATGATTCGCGCATTTTTATGGATACGTGACAGAACTGGTAATAATATCTAAGTGCTTCCGTGCTTCGGAAAGCACTATTAAGTTACCCCATGTGAAGGCCCCTTGGGCAGCCTAAAATCTCTGACACCTTCCCTGCCTAAGCATTATATTTTATGCAAAGAAAAATTGCTTATTTACATGATTAATTACAATAGGCACCTACAAATTAATAACAAACGATCGAGATTACGTTTAAAAACGTTCCAGCCATTCTGTCACGTGGTTAATCTAAATAAATTACGTTTTGTTCATAACAGGATTATATCACTGGGCGGCAGACCAGAGTCTAGTGAAGGTACAGTGGTTTTAAGTATAAATTACAGGGTCTGAACCAGGGGCCTTAGCCTGTAACACAATGGCGTATCAATGGCGTCCCAGGTAGAAGGACAAAACCGGGATTTTTTCGTTACTCTCCTACAACCAGTGAACTAATCCTCTAGAATTAGACTCATTTAATATTCTTTGCTGTACTACAAAAACATAAAAAGGACCGACACTGGACCGACAGCATTAATAAATCGTAATTGAAACCGACAACCAGGAGCCCATTTTGGTACCATTGTGTTACAGGCTAAGGCCCCTGATTGTTGATTAAATTAAAATATAGTAAGTAAATTCGTATCACGAAACAAAGTTACAGAACAATGAACAGAGCAATACTACGGGTCGAGTGAGACCCATCAAATTGACCAAGTTCTAATTGACGGGTAAAACGTGGTGATTAGAAACCAGAGTATGAATTGAAATGCAACTGCTAAAAGTATCACCACAACCAAATTTAAGTTCTCCTATTTCCATTATTTTATTTACAAGCATTTTATAATAATATTCGCCCCGAACTGTGAGCTCGCGACCCCATATAAACTTAACACCCCCATATCTCGGCCACCCCTCGTCCGATTGGTCTCATGTTCGAACTTAAAAATTTAATTTACCCGCCTACTAAATTTCATAACGATCCGACCAAATTTACTTAAGTTATCGTCGAACGAACATTCATACATACAAACATACAAACATACATACATACTTACAAACGCCGGATTGTTCCAGTAGACTCGGAGAACTTCGCTCGCTTCGCTCGCTCGTTCAATTACTTAAACATTTATTTTTTATCAAAGTCTGCGCGGATTCAGTCGCGTGCAGAGATTAATTTGTTTAATTCTAGATTATTTGTTTTATTTTACTTTTTTACTTAGGTATATTTTGTAAATATTTTTATGCACTAAAAATAATTAAAAAAGAAATAAAATCAATGTTATTTATTTATTTGGCAGGGTACTGAGGTTGGCGTGACAAAAAATAAGGAGCCTACCTATGCTCAACAGTGGGCAACATTCATGGGCTGGATGGATAGGTAGATAGATTTATTTGTTAAAAAATACCGAATGGCATATTCATTGCTGTAAGTATTTCTGTACCTCCCCTACATTCCCTGAGACAAAGCAGCAGACTGACTCTGAGGCAAATTTAATTAAAACCCTTTCCTAAAGACAAGATTGATGATGTAATGAAGGAGCTTCTGAGAAAACACTCATACACTCACGTCGTGCAGATAAATCCCAGAGACTGCGAGATGCTTTACGATCCTACTCCCTTACTATGTAGGATTCTTAAAAATTCTCCAGTTTTTTATTGCAGTAAAACATCGGTGAAAATGTTGCTACCCCTAAATACTATCAGATAATGCATTGTTTTTTTTTGTTGTACAAAACATACTAACATTAGTAAAAATAGGTGTTTTCTTTTTATTAATATGAATAATTTCGGAATTTCAAAATCTTTTAAAAATTTTTTAGGTTGGTTTTAGGCGAAGAAAGTACTTAACAATTTTCTCAACGTATAATTTGGATGTGAGCGCGGTAGCCAGCTTAGGCCCGGTTTCTGAGTTGAGAATTTTACTAAAAAAATGGGTAAGTATCGTCCTGCCTCTGCCTCCTGCAGATTTCTCACAAAAGAGCGTGACAGAGCGATACGTAAGTATGTGCTTAGTAAAATTCTCAACTCAGAAACCGGGCCTTAGTAACTACGCCACGCTAAGTAGCCTCTCAGGAATCAATATTTTTATCGTGTTGGTAATAGCAACCGGAGATTCTAGTGGGAGAGGCCACATAATATATCTGCCTTATAGCAATCAATGATTTTCTATTAAATTATAAAATAGTAACGATAAAAATATTTATTCCTGAGAGGCTATTATTTACGAAGTCTTTAGATAAAATGAAAACGGCCAAGAGCGAGTCCAACTGTATCTTGATTTCAAGCAAGAATTGCTTTCCTTCCACTAATTTTAATTTATTTGAACACCTATATAAGAAAAATCAACTTCAAACAGGTAACTAAAGTCGGCGCCAGACCAAACTATTATAGAGAGAATTTTAGCACCTTCTATTCATTATGATTTTAGTATCAGTAAATGTTTTACGATAGGACATAATAAGTTAGTACCTACTAGTTGTACTATTGTTCATCCGCAGCTCAATAACGATAAATGACTAACGTTTTACCAATACAGAGTATTGCAGAAAGTTTGATGAAAACAATAATTTAAAACGTGACAATTACTTCTTGTTTATTACTTCAGAAATTAGAGACGTTACAGACAGACAAAATAGGTACATAAAAAGACAAAATTAGAGGGAACAAAAAGTACGACGTTTGTTCACCCCGGGGCAAAATACTCAACAACAAAACAAAACACAATTGCGAAAAATAGAAAAGTAAAAACTGACAGCCAGGGGCCTTAGCCTGTATCGCAATGGTGCCAAAATGGGCTCCCGGTTGACGGTTTCAATTACGATTTATTAATGCTGTCGGTCCAGTGTCGGTCCTTTTAATGTTTTTGTAGTACAGCAAAGAATATTATAAGTCTAATTCTAAAGGATTAGTTCGCTGGTTGTAGAAGAGCAACGAAAAAATGCCAGTATTGTCCGTCTACCTGGGACGCCATTGGTACGCCATTGTGTTACAGGCTAAGGCCCCTGCTCGCCTCCTTGATCGCGCGCACCAACCTCTTTGGGCGCGCGCCTCTACATCTGGCGTAAAAATGGTACGTAACCCTACGTACGCGAGTCCGACTCGTAGTTGGCAGGTTTTTTAACTTATTTATTTAATAAATAACCCTCACGTCCCACGACGACGGACCACAACTCACACAAAATGAACCCATGGGCGGGCGAGCGGTCGTTCCGGCCACCCGCCGATTTTACACACGCTCCACTACTATACGGGCGGCGAGAGGTTTATAACTTCGCTGCCACGGACTAAGCGGACAGAAGAGCTTTGATCACAACCGTGAAGGAAAAAACTAATGTAGGCCTTTGCATCTACGTAATGAGATGATTTGTACAGCGTGCAGTGGCACCTTCACTCACACTAGATGGGTGAAGAGACCACTCGGCGCTGCAGTGCCTGGGACATTGTTTTAGTTGGAGCAGGCTTGCCTAGCAGCTATACCATTCTAACATCGTGAGAAAACCCGTGGCTTAGTTGGCTCCACACGTATTGACGTGAAGGAAAACATCGTAAGGAAACCTGAGCGTCTGAGGCAAATACCCTCAACCTGAAATCAGGAGCGGGTTCGCGTGGTGAACTCTATCTCTGAGAGAAGGCCTTTGCCCAGCTAGTAGGACACTGTAGCCTGCTATCTACCTGCTGATACCGTATCTTGTATTATGTATCTTAATTATTATGTACTTACGACACTAATTTTCCTATTAATTTATTATTTATTGTATTTGATTTTATGGATTTTTACGTGTAATTTTATTTATTAATTTAATTTTGATAATGTAACGTTCGTTCGGTAATGGTAATGATACGATTACATAATGTTTTTTTAATGTTCTATAAATAATTCAATTGTATAACGAATTAGTATTAATTACTGTAATGTTATACAATTTAAATAAATAAATAATAATAATAATAATAATTGTGCAGGGTAGTGCACAATTATTATTATGCCCATTATTATTAGTACCCTGTACAAGATACACAGGTTACATCATATATCTCTGTTCGTCGTCGATTTTATATTTAATGTTCTGCTTACCATGCCTAAAAAAAATAAAAGTTGGTATAATGACACTTGAGAACAGAATAATTAATAAGTAAAATTGGAAAAGTTGCCGCAAAATCAGAAAAAATCGGTGAAACTGTTTTTTTTTTCTACCTTATGTATATTTCCTACGTGTGATGTTATATGCGCTTAGTTTCCCTAGCGCGGGTTAAGGCTTTATAAAAAAAAAACTTAATTAGTAGAAATTGACAGAACCTAAGGCCCGCTCTTAATTTATTTATTTAAATTCTTACGTTAAAATTAAATAAAGCACAGCACGAAACACAGTTAGTAGAAAGTACAATTCAATTATGGTGAGTATATTCTTTTGCGACGATCGCTAAGTCCGTAGCCCTTCCTCTGTAAGATAGAAAACTGAAACCGTTAGTTACGCGAACAAAAGGTTTATTACTCCAAAGCGGAAAACGATTCCAAATCGAACATATTTTTCGCGGGAATCGAGACGATTCTTTCGGAGTGTATCGGTATAGGGATTTTTCCAAGTGTCACGGTGGCGTGGAAATCACTATCAAAAATCTGTCTATCAATCTGTGGTTTGTGGAAACCACAGACGTGTGTGGAAACCGGCTATGAGAGGGCTGCAGCAGTAGGTACAATGGCATCTTAGAGCTACGGACAGACTGTTAAATACACACACACACACAAACGCACATAGCGGTCAAATAGCCCATTGCCATTGTGGCCCATTCAAATGCATGTTGAGGAAAAATGGTTTTACAGATATGGTGCGATGGATGATTCATGCCTGTAAATTCACTTTGGATTTTCAAGAGGTATCCTTCGATGTTCGATATTTAAATTTTGAAGCGTCTCTCCCCTTGCCGGTTTCTTAGTGGCTATCAGTTTTGATGGACTTGAGGATATCACTGTGGGCGCGGGCCACGAGAAAGGTTTCAATATTCTTGGTACCATCTCACGTCAGAGCTCTAGCATCATGCCCACTTGGGGATCAGGAGCCTTAGCCTCTAACGCAATGGCGTGTCGATGGCGTACCAGCAGAAGGACAAAACCGGGGTTTCCTCGTTTTTCTCCTACAACCAGAGAACTAATCCTATATAACTAGAATCAGAATATTCTTATTTTATTTTTTGACGAAGCTTTTATTAATTTTATTGTGATTTTTTGTATTATTTGACTTTTATTTTTTGCATGAATAACAAAAACTTCAGTTTAAAACAAGTAACTATAAGTTAAAACTTTAGTTTTTAGCTTTTTTACTCTACACTTAAAATATGTATAAGCAGGATATAAAATTTAAAAAATATATATATATAGACTTTGGTCTACAAAAAAAAAACATTAAAAGGACCGACAGCATTAATAAATCGTAATTGAAGCCGTCAACTGGGAGCCCATTTTGGCACCATTGCGTTGCAGGCTAAGGCCCCATGACGTTACGTGAAGTACGAGGCCGCCGATAGTGTATTTTTAGATTTCATTCCATTTTTTTCTTTCTCTCTGAGAGAAGGCCTTTGCCCAGCTAGTGGGACATGTACATCTTACTTTTTTTTTACATTTAATTCAATCATTTTATAAAATAACGGAAAATTAAATACCATGCTCATCCCGTGGCCCGAACCTACGGTAAGATCCCCATATAATCAATATGCAGGAAATCCTCATTTTAGGTACCTACCTTTGCATACCTGCCGCGTATGACGTCACGAATGCGAGATCCCTCCATTTTATGATTTCGAAAATGTACTGAAAATGTAATGTTATTATTTTTATTCTATATAAGTATACGACGTGGTTACGACTGTCGTAAAATATGAATGCTTCTAGGGATTTTCTCCCTTTCTTTCTATACTTTATTTTGCATTGTTTATGGACCTCCGCAAATTAAAGCTCTGTCCAGATTGAAAGGAAACCCATCCTATATGCTTAGTCGGCCTAGTCTACAGCGGTAGATTAGAATAGAATAGAATAGAAAACATTTATTTATCAGCCAAAACACACAATCGAAACACAAACGTACAGTAAATTAACACAAATTTAGACACAGAGCATAAAACATACTCGTACTTTTAAAAATAGTATTTTTATTAAAATTTAAGACATAAGTAAGCATTTATTAGGTATAGGTACCAGTTGCCTCACAAGAGGTCCAAAGTTTGAATTCTGCCACTGGAATGTTCCTATGAATTTCATTGATTTCAACAGATTATTTTATGAAGATTTTTATTATGAGGTTGAAAAATTTGCTGGGGACAGAACGTGAACCCGCAACCTCTTGTACCTTTTACACCTTAATTGTACACAAACAACTCAAAGGTATTTTTGTAAATAGTTACCTTTGAGTTGTTTGTGAAAATCAATGAAAACAATATTCGTATTAAAAAAAAACTCCCGCCACAGCGTTCGCATTTTATAAATTAAAAAATCAACAGCAAGTCATAGAGCCAAAAACATATTTTGTGATCCCTATCACCAGGTCCTATTACCCTGTAAAAAGAGTTAGGATCTTTTGTAACACCTTGTATTCTGTAACCACATGCACGTGCAAAACTATCCATTAGCAATCAAGTGATATATCGCTTTTCGTTAGGGTCCATTACGGTTTCGCTTCGCTCGCTCGCTTCGCTAGACAAATGGTAGCCACGCACGCGCGGTTCGCCATCTATGCACATAATGTATGTGCTAATAGATACTCTCTAGCTTGATTGTACTTTAGACTGTCGAAGTTAAATGTTCTTAAGACGCCGTACGTCTCACAACTAGCGCCGCCAATGGAAAAAAAATACATTTTTTTTTTTTTGGATGCGTTTTTAGCAAAAACTGCTCCTGCGATTTCTCAACGCAAGGCTTAACTATTTTAGGACCTAAGGTTTGTATTCCAGGATTGGATTTCCTACGTATGCAATCGATTCTCGCCAAAAGTGGCCACTTTTGGCGAGAATCGATTGCATTCTTAAGTTCTAGGATCTGGAATCCAAACCTTAGGTCCTAAAAATAGTTAAGCCTCGCGTTGAGAAATCGCAGGAGCGTTTTTTGCGAAAAACGCATCCAAAAAAAAGATATGTTTTTTTTTTCATTGGCGGCGCTAGTTGTGAGTCGTATTTCATCTTAAGGTTCAAGGAAAATAGCGTGGCGAGAAATGCACAATTTTCACAGTATTTTTAATTTTATTTTGTAGCTAAACTGAGCTTTATATTGTTGAGCAATTTGTCACTACAATACAACAATATTATTTTCATTATTCTACAAAATAAACCGCTGATTATGAGATTTGCTCAAACCACACGTTTTTTTGTGTCACTGGTATTTCGGGCAAAAAAAAAAAACAAATCTGCTTAATCATTTTTGTTTTGTTGTTTACAATAATAAAAAAAAACAGTTTTTCTGTCGGGAAACAAACATTTCTGAACAAAAATTTCTCAGTTTAGCTACAAAATAAAAATAAAACTGTAAAAATTTAGGCTTGCCCGCCACGCTATTTTCGTCGAACCTTAAGTGGGAAAAATGTTGGCCCACACGTGCGTGATAATACTGATAATAAATAGGCCTTTGCATCTTCGTAAGGAGATTATTTATACAATGCCGGGACATTTAGACGGAGTGGACTTGCCCAGCACCTAGGTATACCATCCTGGCAGCTTAGTCAGCCTAGCCAGCAGGAAAGACAAGTTCAGTGCGTGTGGAGCCAACTAAGCCGCGGGTTTGAAGCCAACTAAGCCGCGTGAAGGAAACAAGCGTGATAACTACAAAACTAGCGTGAAAATAAAAATAAAAAAATTATATAATGTTTGGAAGTCACAAGGGTAGGTACCTATCTACGTTTTCGGTAGTTGACATAACAGCTAAATCAATACCTCAAGGTCAACCCATCAATAAAACCTCCCGAAAGCGTTGAAAGAGCGAGCAAAAAAGGGGTTCCCGCCCATTGTTACGGAACCCAAACAAATCCAAAAGCCGCATAAACTTTCATACAAAGCCGACGGAAATCAACGGTGAAGTTCTATCCAATTTATTTGCAGAACTTCGCCGGCCGTTTTCGGGCTTCATATTACTTGAAAAGGTATTGCCCTCTTTTAAATTTTCACTCGGTCTATTACCTCTGTTGTGATGGGCATTCGCCGTGAATATTCGCTGCAGTGCTAGCTATCAAAAAGTTGAAACCTAAGGCCTTTGCATCTACGCAATGAGATGATTTATACAGCGTCCAGTGCAGGGGCCTTTAGCAAATTCTATCAAGGGGCCCTTGGTGTGCTTTATTAGGTTCATGGTATGAAATAATACAATAATAATACATACTTGGTGCCGAAACTTGAAAATTCGAATAACAATGTCAACTAAAGTTTACAGTGGTATTAGTTATTTCCTCGTGCATGCCACAAGCCCGTCAATTCTTCTGTGCTTGAGCGTTGCATTTCTCATTAAAATAGAAGTTAAAAACTAAAACCCGACTACTAAAAGGCTTAAAACAAGACCTGCTTATCCTTAAAATAGACTCATAGATAATTAATCGTAGTCGGAGGCCATCGGTACCTATATCAAATGCGAATGCGGTGTCCTCCGACTACGATTAATTATCTATGAGTCTATTTTAAGGATAAGCAGGTCTTGTTTTAAGCCTTTTAGTAGTCGGGTTTTAGTTTTTAACTTCTATTTTAATGAGAAATGCAACGCTCAAGCACAGAAGAATTGACGGGCTTGTGGCATGCACGAGGAAATAACTAATACCACTGTAAACTTTAGTTGACATTGTTATTCGAATTTTCAAGTTTCGGCACCAAGTATGTATTATTATTTATTATAAATTTTTTAGTAGTCGGTTTTTAGTTTTTAACTTCTATTTTTTTTGAGCTTTTTAGTAAATCATTTTGGACGATCATCCAGAATAGAACCAAGGACGGCAAAAAACACATTTTGGTATTTTTTGTTCTATTTGTTATGTTGACGCTACATGTGTTATACATTTTTGGAAAGGTCTTTTAAACCCTTTTATTTCATACCCATGACGATGGTATCCGATATTTTTTTTATTTTTAGGTCCACCACTTTAGGGCGCAGCACAGCCGCCATCTTGTTTTTTTTTTTCAAAATTAAACTATACTATGTTACCTGGGTGATTGAGACAAATCCAACGACACCTCATTCGTTGATATCGGCCGAGTAGTTTAGGCTCTGTGAGGGAACAGATGAACACACAAACATACCCACATACATACCCACATACATACACACATACATACGCTGCTAAAATCAAAACCCTCCTTTTTGCTTCGCGTAGTCGGGTAAAAAAAGTATAATAATATTGATAAAACTCTTCTGTTTTCATCTTGGTACAGTCGGCCACACTCTAGGATACCCCTTTTTGTTCGATAGGCGCCCTTATGCTGCGCGCAGTAAGAGCTGCCATGGGGTATCTGTGATTGTAGCCGACCGTACCTACGCTCGACACGAATACGAATAGACTCGCTCACAAATATAACGATCCAGTATTTTATCTAACTAGCTTTTGCCCGCGACTTCGTCCGCGCAGACTTAGTTTTTTTCCGTTATCACAATAAAACATAGCCTATAGCACTCAGCAAAAACGTATTAGTAAAGATTTTTTTATAATCGGATGAGTAGTTTTGGAGATTACCCCCTACATACGTACACACTTACAAACTTCTCCTCTTTATAATATTAGTGTTGATAGCTAGTGCCCACGACTTCATTCACGTGGCTAAAAGAAAAAGGATAAACGTGGTGATTTTGCAAATTGTACCTAGCATATTTTTTACCACCTAGTAGCTATGATATGTATTTAAAACACACCCC
Organism: Zelleria hepariella; assembly: GCA_949319315.1. NCBI lineage: Eukaryota > Metazoa > Arthropoda > Insecta > Lepidoptera > Yponomeutidae > Zelleria > Zelleria hepariella. The sequence goes on along the minus strand of OX439396.1, from coordinate 6,995,494 downwards.
CTGCACTATCAAAGCGTTGGCCCGAGATTTCGCTCCCATGGACCGGAGCAAAGATGCAGATACCTACTGTTATAGGCGTCTAACTGATTTAACGCGGGTTACCTACATTTCAAGAAACACTCAAAGATTATCTTTTCTTTTTAGCCCTATCCTATTATTTTGAGTCCGCTAATCTGCTACTCCTTATTGCAAACTTTTAGTCTGGGTTGTCTATGTTCAGTTGGTCTCGCCCCAAGTCTTCGTGCCTTTGTAGCCTTTGTGGCCGTTGTGGACACTGCCTCTACCGATGTTAGAGAACCCTAATGCGTAGTTTGATACCCAAGTACATCTCGTTTGCTTGCGCTGTTTGGTGAATGAATATTTATCAGCATTGGCTGCAGTACGTCACAGGTCTCAACATCTCTCTGGCGTTCTATAAAACTGTAAAAGATCTCCAACAGAGCGAGTTAGCGTCACCTACTCGTATTATAGGCACGAAGTTACTTAACAGAGAAAAACTAAGAAATTTTATTTTATTTTTTAATTTGCATCATATTATTTCAAAGAGAGCGATCATAATAATTGGGTTCTGATACCAGAAAATATGAGATAATATCAGAAGATAATTAACTATATTATTTCTATCACATTGAATAGTGTTTTTTACTATGAGCTGCTCTTCTGAAACACCCAACGCGTCTTCTTAGCATCTACGATACCATAGTCTGGAAAAACCGTTTTGAATCGTCGGTCTTATTCTTCTTTCGTGTTGAAAGCGTCACACACACACGTCGCGTTGGGGTCGCCTCCAGGAAATCCGATAAGCTGCACTGTGGAGCATCAGGACAGGTATGACGACCTGAAGTTGTCGGTATGGTTTAAGATTTGCACAAAACACCTCTTCTGGCTCTATTTCTCACATATCTTTCATGCGGGCAACACCACCACGCAGGCGGTTCAGGGATTTTCACATGCTCCAATCTTCTCGTCAGTCTGAAGTATGTGGAAAGCCCATCAGAGTTGTCAACAATGAATAGGCGACTATGATATTATGTAAAAGTACACCTGTCCAGTGTCCAATCCTAGGTACTTACTTAATGGAAATAAATTGATCATGGTACCAATGTTACACCATCAATGGCTGATGTTATGCGCCTATGGTCGCTCGGGACTCTACACTTGCACGGTACGCACAGCTGATTTTTTGGTCAGAACATCGTATCTTTATTTTTCTTCGAGGTCTGGTGCATCCTATTCTTCCCTGAATAACCAGCAATCAGCAATGCACTCAACAGACGTCCCATCTCGTCTGGCCAAAAGATCTCAGGATGCAACCGCAACTTTGTAAAGGGCTTTGATAAAACTGCTGGATGCAGAGTTTTTAAAGTAAGGATTTATTGGCTCTTTCAGATTGTAAGTAGCTATCACTGAACTTATATTTTTTGCCAGTTTTGATTAATTAAACTTGTGGATTTTTCCTTTATTTCTATGTTGATATACCATTTTTGTGACAGTGACGGATGACAGCGATAATTAAAAACAATTTCTTCACTGTTGTTCATCGTTTGAGTTTTGCGGCACATTTCGACCTGTTTGGTGCATTAAAATTCACCGTTGTTCAGTTTTCGATGGATTTACGAAAGTAAATAGCTCAACGCTACGTGATGACAGAGGGTCTTTGGTAAATGGTTGTGTCGTTCACTTTTATACAAATAGCCACTATATGATAATCTTTGTGTGTTTATTTTGCTCCTGAGCACCAAAGCGTGATTATATGTAGCCTATATGTTATTCTGATGTCTCAACTATCTACATTCCAAATTTCATCCAAATCCGTCCAGCGGATTCAGCGTTATAAGGTAACAAACACACTCACTCACTCACAAACTTTCGCATTTATAATTTTATATATATCTAAAAATCTGTACCATCCTACCCTAAATAATAAGAAAAAGGGATTCAAGCTAAATTATAGATAGAAAACACTTTATTGTACACCAAAAAAAAATTTAAATAAAAAATAAATAGAATAAATAAGAACCAAACTGTCTTACCCGTTTCAGAAATAAAACTACGTACCTAAGTGCGTTTTTATTTCTTTCACTTTTCTTTACCTTACTATCAAGACGTACCTAAAACACGGTCAGTATATAAAATCTCTATCTCTATCTCTCGCTCTCTCTCGCTCTCCCCTCTCTCTTTCTCTTTATCTCTTTCTTTCTTTAAATTTTAATCTTATCCTTGCAGACTTAACCCTTTCTAGAGCCTACGTTGAAGCAAAGGGCAGCCTCCACTGCAAGGTTTATAAAGCTATTCTCTGTGGTCTAAAAGCAAGGCGGCCACCATTTCATTATGCAAATCTAACTGTGACAAGCGCGGATAGGCGGTCCCCGGGACACAGCTAACATTCTTTTGAATTTTACAATGAGCTATTGTTGAATACGCTACGTTTTTGTGTTATGTTGTGTGCCGGTCCACTGCAAATGTCTCAACTACAGGGTGCAATCGGATTCGATAGCGGAACTGTCTAATTGAACGAGCGAGCGAGACGAGCGAAGTTCTCCGAGTCTACTGGAACAATCCAGCGTTTGTATGTATGTATGTATGTATGAATGTTCGTTCGACGATAACTTGGGTTGGTCGGATCGTTATAAAATTTGGTAAGCGGGTAAATTAAATTAAAATAATTTTTAAGTTCGAACATGAGCTAAATCGGTCGAGGAGTTGCCGAGATATGGGGTTGTTAAGTTTTTTATGGGGTCCCGAGTTCACAGTTCGGAGCGAACCACTCGGTTACTACAAACAACGTGTACTAGGGAAAAAAAAGGGGTGAAAAAAATAACTGCTGTTCCACACATTATTAAGGTAGACTAAGTACTGCACCAAACTGAACAGCTGATATTTTTTTCGCTCCATTTTTTTTTTGCTAGTAGACAGTCTACTTAAAGTTCTGCTATCGAATTCGATTAGAATTGTAAAATTCGCATCGACAGTTACTTGACTTGTAAAGCGCCTGCACGGTACACAAGAGGTTGCTGGTCCACTGTACCAAGAAAAAGAACAGCAGCAGACATCAACTAACGTATCTTTAGATATTACCTCTTTGTCCAACTCCATTTTACGAGTAGCGCATTGTGAGCGAATATTTCGACGATAAATATCTTTTCTCTCTTCTGTTTGTCGTTAGGATTTCGCTGATTCCTTTATCTATTGCGTTGGGACCGACCTACATCAACGCTGCGGGAGCTAGCCCAAACCCTGTTCTATAAGTATCGCGTATAACCCGTGCCATTAAAGAAACGATATATAAATGTCGGACACTCTCGCGCCCTCTCCCTTTAATCATATCTCCGTCTATACTCACACGTAACGTTAGCATAGTCATTTTAGGCAGTCCTGATTAGTCACCTACGCTTGGCTAATTAAACACGCCAAAATACGTTCGCCTCTTATTGATTTTTTAATGTTTGTCGAGTTATTTCAATATTGTAGTTTACGTTAAGTGTTGTTATTTGTTGAGGTTTGTATTATTTACTACGTTTTAATATTTTTGATCTTATTTTTATAAAGATTGTTGTTTAATCACAAACCCAACGTAGAACAATTACACAATAAAGAAAGCCTCCTAAAACAATATTTCCTAACCAAAAATGTAAGAAAGTTTTAGGTATGAACCGAAATCTTATTTTCGTAACCTCTTTTTCAGACCTTACCATAGGTACCCGCCGCCATTTTCATATCGTTTCTCTATTGGCACGGCTTATACTAAAATTCTTACACTTTGCCATTTTACTATATTTTGTTTAATGTAAGATGTAACAAAAAGCCATAACTATTTTCACACGATAATAGCAACCGGTGATAGAGATCACATCCCAAATATTTATTTCGCTCTATGAAGTTTCCTTAATTTTATTTAAATTTGTATGTAGCCTGTGTTATGTTCCCCTCGATAGAATGGAGAGCAATGATTGGTCTGGATTCTTTGCGGTCTTGGGCTTTTCTCAAGCAGTCTTTTCCTGCTACTTTGACCAGGATCTCACCGGTTGCATGCCCACATTTCTACGACCTATTCTGGGTCTCCACTCCAGTACCCTTTTACCCCATCTGTGGTCTTGAATACGAATATGGCCCGCCCACTTCCACTTTCTTCGGGCTTATAACCTTGGCTATGTCAGTTAGTTTTGTTCGTCTACTGTACGTGAATTTATTATAAAGTCACGTCCTTTAGGTTACTCAGTTGTTCTTGATTAAAATGTTTCAATCAAGAACAGCATAAGGTCAATTAGTAAATTGAAAAACAAATCGCATTATTTCGGGTTGAGTGCCGACCGACGTTTGAAAAGGTCATTAGTCGTAGCCCGAAATGGAACTGAATAATTAATAGAAATAATGATACACCAATATTCAAACAGATTTGTTGCGGTCGGTCCGTCTGTTGGGTAAATTTCAATGAGGCAAACTAAATAGCTAAATATTTGCACTATTAAGTAGGTTTCTGTAATTAAGTTTCTACATTACTGGTTATCTGCTAATTAGTATCGAAACCAAATAACAGTTGTTTCGTGGTATGACACTGAAATAAACCAATCGACAACCGTCAACAGTTTGTTAAAAAGGGGATTGAAACTTGGAATCCTACGAAAGTTTATAAATTGCCTAGGAAATTTATAAATTTGCAGATCGGGTTAGGTATCTGTCACCGGAGATAACATTGAGCCGTTTTCAGCACAAATTCACAAAGTGCGTGGCCATAGAAGAACCGCAATACGGCTGTCAAAATTAATCTGCGCTAAGAGAAATTTGACAGCCATATTCCGGTTCTTCTATGGCCACGCATGTAAACGCCATCTGACTGCTTTCTGAATTTGTGCTGAAAACGGCTCATTGGTGGGATGAATTAACTGCGCGACCTACAGGCAGGCGACTGGAAGAAAACCGCGCAGGACAGATGACGAAGACGACGACTACTTATTTTGTGTCAGAGACCAAGATCCACTTCGGGTTGCTGAGCCAGCGGAGTAAATAAGTATTGTACTCTTGTCCTAGAAAATAACATTACTGATGATTTTTTAGGAAGATCATAATCTAGGGTCGGCGGACGTAACCACATAAGTCCTATACAATTTCTATAGGACTTATGTGGTTTAGTCCGCCGACCCTAGCATTCTCCTCACCATACAGAGAAATTTCCCGCCAAGCAGATGTTATGCTTGGGGACCGGCCGGGTCCAACTGAAAATATGTAGTTCAATACAATCAGCTACGAGAAATATTTTTCTAGCGCGATGGAGGATTGTAGCGAGTAGCAATTTGACAGCTCGAGTATGTAGCAGTTTCCTGAGCGCCCGACAGGGGTCGCTACAAATCCATTGAGTATTCAATCCCGTCATTTCAGTGGACCAACTATTGAAGTACTACATAAACCAAGCAAACCCAAGAGGTATATCTAGTCATCAACCAAATGAATTTAGAGATTCCCCAGTCCAGACTAATTGGTAAAGCGTGATCTCGCTCGTCCTACTTTCCTTCAGTTCCTTATAGTGGGCCGTCACGAAAAAACTCGCTTACACAACAATAGGTACCCCGATAGAGAGTCTGACTTTACGATGGTAGAGTAGGTAATCGTATGAGGTACTACTCGTAGTGGCCACCCCGATGTTAGTTTTTAGGCCGCCCAAAGGGCCTCTGACATGGCTTAACGAACAACTGGGACCAACGTTTTAACGTGCCTTCCGAAGCACGGAAGGGCTCAGATTTTTATTAGCACTAGCGGTCACCCATCCATGGACTGACCAGTCCAACTAGTAACTGAAGAGCTGGTGACCATTCGACTTATTTTATCGTACAAAGCTGGGAGATGTTATGGAAGGGGGCTGCTATGGGGAGTAGTAGAATCAATGTAGAGTCGATGCAGTCACTCTGGTTTTCGGATACTCGTCGTTATGTCAATCTCGTGATAGACCCACAGAGGCCCAACAATGACTAACGATTGTGCGTAATCTTTGAAGCCTCAGTTTCCCTTGATTGTTTCCATTTAGGATGGTGTTTGTGAATGAACAGTAAAACGTGGGTAATAAAGTTGCCCGGGAATCTTTATAAATATACTGTTACTAAATAAACGGACTTTGTGGTTCGATTGATTAAAATTAATACTCGTAGTAAAGCGTTAGTGAAAATTATCATTTTCCACGTTATAGGTTATTTGCAAGCTATTTTACCTAGTGAAAAGTTTTGTCAATTTATTTAGATGATTGAATTTCGATTTTATTCGAATCTTGTTTTTCCTTAATAAAATTAAGCTGCCGGTTGGACCGTTAGTGTCGCTGTGGTTCACGAAGTCTGCAGTTGCCGCTGCGGTCGAGATCCAACCGGCACCTTTATTTAAACTTTAGACGAGTATAAATTCTAATCTCGAGGACAAAGCAGCAGTATAATCAAGTTTATAGCGGCTATACAAGTCGTCACAAGAAAGTTATTAACGGCTCACAATAAATCTTTGTAAGCTTTCCTTTGGCCAACAAATACCTTAACCTCGGATTTCCTCACGATGTTGTCCTTAACAGTTAGCGAGTGGCCTTGCCACAACACGTTCACAATGTTCGTAAGTTTGAAAAAAATAGAAGTTAAAAACTAAAACCCGACTACTAAAAGGCTTAAAACAAGACCTGTTTATCCTTAAAATAGACTCATAGATAATTAATCGTAGTCGGAGGCCATCGGTTTATCAAATGCGAATGTGGTGTCCTCCGACTACGATTAATTATCTATGAGTCTATTTTAAGGATAAACAGGTCTTGTTTTAAGCCTTTTAGTAGTCGGGTTTTAGTTTTTAACTTCTATTTTTTTTTTAGCTTTTTAGTAAGTCATTTTGGACGATCACCCAGAATAGAACCAAGAAGGGCAAAAAAAAAACACATTTTGGAATTTTTCGTTCTATTTGTTATGTTGACGCTACATGTGTTGTACATTTTTGAAAAGGTCTTTTAAAGCCCTTTCATTTGATACCCATGACGATGGTATTCGATAATTTTTATTTTTAGGTCCACCACTTTAGGGCGCAGCACAGCCGCCATCTTGGTTTTTTTCAAAATTAAACTATCCTATGTTACCTGGGTGATTAAGACAAATCCAACGACACCTCATTTGTTGAAATCGGCCGAGTAGTTTAGGCTCTGCGAGGGAACAGATGAACACACAAACATACATACATACATACATACATACATACATACATACATACATACATACATACATACATACATACATACGCTGCTAAAATCATAACCCTCCTTTTTGCTTCGCGTAGTCGGGTAATGAACACTAGGGTCCCTTCAACCATGTTCGGTAATGCGACCTCACTGCATTGCCGCGTACTGGCCACTTTTTATTTTCCATCAAAATTTCTGATCGTTTTTCTTTTGTTTTTTTTATGCCCCGCGCTCTTTTCGAATATTTTGACAGATGCATTTTTCTCGCCCCATTTTTCGCCCACAAATATTTTTGCCCCTTTTATTTTAATTTGTTATTCACTCATCTCACTGACTGGTTGCCTCAAAATGGACACCGGCGCCGTGGCAGGCCAAGGCCGAGATGGCGGGACGATCTCGAAACCTTTTTACCGGGGTGGCAAGAGGTGGCCCCAGATAGAAAAGTGTGGAGTACACAAGGGGAGGCCTTTGCCCAGCAGTGGGACACAATACAGGCTACATAAAAAAAAAAAACACTCATCTCTCTGTATCTAGACACGCGGTAGCGTGTCAAGCCAAGTTCAAGAAAAAAACTGGCGAACGCACCGTGTGTACCATTTGGCCACACTTTTTACCCCTTCATAACTCTTTATCTATTTTACATAAACACATGAAATTTGGCACATTGATTGAGACCCCTGAGATTAACAACAGCGCCAAATTTCATAAATACAGATGAAACGGTTATTGAGATATTAATGTCTAAATATCGTCATTTTTAATACTGACCTATAGACAGAAACTAAAATCCACTTCCAGATGACCTAGAAGGTTGAAAATTGGCACTCAGCTCGGTTATTGTATGTAAGCAAAGGAAAAAGTCCGAAAAGAGTGTTTTTTTACGATTTGAATTATTTGCGAATTAATCAATTTTTATTAAAACTTCGCCTTTCAAAACCCTCATAGCAACAAATAACAACACACCAAGTTTGCGCGAACGACTATAGGTCCATACTAATAAAAGCAACATAAAGGAGTAAGTGAGTAACGCTTTTATCGTTATTTTATACGGATTATCATCATTTTCAGCCTACATTTGACCACTGCTGGGTAATTAATTACCGATAGCCATTTTCCCTTCATGTCACCCTCCTCGGTCTCCCTACGGACGGACCCGCTTATAAGTTGGAAAACGTAACAATTTGGTAGGCGAGTCTTTGCATCTTTGTAATGAGATGATGTTATATAGCGAGGCACCTTCACTCACAAGATGAGTGAATTACCACTGCCAATACGTGTGGAGTCAACTAAGCCGCGGGTTTCTTCGCGATGTTTTCCTGTTAGCGTATGGAAGAGCACTAAAACTTTACAAATGTATGTAATTTTGAAATGAAATAAAGTCCGTACCTACATGCCTGCACCGAGAATCGAACCTGGGGTCTCCCTTTAGAGTCCAATATTCTACCACTAGGCCACCACCGCCGCCTAGGCAAGAAAATGAGACAATAGTTATTTGTTATGCAAGAATGCAAAATTATTGTTTGCGGCGAGTGCTTGTATTGAAAACCGAGCTAGCGAAGGTTTCTAAAATTGAGCCACGAGCGTAGCGAGTGGTTCAAAAAAAGAAACCTGAGCGTAGCGAGGTATTCAGAAGCACGAAACGCAAATAATATTGCATTCGTGCGAAACACAAAACTTTTCATCTCACAGAAGCGAGGAAATGATTTTGTTAGCCAAGCGGGAAAAACTCTATAGACAACTACTTACAGGCAAAACAGGTGAGTCGAATAAGTTCCTTTTAAAAGCATATTTTACTGTAGTTATGGCTGCTGCACTAAAGTTTTGAGCTTCGTTGGTATTAAAACCATTCGTTTTATTAATAATTTCCTGAAGTTTATTTATCCAGACACAAAAATAATGTAAATAAAAGAATGTTTTTTTTTCCGGGTGCATTCTGAACTTTTACCATATAAATCAAAAATTTGTAGGAGATAAAAAATGAAATTAGTAATATCTTTTGAAAAAAAATATTTAACAAACCAAAACATAATTATCTATTTGATAAAACAAAAGCGAAGCATTTTTTTTTATTTACTGGTACTTAAAATAAATATAGTGTACAAAATATTGAAAAAACCTGAAAGAAGAAACCGCGTTTCTGAATGTTCTATTCCGTCACTTTACCTTTTTAAAAGATGCTTATGCCCCATTTACATTCACAGTTTTGTATAGAGAATGGGCACGAACAATCACTTTCGCTGAAATACGCGTTTAAACGAACTATGAATGAGGATCTATTTTCAGTCGGGATCTGGCATCTACTTAAACGGCCAGTGTTTTTTTCTTTTTCAACAACATAGGGCGCGGGAAAGACTTTCCCGGCGTCGCGTTCAAATTTCGAAGTGCGCTAAAATGCAAATAGTTTAAATCCGGCCTTTACACGATCGTAAGTTACTAGTAACAGCAAACTTTCCGAGCGTGGGAGATGAAAACATTATTTTCAATGGTGCTAATAAGCACAGAAACAGAAATCGAAACAATCCAACTCTTTCGATATTAGTTTAGTTTTGCAGCCGGAACACTAGATGGCGCTGGCGGGCTGCATCGCGGTATAGTTATGTCTAGGCTGCCACGATATTATAATTATCACTTTGGTAGTCTAAGGCGGTAATGCGACTAAATGGGCGATAAATGCTACGAATAACTAATATTATATTTGCGAAAGTTTGCAAGTGTGGATGGATGGATGGATGTTTGTTACTCTTTCACGCTGAAACGGCTGAACGGATTTGGATGAAATTTGGAATAGGGATAGCTTAGACATCAGAATATTAGGAGCAAAGTAAAGCATCCTACTTCCTACTATGCTACTAATGCTACTAATCCCACTATCCCACTAATATTATAAATGCGAAAGTTTGTAAGTGTGGATGGATGGATGGATGAATGGATGGATGGATGGATGTTTGTTACTCTTTCACGCTGAAACGGCTGAACGGATTTGGATGAAACTTTGAATAGAGATAGCTTAGACATCAGAATAACACACAGGCTACATATTATCACGCTGTTACACTTAGGAGCAAAGAAAAGCATATAACTTTTTTCTGGAGTCCACGCGGACGAATTCGCGGTTAAAAGCTATTAAGCATAAATATAAAACGAGTAAAAAAATATGCAGATAATGAATGGGCTATGTATGCACTCCAATGTTTTGGAAGTTCAAGAAAATGTAAAAATTGCACAAAAAATTAAACAATAACACGTAGACGCAGGAAAAAATATTTATTTATATGTAATATGTAATAATATGTATTAGTTTACAAAAAGATATGATATCCCACCAAAAACATAAATATGTGAAAATTTTGGAGCCAAGTTCAAGTATACTAGGCGTGGTTATCGATTTCACCGACAAAAGAATTGAGATCTAAATGGGTGCCAAGTTCTTTAGGTAGGTAATCTTGAAATTGACTTGTTAAATTAACAGTCGAATAATTTAGGTACACAATAGAATAAATAGAACCTCAAAATATGACGCGGCTAGTTTTTACAGGCAAATACATTAATAAAATACATGTTAAAACTGGCCGCGTCATATCTTGAGGTTCTATTTATTCTATTGTGTACCTAAATTATTCGACTGTTAATTTAACAAGTCAATTTCAGGATTACCTACCTAAAGAACTTGGCACCCATTTAGATCTCAATTCTTTTGTCGGTGAAATCGATAACCACGCCTAGTATACTTGAACTTGGCTCCAAAATTTTCACATATTTATGTTTTTTGTGGGATTTATTGATATTTCGACCCACTATCGCCCATTTCGTATTGTTATTATTGTAATCTGTGTATTTGTGCTAATTTCCCCGCCCAATCTCATTCACTACCTTCATTGTCGTTCAACCCTGTGCCTCACTGTTTTGATCCCGCATCTGTGCCCGCATACAACTATTTTCCACGCGTTCGCCGTGCCTGCTTTTCGGTGAGTGTTGCGTTGCTGAACATACTCGTATTAGCTAGTCCCCTTGTAAGTTTGCATTCGCCGGAAGAAGCCGCAGGGCCCGTACGAAAGGAGCAAACCACATTTCGCCCGCCTCCAATCGCGGCCGCTCGGTCACCCCGATCGAGTGGCTCTTGTGTCCGAGGGTGGACACAATAGCGAACAACCCATCTAGGTGAGTAAAGGTGCCACTGGATGCTGTTTAAATCTATGACTACTAAGAAAAAATATTCCGCCTGGTTCTACATCCATGTATGACTACTCAGTTGCTGGTATGTCGTCTTAAGAGAGTAAATCTACCTGTTTCCTGGATTTAATTTTGTTTTCTTCTTATTTTTTTTTTTTTTTTTTTAGTTTTGTTTATCCTTTTATAGGTATGTAAGCTTGGAGCGACCGCGTATTCACGACGGGCAATAGCTGAAAATCAGTGCTTTGCTCTCGAGCAAATACCATGCACTGAGCTATGGCCCTTTTTCCATCACTGTGTCTCACACTCACACACAGGCACTAAGGTTTATTTTTCAATAGTTAGTTTTATTTAATTGAGTTTGCTTTTGTTTGTGCCTATTGTTTGCTATGTACCTATTTGTTTCAATAATGTTGTGTGCACATGATGCAAATAAACTTTTTATCTATCTATCTATCATTACAAAGGCCTAGGTTTAGCGAACAACTTGTGCCATATAACACCTACAGGAATAATAACAACAGCCTCCTCGCGGTGGCAACGTGAACGCGTTAGTAGCGTGGAAGAAAACCCGCCAATTACGAACAATTTATAGCCATGGGTCCTTGTGGCCCCCGGTGCGTACCAGGGTTACTCGCCGTCCGTTCTGCAGCCGCTCTACCCTAGACGCTATCGAGTCAAGATCGACGAAGTTTATTGTGATGGAGTTGATGCTTGGCCTTATTCTGGACGTGGTGGCAGCCGCCTTGAGTGAAAACACTTGTTGTTACGTAGAATATTAATTAATTTACTGTGGAGCACAAGGTACACGTTATGTATGGCGTCGTAGGTGGAGAGAGAGAGGGATAGCACATACAAAGGTTACCATTACAAAATATTCTGTTGGGGATCACATATTGAATAAGTAGTCTCTGTAGTATTCGCAAAACTCATGCATCGATTTCACACACTTTGTTGTTTATCCAAATCTTTTTGTGCAATAAAAACTTGAATATTAGGCTTTTTGTAGTAATATAAACTAACAATGCATCTAAATTCCTGAAATATTAGAATACGTACAGTCTAGACAATAGTGACAACATAGATTCTATGCATTGGTTTTCCTTCAACAAAGTGCAATACGGTACATCGCCTGGGGGTCTACCGGCTAAGACGAAGCCGATTACCATTAACGAAAATAAAAGTTCGTTTTTTTTTAAATTTACTGCCACCCAGTTCATTTTACTGCCACCCAGTTAATTTTTCATAAATCGAACTTCGATTTTCGCCAATGGTAATCGGCTTCGTTTTAGCCGGTAGACCCCCTGTTCAATTTCGCATCCGAGGAATGCTATTCGTGCGTTCGAAAGTCACATGGTAGGAGGGTAAAGGCTTTGGGGTGCGCAAATTAACGGCGACTGGCTTACAACTTTATTTATTTACCTTAATTCGGGATTTCGGGACGACACCATAATGACTTTTTCGGAATTTAAATGGGTTCGACTTGAAATTAGTTGAGATGAAAGGCGGTAGATGTAGGTTGTTTATTTGCTCTCTGTGGGATGAGCTGTTCAGGGTAAGCATTAAAATAATAATTAAATATGGAAGGTATCCCCTAAGTGTCGCACAAATTGCCCTCCCAATATTACAGCAGGACAACATTGACAAGGTATAATAAAACATGGAAGGTGTACCTACCTAAATGTCGCAAAAATCGCCATCTCAATACTACAGCAAAACAACCATTGACAAGGTAAGTTACAGATCTAGTGTAAATTAATTCGAAGTCAGTATATACAAGGTGTTACAAAAGATGCTAACTCTTTTTACAGGGTAATAGCACCCGGTGATAGGGATCACAACCTAAATTTTTTTTTTGCTCTATAACGTTCCGTTGATTTTTAAATTAATAAAAAGTGAACGCTGTGGCGGGTGAAAAGTATTTTTTTAATATTGTTTTCATTCACTTTCACAATGTTTTAGCAACCGAAAGCTATGCAAATTCACGTACACCCACAAACATATTTTTAAATTTGAGCTAATACCAAAAAAAAAAGTTATGAATATTTTTCAATTTTTAGGTTACAAAATAAAAATTGATTTTTCAACTTTTTTTTACAGAATTGACATCCTGTTGACCAGTAGGTTACACCATGTAAAAAGAGTTAGGATGTTTTGTAACACGTTGTAGTTAGTCGAGTCAATCCCGTCTTTAATACATTTATACAGTCAGCACTCTAGATCACCAAATATGCTCCTTTTTTCTTTTCGTATCAGAAGTACTTAGCTAGACTATTTTGGATCAGTAGCCCAACCTGCACAAAATATTGGTGACGCGAAATGATTAAATGATGGAGCATTGTCTTTTTTGGACTCCTCAGCCTTGTATCATCAATTTTAAGTGTCCCGTCTGCAGGAACCTTGCAGTTTTCTTGCAGTGCCAGTGACTTATCACGCATCGAAAAGACAATGCACAATTTTCCAAGCGTTTCAGCTAAACAGCTGGCTATCTTGAGTATAATTCTATTCTGCCTGCAAATGCTATCTCTAAGCTATAATAAGGCTGTCAGAGGTGAGCCAGGCGAGACCGGGCGGTGCCAATTATAAGAATTTACTGCCTCCAGGGACGTACGTACGCTGCGCTCGCCGCTGTACTCGTGTTAAGGCGGATCCACACGCGTGTAATATAATGCCGCGTATAGACTGATGCAATGTAAGTAACATGAAATGAAACATTCTGCCTGTGACTGCAAGCTCGCTGCAAGCGTTCACGCGCTTCCGAACCGCGCATTTACTACAAGACTCCCGAGCGCGTGCGCGCACAATGTTTTCATAACATTTATCATAGCGGCCCTTGTACCGACAACTAAGGTCACATCCAACGCCATGCCTGATATACTGGGTGTTTCGTATTCGTGACGGTAAATGTTTCCGCAACTCGACTACTGATGAGCCTATTTTGCGTGAAAGCTTAGCGAAAGCGAAAAAGAAACAAAAATAAAGCCATGCTACTTATGCCATCCCAGCTTCTCGAGGAAGTCCAGCAACCTTCGGATGTCTCTGCAGGCCTCCCGCAGCGTCCCTGGGCTTCCGAGTAGGGTCGTTCGTTGTGTGGCCACCCCTGTGCATTCCACTAGCACGTGGGCGGCTGTCTCCTCTGCCTCCATGCATGCTCTGCACAGAGGGCTATCTGTAATTCCTAAGTTGAAGAAATGTTTGTTATAATACCCGTGTCCTGTGAGGGCGCCCGTTACCAAACTCAGTTGTGCCTTGGTAAGTTTCAGGATAGATCGGGGGAGACGGGGGTCCCTGCCAGGCATCGCTGCTCGGGCTTGTTCACAGTCTGTCCGTGTAGTCCATTCATTGTCGTGTAGCCTGTGTGTGCGTTCACGCAGCCATGTCTTCAGTTGGCAGAACGGTAGGGGCGTAAAGGGCTCCGGTCCTTCAACTGTAGTCCCGGAGCCCTCTCGTGCAAGCACGTCCGCTGCGTCGTTGCCTCTTGATCCACTGTGGCCCTTGATCCATTGAAGCGTGACAGTGTTGTTCTTACATACCTCCGTCAGAGATGTGTGGCACTCCAGGATAAGGCCCGAGGTAACGCTGTGTTTTTTGAGAGCCAACAGCACCGCCGCGCTGTCAGAGAGGATGCGGATACTGTAGTTGGTGACTTTCCTGCTAGCAATGGCTTGTGCGGCGCGGATGATACCTATGCACTCTGCCTGGAAGACAGTGTTGTAGGCACCCAGTGGCGTCGATATTTTGATGTTCAGGTCCTCTGAAAACGCTCCTGAACCTGTGCCATGTCTAGTTTTTGAGCCGTCTGTGAAGACCATTAAGTCGAGTGAGCTTTGATCCCCTCTCGGGGGCTCTTCGAGTTGTATTTTGTACTTTTTATCGAATAGGAAGACCTTTGGGATCTTGTCGTTATATACTGGGTGTTAAAAGACCGCCAACAAAGCGGGAAACCACGTATTGTCCTCATCATAATGAATATTTTTGCTCAAAGAACTATGCCTGGGAAATCAACGGTTTCCGAGATAATGAGGTTCAAAGTCGAAGTTTTCAAAACTTTTTTTTTGCAGAAATGTATTCAGTTTCTAGTTCTTAACATATCTTTTCAAGACGCCATATCAAAATTATGAATATTTCTTACAAAAAACGACGTTCAAATTGGAACCCGCAATGTATTCTTAACATCGGCACTTCAAGCTTAAGTAACATAAACTTATACCTACGATTTCGCAATATGACTTCTGTGCGTTACACGTCCATTGCGTGATAAAATATTTTTCAAAATTGTAACCTAAAGAACCAAAATCATTTCCCAGCAATAATTTATCAAAAAAGTAGCTTGTTTTGGTGTCTAGTATGCGTGGCTTTCGGGTCTGTTGGCGGTCTTTTAACATCCTGTATATAAAAAGACTAGCTTTTCGCCCGCGACTTCGTCCGCGAAGACTTATAAGAAGTTGCCTGGGTACATCTTTCACCATTATCAAATTAGCATGAATAGAGTCATGGGTGTGTATTTTTGTAAGCTATCTCTATTCCAAAAGTCATCCAAATCCGTCGTGCAGTTTCAGCGTGGAAGTGTATGTGTTGTGTATGTGTGTGACCAAATTGGTAAAGATCAAATGAATCCAACAAAAAAAAAACATACTTTGAACCTTTTTGGCCGTTTTAGGTTTATCATTATTATTGTTTTCTTCATGCTTAGTAGATTTGCTATAAAACGCAACTGTAGTTAAATGTTCATTGAATAGTTGTAGCTTTAATGGTTCCGGCATTGTTATTGATACTAAATCAGGAAAACTCTTAAAATGTTTCCACCCTTTTTGATGCTGAAACATGTGTTTAATTATTATTTCTGATTTAATACACGACTACTTAGTTTCAAGTTAATCTGAATCCAATAAAATGATAATTTCATACAAATTTTGAACCCCGTTTTGGCCGTTTTAGAGTTAACATTATTACTTTTTTCTTCATGGTTGGTAGTTTTGCTATAAAACGCAACTGTAGTTTTTCAAAGTTGTAACTTGAATGGGTTGGGCCCAGCATTGCTACTACATCAGGGAAAAATATTCAACGTTTCCACCCATTTTAACCCTTCATTCGCTGAAATGAGAAAAATGCTGAAACATATGTTTGATTATTTCTGATTTAGCATACGAATATTTAGTTTCAAGTAGGTATATCAGACAAAAAAAAATGTATTTCATACAAACTTTTAACCCCGGTTTGGGCATTTCAAGGGTTAACATTGTTACTTTTTTCGTCATGGTTGGTAGTTTTGCTATAAAACGCAACAGTAGTTCAAATTTCAAAGTTGTAACTTAACCCTAGATCACTAACCATTCGTCTCTCAGACTACGCATACCCTCCACGTTGCATAGTTCGGTATGTTCCCGTCATCCGCACCTCCTCCCTCGCTCAGTACCTTCCTCATTGGACCTATTAGTGACTTGCGAGCCCTCATTGCGGTCGCAAGCGCATTGTTGCAGTAGATACAGCCTTCCAGTCGTCTGACAGACGAAAGGTTAGTGACTGAGTAACCCAAATCTAACAAGGTTATTTACCTTTTATCTACTACCTATGATCAACCCGGTATCAATGATGGTACCAAGAAGCCAGAAATTATTCATTTCTATAATTATTATTCTACTAAAGGCGCTGGAGATACCTACCGTCACTACCGTGAATCAAATGTGCTCAATCGTGAGTATGGTCTCAAAACCAATAGATGGCCGCTATGCTTGTTTTAGGACACTTTTAATATTAGTATCATAAACTGGTTATGCTGTTTACGTATCCACCATGATCCGAGACCCTAAGAAACCGCCTGAAGAGGACATAATTTGCCTTACAAATGGCGGATAACCCTGGCTACTCGAGCGCTACAATATGGTGACTTTGAAGCGTGATTTAAAAAAATATATTGGAGATGGTCTTAACATCGAAGAGCCACATGAAAGCTATGTTCAAGAGCTACCTAAACCAGAAGAATATTTTGATTTTGCCCGGTAAATAAAGGAGAACGACAAAATATACTTGCACATACTGCAAAAAGGCCATTTGCGGGGAGCTCACAGTTCCTATTGATTATAATTTGTAAAAAATAATATTATTCCTTTTTATTATTATTATTTGATTACCTAAAGAAAGCACTTTAAGTTTGTATTAATTTCATAAAATAAATAATTAAGGTTTTGAAAATAATTGCGTCTTATTGCGTAGTCTGTGAGTCGAAGGGTTAGTGACAGAGTTACTCCGATTTAGGGTTAGTGATCTAGGGTTAAATGGTTTGGACCCAGCATTGCTACTATATCAGGGAAAAATCTTCAACGTTTCCACCCATTTTAACCCTTCATTCGCTGAAATGAGAAAAATGCTGAAACACGTGTTTAATTATTTCTGATTTAGTACATTCGCTGAAATGAGAAAAATGCTGAAACACGTGTTTAATTATTTCTGATTTAGTATACAAATAATTAGTTTCAAGTAAATCGGACAAAAAAAAAATTATTTCATACAAACTTTGAACCCCGGTTTGGGCATTTGAAGGGTTAAAATTATATTCTTTTTTTCATGGTAGGTAGTTTTGCCACAAAACACTACTGCAGTTTCAATTTCATAGTTGTAGCTTTAATGGTTTAGGCCTGGCATTGATACTACATCAGGAAAAATCTTCAAACTTTTCTACCCCTTTTAACCCTTTAGTGGGCAGAATTTTGAAAAACGCTGAAACACGTGTTTAATTGTTTCTTATTTAATATACAAATACTAATTTTCAAGTTAATCGGACCAATAAAAATTTTTATTTCATACAAACTTTGAACCCCGGTTTGGGCATTTGAAGGGTTAAAATTATATTTTTTTCCTCATGGTAGGTAGTTTTGCCACAAAACACTACTGCAGTTTCAATTTCATAATTGTAGCTTTAATGGTTTAGGCCTGGCATTGATACTAAATCAGGAAAAATATTCAAACTTTTCTACCCCTTTTAACCCTTTAGTGGGCAGAATTTTGAAAAACGCTGAAACACGTGTTTTATGGTTTCTTATTTAATATACAAACACTAAGTTTCAAGTTAATCGGACCAAAAAAAAATTTTATTTCATACAAACTTTGAACCCCGGTTTGGGCATTTGAAGGGTTAAAATTATATTTTTTTCTTGATGGTGGGTAGTAATGCTATGAAATGCAACTGCACATTCAATTTGAAAGTTGTAGCTTCAATGGTTTGGGCCCAGCATTGCTACTACATCAGGAAAAAAACTTCAACGTTTCCACCCATTTTAACCCTTCATTGGCTGAAATGAGAAAAACGCTGAAACACGTGTTTAATTTTTTCTGATTTAGTATACTAATACTTAATTTCAAGTAAATCAAACCAAAAACATTTTTTATTTCATACAAACTTTGAACCCTGGTTTGGGCATTTGAAGGGTTAAAATTATATTTTTTTCTTCATGGTAAGTAGTTTTGCCACAAAACACTACTGCAGTTTCAATTTCATAATTGTAGCTTTAATGGTTTAGGCCTGGCATTGATACTAAATCAGGAAAAATCTTCAAACTTTTCTACCCCTTTTAACCCTTTAGTGGGCAGAATTTTGAAAAACGCTGACACACGTGTTTAATTGTTTCTTATTTAATATACAAATACTAAGTTTCAAGTTAATCGGACCAAAAAAAAATGTTATTTCATACAAACTTTGAACCCCGGTTTGGGCATTTGAAGGGTTAAAATTATATTTTTTTCTTCATGGTGGGTAGTTTTGCTACAAAACGCTACTGTAGTTTCAATTTCATAGTTGTAGCTTAAACGGTTTGGGCCCGACGTTGACACTACATCACGAAAAATATTCATACATTTCAACCTCGTTTAACCCTTAAACTGCTAAAATTAGAAAAAAGCTCAAACAGGTGTTAAATTATTTTTGATTTAATATACGAATTCTTAGTTGCAAGTAAATCCGGACAAAAAAATTTTTTTTTTCATACAAACTTTGGACCTTATTTTTACCGCCTTAAGGGTTAAACTTGAAGTAAATCTGTCTTAACCCGTAGCGTGTCCACAAATTACAACTATTGTCAAATTTTCATTGTTTTGGCATTAGCGGTTTTGTTCCAGCATCGATCGTAACTGGTGAAAAAAATCGAAAAACTTTGGCACCCATTTTAACCCTTAAGAACATAGAAATGAGAAAAAATCTGAAATAGGTGTCAAGTCATTTTAAAAAAGAAGTACAAAAAATCAAGATTTAAGAACAAAAGACCAAAAAAATTTTTTTTCCCATACACACTTTCAGCCCTATTTTGACCCACTTAAGGGTTAAATAAAAAAAAATCGCTTCTTAAATGAACCCTCCACCATATAACGCAACTTTTGTCCAAATTTCATACTTATAGGTTCAGCCGTTTGGGCTGTAGCGTGATGAGTCAGTCAACCTAAGCCTTTTATATATCGCACCCCCCGCAGAATAAACCCGTAAAGTGCTATTACGGCTTTTTTATTGTTATTGCAGAAACGTCATCTCCGATGCCGAATACATAAGTGTAATTTTTTTCAGACCCTGAAATACCATATTTAAGGAGATATTTAAAAATATGGCTTTATTCGTCTGACCATACTCAACAATTTGAACAAAGAATAAAACCGCAGTCATCCCTTACTGATACATTTATTGTATGCAGAAATTACAAAAGCCTTTACGGCTTTATTCTCGTGAAATATTTTCATCACCATGACTGTAATGCATGTTTACAAAATAGGAACCGGTTTTGCTATGTCTGTAAAACCGTTTAGCTTTTTGTTGTTATATTTTTTTTCCAGTAATGATGTAATAATAAATCTAACAATATGTCATCGATGTGGTAGTCACTATGAAAGAAGAAGAAGAAGAAGATTGAGAAGATTTAGAAATTATTTATTGCCACAAAATTAACACAAACGATGACGATTTAGCGATTAATAAAGAACAAGAAACAGCTATAGATAGACGAAGATGTCTTAAGTTTATGTCTCGTATGATGTAGTAAACCTTATGGAGAGAAAACGGCTACACAAACTCTCAAAACCGGACAATATTGTACAAGAAAAAAAAACTTGTGTAAAATACGAGTGGTGGGCTCGAAGTTCTATAAAGAATGGAACAACCATGATATGGAATTTGGAGATAAAGGAGATGGCTGGGTTGCGTAAAGGATAAAACTGGGATTCATTGACTGATTTCCCAGGCACTGCAGCAAGTGGTCACTGCACCCATGTGGTGTGAGTTGCCACTTACTTACTACGCTGGCTCAGCGACTTGAAGTGGATCTTGGCCTCCGCAACAAAAAGACGCGATCCCTCTCCGTCCTGCATCACTTCTTTCTAATCTTCCACTTGGAGTTCGCGCAAGTCCTTTGAGTCTTCGTCAATACAGCGATACTTGGGACGTCCAAGTGGTAGACGTGCACAAGGTTGTCGTTCGTATGCTGTTTTAGCTGCCCGATCCTCTCCCATTCTTTATACGTGACCAAGCCAGCGGAGTCTTGCAGTTTTAGTCTCTCCGATTATGTTGGGCTCGGCCATGTATCCGGCGTTTTACCGGTTCTTAAAGGTGCCGTCTTCTCCCTTGGTGGGTCCAAATATTTTTCACAGGATTTTTCCTTTCCGCGACCAGGAGTTTAATCTTTTCTTTTTGCGTCAGTGTCTAAGTTTCACATCCGTACATAAAGATGGTTCTTATAAATGCGTATTTTCGTTCTTCTTGTTAGGTGCTTGGACGTGATCACTTTGTGGAGAGCCGCGGAGTATCGGAATGCATTTTTAATTCTGATATCTATCTCGCCTTCTCGGGTGTTTGGATCAGTTACCGTAAAACCTAGGTACTTGAACTTAGTAACGCCTTTGTAAGTAATTGCCACTAGACGATGTATAAATGATCTCATAAGGCTTAAGTAACACCAAGGTTTCTGCATACATTTAATTCTGTATGCAGGAAGTATAAAAATCCCCGTGAAAACGCTGTTTGCCAATATACTGATCTATGAAACTGGTCCTTCAATCCTTTGATCAAAAGTAACTAGTTAAGGCTCTAAAAAGAGCCAAAACTGGTAAATCACTAAGACCAGATTAATTCAAGCCCATTAAAAACATACTCTAATAATTATGCGCTCTCCAGGTCTTTCAAAACCTTTTACAGCACTGGGATATTACCACAAAATTTTAAAATTTCAACCTTTGTCTACTGACATGAAGAAATACTGCGATTACCGCACAATAAGTTTGTTAAGCCAGGTATGTTTCTCTTCATTCTTCATGAGAGGATCAGAGTGAAGTCCAATGAGCATAGGCATTGCCAATAGCTATTTCAGTTTCAGGTCAGGGCTAAGAACCAGATAAGTCTTCTTTGCACCTACCTAGACCACAAGTCCAGAGACTTGCAAACTGACGTTTTCATTTGCTTGATTGAATACAAGAAGGCCTTTGATCATGCTAAGCCCGGTTATAGGTACTAATGCGTCGTCTACAAGACGTTAGAATTGATAGCAGAGATAAGCGAATAATTCAGAACCTTTACTGGAGCCAGACTAACACGGTGATAATCGTCTGTGAAGAAGCCAATCAAACTGGTAAAACTCACAGGCTCTAAGGTAACCAAGTTTGTATTTTTCTTCTGTTTTAATAAGGTTTAAGTTGACTTTGGTTTTTACCTACGTTTGTTTTTGAAGCAAATAAAGGTTTATCTTCTATCCATTTGCTATGCGATCATAACCTCCAGATCCAGATCAGGAGGCTTCAATGTTACATCTAGCCTATAGAAATGTACGACGGTTGTGAATGTATATGAAAAATGGATCGTAAAGATCAAATAAATAGGAAGATTGAAGCTTTCGAAAAGTAGTGGTATCTTAAGTATAAGGATAAGGATATGTCATACAAAAGAGAACTAATTTAAAACACACAATAGAAATAGATAAGTAATTAATGTGATTAGATACGATAGACTTCTCCAATTATCCTGATAGGCAAAGATTGAGGAAGGAAAAAGCGTCGGCAGAAGAAGAAAGAGTTTGCTGAAAAACATCAAAGAATGAACAGGAGTGGTCACCATATAAGATCTCTTTAGTCTAGCTAAGGACAGAATGACTTAATGAACAGCCAACTGCCAACCTCCAATAGTGGAGAGGCACCAGAAGAAGAAGAAGTTTCGAATTAAATTGTTATTTAATGATTCAAACACTTCCAAAAACAAAGGCATAAAAAGTTGAAAAATTCACTTTTTGCCAACTTTTTTGGCTTTGTTTTTGGAAGTTTTTAATTTTATTGTGTTTTTCTTCCATTATAATGTCGATTTTTAATACGATTTGTTTCGTTACCTACTTTGGGCAGGTATTCAAAGTTTCCTGGACTCCTTTACCTACTTATTTTATACAAGTCATTGCTACAAGAGGTACTTATGGAGAATTAAAATGTATATGAAAAATTGTAATGTACACTTACATTTCATATTCTTAGAAATTTGTACCAGAATAAAAAGATAATGAGCCATTATCTAACACAGTCACTTTACATATGCCGAGAATAAAGCCATAATGTGTTCTTACCGAAAAGAGTATCTATGCAAAATATCAGCGAATATTCCTATAATACTATGATGCTGTAAATGTTCGGTTTCGATTTTACAACGAATAAAACCGCAATATCACTTTGCAGTTATAAAACAAGATTTTACTATTGGTATCATACATTTTGTTTAATAACTTCCGTAGTGTTATCTATAGATTAATAATGTTTCAATATGTAGTGAGCAAAAAAATTACCTGTAAATTGATACCTAAATGACTTTTCTACCATATGTACTTAGTGAGTTGTGACGAAAAATCAGTTTTTATTTTTTCCTGAACAATTACGTTTTTGATGTTACGGGTTTATTCGCCGGGGGGTGCGATATACCTTATAGATCTATACATTGATCGGAATATATTGTCGAAATTGCTGGCTGGAAGAAATTTCTTCACAAAAATAAAGTTTCTCCTATAGGTATTTAACCTACCAATCACCTAATTTTCACTTTTATAATAAGAATGAAAAATTTGGCATGTGGATATCACCAGGTGCTATTATCCTGAGGACCTTTGGTAACACCTTGTATTGTAATAGGAGCTAGCTTACGGTTATGCAACTTCCCATTAAGGGACTTTGGCCCGGTTTCTGAGTTGAGAATTTTACTAAGCACATACTTACGTATCGCTCTGTGACGCTCTTTTGTGAGAAATCTGCAGAGACAGGACGATACTTACCCATTTGCTTAGCGAATTTCTCAACTCAGAAACCGGGCCTTTGAATATCAAAGAACCAAAATTATCAACAGCTTATGCCACTATGCTGCCTCTTTGAGTATTTCTAGTACATTAATTTTTCGTCATAGAAAATTTGACTCAACACGAGTTTCATCGAGCTACGTCGGATTTCAATAGACTGCAATATTTAAAAGCCTTGATAGGTTGATGAGTATAATTGAAATATTAAGTACGTGCGTGAATTCACAATAACATACATTATTATTTCCGGGAGTAATGAAATCCTGCTCTTTGTATTGTTATATCATAAAACAAAGCCACTCAAATATTACGCCCTCTCGTTTATGATCAAAGGCACATACGCATTCATCTTTAATCTCTCCTAAAATTCATGCATATTTTTACATCATTCCGCATAAAAGCTTCGCGGGATAGGCCGTTATAGAGGCATCGTATTTTTACTGCACTGTAATGAGATTGCCGTCTTCCCAGAATATATGTATATTGCAAAATGCGCTACTTCAGTAGCTGCGTTAGGACGCACTCATATTGTTATTGTACGTCAGGCTGGTATTATGCGATGGTAGAATTCTGATACTTGCGGAACCACGATGGAATCATTCTTAGAAATGCAAGGAGTCCGCTACTGAAGCTCGAAAAATCACCATCAGCCCACTGTTGGATATAGGCCTTTTTCCCCTCCCTGTTTCGCAATATTCATAATAAAAGGGACACAAGTGACATAAAACTAGTTAGATATACATAGGTACTTACTGATACCTACCTACTTACCTTTGTACTAACCTTACCCATAGAAAAATCGATTACTTTAGTCGAAATAAAAATAAATTAAGCTATATTGATATGACTAAAACAGCCAGTTTCGTGTTGACATTCATAAACGTTTTGAAGATATTTTGCTTTAAAAAAAATAGGCGGCGCACTTTTTTTCAAACAAAATATCTTGCAATCTGTTATGGATATCAACTGGCTGTGTTCGATGGGTCTCAACTAATTCTAGGGTTTGATATGTGAAATTTTTCGTTTTTTTTGTGTATTTGATACAGGAATCGATTTTCTGCATTTTCCTTTGCGCGCGGGCTAATTCACTATGCCCAGCGCCTTAAGGTAAAGTCATTTATTGCCTATCTAATGCTATACCTACTTTTGAGAATCATATCATTACATGCAAAGCTCCGGAATATCATCTTCTTACATTGTGTGAGCTTAACCTCTTTACCTTTTATATACTAAGAAGGCTATAGAAGGTTTACATTGATTTCCAAGAAAATCGTGAGTGCGACTTGGTTATTTTCCCGTTTGGGTAAAAAAAACGCACAGTTTGTAGTCCTCAAACCGATCAAAATAAACCTTTTTTTAATATTTTCCCGCAAATATACCTTTTTTGCGGACTAGCAACTGTACGGTCTTTTTTTAAAAGAATAAACGCCTTGGAGCCCTCGCTTGCGACTATATTCCGCTGGGCTACCACCGCAAAAAACAAATACACACTTAAGACGACGTACGTCTCACAACTAGCGCCGCCAATGGAAAAAAAATCATATCTTTTTTTTGGATGCGTTTTTAGCAAAAAACGCTCCTGCGATTCCTCAACGCGAGGCTTAACTATTTTTAGGACCTAAGGTTTGGATTCCAGGATTAGATTTCCTACGAATGCAATCGATTCTCGCCAAAAGTGGCCACTTTTGGCGAGAATCGATTGCATTCTTAGGTTCTAGGATCTGGAATCCAAACCTTAGGTCCTAAAAATAGTTAAGCCTCACGTTGAGGAATCGCAGGAGCGTTTTTTGCTAAAAACGCATCCAAAAAAAAGATATGATTTTTTTTCCATTGGCGGCGCTAGTTGTGAGACGTACGTCGTCTTAACGTAGGTTGATAAAATCTCAACTCCCCTGATTTCTCATAAGTACACCAACAGTGTTATGTAGCTATAGCCTGTCAGTAAATAGTTGTCAAACGTGCACACAAAACACAACAGCAACTGATTGCCGTTAACAATCGATTAACAGTCCGTTTTTATGTTTTTTTATGTAGCCTGTGTAACCACCCAACTACTAGAATAAAATAATATAAATAAAGTAACTAAATCCTGATCGCGGCCCCACATTGTAACCTCCCCCTACTAAACCTACGTTACTAAACCTAACAGAACATAAATAAATAGAAATAATGTAACTAGCTAATCCGAGAATTTAAAATTAATTATTATGGCCTTTGACATGATCGTTCTAGTGGTAGGACCTACATTATGAACCCGAATTAACCAAGACTCTTACTAGGGAAAGTATGTAATCTCTTGGAAAGCTGGCTATAGTGATAACAATCCTATCAGTGAAAATAATGGAATATTGAAGTGATTAGTTGTAAGAAAAGTAATAGTGATCAAACGTAAGTAATTAAATTAATAAACCTTCCCTGCCTTCTTTATTTCTAGTTTTAATTGCCTAAAATGATAGAATTATAATGCTTAGCTATAGGAAGCTTTTTGATAGAATAAAGTGAATTTATAATGCATAATATAACAACTATTAGTGCGATGCTTACTAGGACAATAACGTAGGTATGTATGCCGCAAAGTTAAAAGTACCCTACTCATTCAGTGCAAAAGATAGTAAAGGAAATTAATTAGCTAAATTAAAGTATTTTGCCTTCTTTTACTACTAGATTGAAACTCATTATCAATTTCGTAATAGTTAGATTTTACTGAGACTTCATTTAAATACTGTGAACTTTACTCAGAGATTTTCCATTGAAATAAAAGATAAATATTAAAAATTCGATAAAGTGAATTAATTGTATGCTAAAAATCATACAAACATTTTTGTTTGTTGGTAAAAGGACAGCTCCGACCCGCTGAACCTAGTAAACCTCACCTCTTGTGGAATTGGGTTTCCCTCCAACTTTTTTTCTCTAAAATAATTTTATTACATTTAACTTTACTTTATTCATTTAAATAATTTATGAGTACCACTGGTTCGTAAAGCACTTATCATGAAGAAAAGAACCAGCAAGAAACTTCACATGTGTGCTTCAAGATTTTATAATATAACAAAGTTATGTCGTCTCTTTTGGACATAAATTGTTATTGATTTCTTCTTTAAAATTTACATTTAATATTGAGTAAATTCTATGTTCATTTGCACTTCATTCTTGTGCTGAACAAGAAATATTAGTAAGTATTTATTTTACTTAAGTTTCAAATCCAATAATAAAATACAGGCAAATTCTCTGCAAAATTTACATTATTATAATATGAATCTTTATTTTACTTTATTTTGTGAATGAATAGACTTCCTTTTTCTATCATTTCACAATGCAAGAATTTACAACTTGAGAAGCAAATTATTATTCCATAAATTTTAGAATAAAAAGGTTTTAGTTTCAATAAAAATATACCCTTAGGTAAATTCAAAGATCAATAGAACTAATTCTTCACTAAATAGCTCTGATCCTAACAGATAATTCCATTTATTTGGAAAAGTAGTTTTTAGATTTCTACCTTCAAATATTTCCCATTAGATTTTTCTAAAAGGTTCACAGCTCAAACTCCTTGCTAGGCAGTTCGGATGCGAAGATGAATATTTATTTATAATGGTTATGAAAATGTTTTATAACACTTTATAATTTTATAATATCAAGTTAGTCTCGTTTTATTAGACTGAACAGAACTCTATTTATTGAGTTTAATTATAAATTGGTATAATTTTATTTCCCACCATCATCGTGCTGAATATTCATAAGGTAAGTTATCTTAAGGTTTGGATCGAATGTTACACCGAATCTCAACCCGTGAAACGGAGACACTGAATCATATCAAAAACAATCCTTGTTTGCTAGACAATTTCACCCACATGGTATGAAGATTGACTAAGGTACTGCTTTGCTTGACCTCGGATAATTTTCAATACAAAACACTGACCCATTCCCCAAGCTAAAACTGATGCAAAATTCAATAAAGAAGTTATTTGGAAGGTTAAATTGCCTAACTAAGTTATTGACTCCCAATAAAACGCGATCCCTAGCCTAATGTGTCTATCGCCCAGCCTATCCCTCTAACCCCGCAATTTCTACTGTGTTGAGACAAGCTAGAAGCAATCAGCTTCACATTTACTTTAAACGTGTAGTGTGTGATGTCAAATCTTCGATAGTGCAATGAAGATTTGCTAGCAGAGTGAAATTAAGAGAAAGCGCTGTGGGTTCGCAGCTAGGTGTGTACCTAAGTGTGTCCCTATAACCCAAAAGTGTCAAGTTCGGGCAGTGGGATTGGGATTACGCCGTAAACTTGACAATTCCCTATATGTTTGTGTATAGATAAATATATAAATAAGGCTGCGGTGCAAGGGTGTATCCAGAGTTTTGTCAAATAAGCGCTCGCTCTAAATAAACCAATGCCCGAGTAGCTAGCAACTCGTAATAATAAAAAACGAGGAGACAGCGGCTACACACTATTCTCTAACAAAGAACCATGTCTCTGTTATTGCCTCACTAGTGAATCTAACAAAACTTTAAAATATAATTGATTGTTCTTTGCGTAAAATAAAACAAAGTCACTTCCATAATATTCCTGCATCTCCAAGGCACACCTTAGCAAGACACAAGAATACTATTTCAGCAACACTCAACTAAGATAAATTACAAAAGCACGAACTTCAAAAACAATCAATTATTTCGACCGCGATAACTAATTGCCTCTGCGCTGATAGAAATCCCTTCGCTATGCCTCCGCAATTCATAGAACCACGAAAACACCACGTTAGAATCTCTCCGAGCTAATCGCTATAATCAAATTACCAAATATAATCAAGCAGAGGCTTCCCAAGAAATCTGTCGCCAGGGAATCAACTACAAGATCAAAAATGTCGTACTAACCCAAGGGGTACCTTGGCTCTTAGTCTGACACACTTTGGCAACTCAAAAATGCAACCAGCAAGGTTCAAGCGAACAACAAGACTCTCAGTTATTTGAAATAATCACCAAGGTTAAATTCACTAGGAAAATCCGACGAATAATAATCAGCTCCCGCTACCGCGCTGGACGTTTTATACCGCTTCTCCCATGCTCCAAAAATTCCCTATGAAAAACTACTACTTCAGTTCGAAGAAGAAAATAAAGATAGTCCTATACTAATTATTACATAGGTGTGAAAGAGTGAGAGAAAATTACGACATTTCCTCCATTAAAGTAAAACATAGAACTGAAAGAATGAGCTAGAATATATGAAACATGTCACAAGCGTGAAAGGGTGAGAGATATCCCTCATGAAACAACTTCACTCAACTCTCCAAGGGATCCCTAGGTTTCAATGAAAACCCCGTAAACGTCAACCTGCATGAAGTGCAAGGGATTTCCATGATGGCGGCCCGTCAATACCAAATTTTATTTCCAAAACCCGAAAACTCCATTAACGTATCACTACATTCGAATTTTGAATATGCGATGGCCGTTTGTTGGACAAATCTCGCGCCATTATCTACCTACACTTGGCCTCTGCCTTGATAATATTGCCTTAATAATTCTCAATTAAATGTAAGGAACCCAGTAAAGGAAATTTAGTGGTACTTCGCGTTTTCAACTCAATGAATCCTAGTACTTCGCTTTTTAAACTTAGTAAATTCAAACCATTCCTAATACTGCAGAAGTAGTTCTTCCTCCTTCCGCAAGATGTCGCCCATTGATTAGTTCTCTCTTTGCCCTATAGATGGCGTTATGATTTTCTTATTAATATTTATTTGATTAGTTGAAAATTGACAACGTAGTTCCCAATTTCACAAACAGATGGCGCAATTATTTACATGATTAATTTCTCATTTTATTTATTTATTTGTGAATGTTGGGCGAATCGATTGGAAAATCAATCTGGTTCGTCTCAGCGCCCCCCGAAGATTGTGCAAGTGAAGAACTGAAGCAAACTTCTACCCAATGAAATTAAATGACATTCACAAATGACTCTATCAAAGTTTATGAACACTTCCTCTTTGCTGTATTCTTTTTGTGTGTGGTGTGTATTTTAAACCAAATAAGAGTCAACCACCTCAGAATATGAATAACAGAACAGCTGACGTCTGAATCATGTAAAGCAACTTCTCGCCCAAGATTTACGGAGTCCATTGTTATGAGGGAAGAAAAGGTTGTGAATCTCTTCTCTTTCATAAGGAAAGAAGGTTCTTTCATGGAGCCTCCGTTTTCATCATTGTACTGCGCAGCTCGATAAATGAACTTTCCCCTCTATAGACCTAGAGACAGTAGCCTCTCCCGACCATCCTTTAAGATTGATAATTTACTATACAAGTTCTTCCGCCCCATATCCCGACATCCATTTAACGAAATCGCATCATAAAATTTGGTGTGTGTTAAAGTATGTGAAAGGAGAATCAGTCTGATGTCAAATCTCGAAAAATTAACTAATATTCTTCTCCTCCTTCTTTAGCCATGTTATCTCAACAATTCTAAAACCAGAAACTTTTTATTCCAATAGAAAAGTTTCAAAATATCAACGTGTCCCAAGCTAAATATGAAATTCTTATTAATATTGACACCAAGAATACTCAAACGTTTGTGATGATTCTCCATTCGCACGACTTAGTGTGGGGAAAATGATTGCCAAATCAAGTGGCTGCATGTAGAGTTAGACCTCCATATAAGCCTGCTTTGCATGAGCGTGTCTCTTGAGTGACGGATCTACAATCTATGCCCATCTCTTATAGGAAGGTATTTGTTAATGTGTGTGTGTATCAAAGTTTCTATGTTCATAAACTTGGCTTCTTCCCGTATGGAAATCTTTTGATTCAATTAAGCCCTTTTTAAAATACATATAATATAATATTAAAGTAATAGTCAGACAAGTCAATAAATACATTTTAGTCAGGATAATAATCATACATCTCTTGAATCACCATTCACCTTTTCATTCTCTCTCTTTCGTTTCTTCTACGCCACTTATTTGAATCACAAGCCCACGTAAAGAAGAAGCGGTAAACCAAAATTATACTACAGTAATGTATTCAAATGAATCAGTGTTTTTTTTTTTATAACTGGCTCATTTGTTAAAACAACAAACCCCAACCTCCATTAAGTATAAAGATAATATAATTCACTTTGCACAAAACTCAGGGAAAACTTTAATAAACTCACTAGGTCTTCCTTTTCTTTAAATATCTATGAATACCAGTTCTTTCTTAACCAAACTAATTATTTATTTTCATAATTCCATTTTACTAAAATCAATTGCAAAGATATCAAAACATAATATAATTAACTTCAATGGTCCATCACTGGACTCCTATCTTAAACTCCAAAACGTTTATCTCCAATAATAATTGATTTAATAAAATAAATTTATTTTTAATAAAATAAGTCATCTTAAATAAATTGAACCTTTGCTTCTACGCAACGAGGTGATTTATACAATTCAATGGCACAACAATGTCAACAAAGTGAATTGAATAATATGATTCAATAATTAAATTCAACGTTTAATTTCCTAATACCAAACCCCATACTAGGTACAACCTTCTTACTTGTTATTTTTCTCAACGAGCTTTTAGTAATTTAGAATAGAATAGAACACTCTTTATTACACTAAAACACAATATAAGGATAAACAGTATTAATATCAAAATATACCTGGCGACCCTATTGCTAATAACAATTTCTTCCAGATAATTTATAGGTTTAAAAATAATAATAAAAACTTTGGTGGTCCATTATATGCTATTTAACCCTATAGGTATTGCAAACCGACAACCTTCGGTTTTCGATATAAAAATATTAATTAATTAGATAGATCAATAATAAAATGTTATTTCAGTGGTCCATAATAAAACACCCTGACCCTACAATTTTATCATCATCATCATCAGCCTGCTTGCACCCACCACTGAGCAAAAGTCTCCCCATGCCCACGCCAGCTCCCACGATCCTGCGCCTGGCGATGCAATTGTGCAATTTATACCAATAATATTCCAGTCGTAAATATCGCAATAATAAATAAATAATGTAATATGTCACCGGTCCATTATTTACTACCCGACCCTACTTACTTTCAAAGCTTGGTTTTAATTTCATTCTACCAACACTTTGTAATGAAATTGTAACACATAACATGTCCAATCATATCTTCCGAATGAAGTGCAGGATGAATAAAGTTCGTAAATTAATTATTTCCTAGATGATAAATATTTTAATCATAATGATGATGTTTATGATATAAAGGTTAATATTCCTGAAATCGCAATACATAACATGTCCCAAACTCATTTCCTTATAAAAAGCTCATAAATTAATTAATCTCTCAGATGATACATATTATTTGAATCATAATGATGATGATTATGACAGAAGAGTTAATATTCCTACTTTATAATCAACCTAGATTATGCATAGGTACTTAGCATAATCTGCACCTGCCCAAAAGTTCAATAAAAAAAAAAATGCTTGCTCAAAACATAGGTACATACATACAAGAATGTATTTTACTCAAATAGCTTTTAGAATCTTTTACCCTAATGACCATACAGATAGACCCAAATAACATTCAATTTCTGTAGTGATTCAACACCGAATTGAATCATTCAATTTCAATTTTATTAAGGTTCTTGAGATTATTGAAATGACGTGTACACGGCTCTAGATCTACAATGTAACACTAATGCAATAATTCCGCGACCCTATAGCTATCCTATAACTAACATGCCACTTAATCTGTAGAGAATTAATAAATTCTGAATATTATAAAAGTTTATCCACACAAAGAAAAGAAAAGAAAACTATTTTATTTCCAGGGGCTGGTTTCGAACCATCTCCCTTCAGATCACCGATCCAGTGCGTTATCTACTGCGCCAATTACTTAGCTGCCGGTCTATGCGAATTAATCAATTGCATGATAGGTATGTGGCGTCTTCAAATGACGAAACGGAATGGAATGCGACAATCGAACGTTTTAATCGACCTACCTACCTACAGTGGCTGTGTATATTAATTTTGTAACGCTGGAAAAGTGACTATCACAGCTTTTCATAGTATGTAAGAGTTCTCAATAACGTTAGGTACTGAAATAATAAAATACTTTAGGTACTGAAACATTCTATTCCACCCGATAGAAAAGTACATTTGTTTAAGAATAATTTTAATGACTCCGTTTTCCAAAACCGAAAGCCCTTCATCTAGTTCATCATACCTCCTTACTAATACTAGCCAAAATATACGTAATTATGTATGTAAGGAGCAATCTTCGAAACCACTGATCGGACTTTAAAAACTCCCTCACTAATGGGAAGCTAAGCTATCACTGAGTGCTACATCTAGGCTATTTCTTTTTTTTCGTGATAACGGAAAAACTAACGCGGACAAAGTCGTGGGCAAAAGCTAGCGTGAAAGAAAGTAAATAAGAATCTAGTAACAAGCCTGAATTTGGTTATTTTTACACGATCCTAGATGCTAAAAGATATTACATGTTAAGACAACCCGTTTTCCAAAACTCCCTACGTGCGTCCTGTACACTAATTATTATTGCACTAATTACAGACAAGTAAGTAAGTTTCAGTTGCTAAAATATAGCATGCTAGCTTTAGATTCGTTTGATTAAACAAATAAGCAGATATGGAACATGTAAGTATGTATTGCGTTTGATTTATATTCGTATTAACCGACTTAGAATCGAGTAAGTTTACACTGTAGGTAAAATCTAAGCAAAACAAAATAATGAAACTTGAGAAACTGAATTTGAGTTTGACAACTTTGATATTACCCTGCAAACGATTGTGCTGCACGCCTAGCATGAGAGAGAGATTCTACCCTGTCAAATTTGACCATCATGTACCAACATCGAAGCGCCTGATTAACGTAATCTCACTGCTTGGGAAAGTTTGCCAGCACGTTCGTAGCAGGCGCACCGTCTTATCACCGTCATCTTCTAGCTTGTAGAACGAGTGAGCGAAGCAAGATAAGTTCTCCGAGTCCACCCAAACAATCCGGCACCTGTATGTCTGAATGTCTGTACGTTTGTAAGTTTGTTGAACGAGTGAGCTAAGAAGCAAGAGCAAGAGAAGTTCTCCGAGTCCACTGGATCAATCCGGCACCTGTATGTCTGAATGTCTGCTAAACGAGCGAGCGAAGCGATAGAAGTTATCAGAGTCCGACGGAACAATCCGGCGCCTGCATGTCTGTATGCTTGTATGTATGATCGTTCGACGACAACTTGAGCAAACTTGGTCCGATCGTCATGAAATTTAGTACGCGGGCAAAAGAAACCAAAAGAATCTCTAAACTCGAACACAAGCCAAATCAGTCGAGGGGTTTCCCAGCTATGGTGTCACAAGCTCACGTGTACACAAATGTTCGCTGGCAAGATAATTTAAAATGAGATCTAGCAACCTTAGAGTGAAAGAAAACACCGCGAAAAGTTAATCTAAAAGTAGGTAGACCAATTTGTTCCGAATAAAATCTTTGAATACTTTACACAACGTGGATCTGCAGTCTGCTCCCAACAAAAGAAAAAAAGAAAACTTTATGACAAAGAAAATCAAAAGTTCGTGAAAGAGAACATGCGACAACTTTTTGTGATTTTGGAACGCAACCTCACGCAAGTGTCAAAACAACCCAAACGTCAAGTTCAACCAAACGACAAAACAAAAACAAAGTTTATTTTCACGCGATTAACTAGCTTATTCTTCATTATATTCTTCAATAGTTGTGCCCTGGAACATCCCCTAATCTCCATTCGTCTTTACTACGCACAAATACGTCGGCGGGAACGGTGTAATGAGCAAATTCAAGACAACAAAGCAACCTGAAATTGGACAATGAGCTACAAACGAAATCTCAACGTGCCTGTTTTTTCACCAACCGCAAGCAAAAGAAAGCTAAGATAAGGTAAGAAAGCAAGACATAACCCGTACAACTGTACATTCCCACCAGCCGGACAAAGACCTTCTCTTTCAGAGAGTGAGTTCAAGCACAATCACCACTCAAACTGGCGCCTATTGCTAAAAGTATAATCTCCCTTACGCTCAGGTTCTCTCACAATGACTAGCGAGTAGCACTGCCACAAAAATTCACAAACGTAGGTATGCAATCCTGAAATAAACCAAAGTTATAGCTACATGCCCGTTGCGGTAACCAAACCTGAGTCTCTCGCCTCCAAGTCCATCGCTCTTCCACTAGGCCATCATAGATCAGAACAAAATCGCCCCCCCGAACTTACAAATACCAGAGTCTGCTCGAAAAACTGAAGTCCGCCCCCCCGTCCGTATGAATTTACTTTTTCTAACTTCTGCATTACTCTCTATTTCAGAATACCCTCAACAAGAAAGCAAATGCATCTACATTGTTCCCGACAACTTCTACCACAAAAACCGAGACTCCGACAAGATCCTAAGTCCAGTGAAAGAGAAAAATTGAACTTAGCAAGATAAATAGTGCCACCATGAAGAGATGAAGAGAACCTTCAAGAGTCCGCAATACTACTAGAGAAAATAATGTTCGTCTACGCTTCGCAATGAGATGATTCATACAGCGTCCAGTGAGTGACACCCCCACAGATGGATGAAGAGACCACTCAGCGCAGCACTCAGTGCAATGCTTATTATGATAGTAAATTAATTACATGATAGAAAACCCTGCCGTTTCATTTTGTTTCAAAAGCTATTTTCCCTGTGAATTTTTACATTATTCTCATAGGTCTCATAGATAGTCATAGGTAAAATGTAACGAGGCCAAATGTCTCGGAAAGACGTAGTAAACCTGGTAGTGGACCCGAAAAAATAAGGTAATTATTTTCCAAAAACATCCCAATAATCTATTGACAATATTGACAGCTCTCACTTATTTATTTTTTTAATCTGTGTCTAGCTAGAACAAAAAAAAGAAAAGTTTGTCTGTGAATGCCCTGACTTGAGTGAATGATTGAATGAATGCAAATTAACCCTATGAGTGTGTGCATGACATAGACCTTGAAATAAAATAGGGGGCCTATTCTCGTTTCTTACGGTAATCTACCTACAATAAATCCGCAATCTAATCTTAATTGTTTTATTGTTTCTCAATTTGGCTAAACGTCATTAAATCGAATTATTATTTATAGTTAGTTCATAAAAGTCAATTGTTACTCCTTCACGCTGAAATGGCTGAATGGAAATGGATGAAACTTGAAATAAAGATAGCTTAAAGAAACGGCTGAACCGATATGGATGAAATTTGAAGTACACTAAGTTTAAAGAAACGGCTGAACAAATATGGATGAAATATGAAATACAGTTAGTTTATAGAAACGGCTGAACAGATATGGATAAAATTTGAAATCCAGTTAGTTTATAGAAAAGGCTGAACAGATATGGATGAAATTTGAAATCCAGTTAGTTTATAGAAAAGGCTGAACAGATATGTATGAAATTTTAAATACAGCTAGTTTATAGAAACGGCTGAACAGATATGGATAAAATTTTAAATGAAGTTAATTTAGAGAAACGGCTGAAGAAATATGGATAAAATTCTAAATAAAGTAATTTTTAAGAAACGGCTCAACCAATATGGATGAAATTTTAAATAAAGTTAATTTTAGAGAAACGGCTCAACAAATATAGATGAAATTTTGAATAGGGACACTAGCTTATCAGTAATACACACAGGCAACAAACCATCTGTCCTCCACACCAAAGACCAAAGCAAAGAACACACCCTGTTTTTTACAGTTCACGCGGACGAAGTCACGGGCAAAAGCTAGTATAATAATAAAAATACAAATGAATAACAACAACTAGCCTACCGATTTTCTCCTCGCAAGCCGTATCGCCCACAACAATACAACATCTACCAGTTGCACTCCGGAATCGCCCCTTTTCGCTCAAACAACACAGCGCAGCGCTCTGAACATCGCAGCACACGGCGGCCAGCGCGGCGCCACGGTGTCGCGGTACTCGCGGTGTCGCCCGACGGCCGCCATTTTGTGAAACGCTCGTGCACGACAAGATAATGCAATAAATGAACAAATACAAGGCATCAAAAATCTGCAAATAACTAGAAGATTTTCCCATTTTTCAACCTAGAAGCCCGAATTAACAACCAATATAAACTTCAACACGTCGAGTAACGAAGAAAACATGCTGCAAAACTGCAAATCAAGAGAAACTAATCAAGAAACCAATCGGACATGAAACCCATGGAAATCTATTATCCACGCTAAACAGGTAACTAAACAGAAACAAATACATGGGCTTTCGCCCCCCCATCACGTAAAATCTGCTCGCTAATCGTTTTAAGACTTGACCAACCCAACTAAACTCCCAATTTTGTTTCTTTTCAGAAGAGTCATCTAGCAAATGAAAAACGAAGAATCTGACTTTGCCTACAACCTCGAAGCTCTCGTCTGAAGACAAACAAGACGCTATGTGCAAAAGTGTTAGTGAAATAAGTAACCTAGTGAATTGAAGTCAACTTTCCAAGAAATCACGTACCTCTCACAACCCACACGACAACAAATTGTGTGCTCAAATGGAGCACCACATAAATAAATAGAATAAACAGATCCTACGCCACGGCACCCCATTGTAACCACCCAACTACTAGAATAAAATAATATAAATAAAGTAACTAAATCCTGATCGCGGCCCCACATTGTAACCTCCCCCTACTAAACCTACGTTACTAAACCTAACAGAACATAAATAAATAGAAATAATGTAACTAGCTAATCCGAGAATTTAAAATTAATTATTATGGCCTTTGACATGATCGTTCTAGTGGTAGGACCTACATTATGAACCCGAATTAACCAAGACTCTTACTAGGGAAAGTATGTAATCTCTTGGAAAGCTGGCTATAGTGATAACAATCCTATCAGTGAAAATAATGGAATATTGAAGTGATTAGTTGTAAGAAAAGTAATAGTGATCAAACGTAAGTAATTAAATTAATAAACCTTCCCTGCCTTCTTTATTTCTAGTTTTAATTGCCTAAAATGATAGAATTATAATGCTTAGCTATAGGAAGCTTTTTGATAGAATAAAGTGAATTTATAATGCATAATATAACAACTATTAGTGCGATGCTTACTAGGACAATAACGTAGGTATGTATGCCGCAAAGTTAAAAGTACCCTACTCATTCAGTGCAAAAGATAGTAAAGG
The DNA here is from genome assembly GCA_949319315.1 of Zelleria hepariella. Classification (NCBI taxonomy): domain Eukaryota; kingdom Metazoa; phylum Arthropoda; class Insecta; order Lepidoptera; family Yponomeutidae; genus Zelleria; species Zelleria hepariella. The sequence continues at coordinate 6,957,725 of OX439396.1, read as the reverse complement.
AAATTAATTAGCTAAATTAAAGTATTTTGCCTTCTTTTACTACTAGATTGAAACTCATTATCAATTTCGTAATAGTTAGATTTTACTGAGACTTCATTTAAATACTGTGAACTTTACTCAGAGATTTTCCATTGAAATAAAAGATAAATATTAAAAATTCGATAAAGTGAATTAATTGTATGCTAAAAATCATACAAACATTTTTGTTTGTTGGTAAAAGGACAGCTCCGACCCGCTGAACCTAGTAAACCTCACCTCTTGTGGAATTGGGTTTCCCTCCAACTTTTTTTCTCTAAAATAATTTTATTACATTTAACTTTACTTTATTCATTTAAATAATTTATGAGTACCACTGGTTCGTAAAGCACTTATCATGAAGAAAAGAACCAGCAAGAAACTTCACATGTGTGCTTCAAGATTTTATAATATAACAAAGTTATTTCGTCTCTTTTGGACATAAATTGTTATTGATTTCTTCTTTAAAATTTACATTTAATATTGAGTAAATTCTATGTTCATTTGCACTTCATTCTTGTGCTGAACAAGAAATATTAGTAAGTATTTATTTTACTTAAGTTTCAAATCCAATAATAAAATACAGGCAAATTCTCTGCAAAATTTACATTATTATAATATGAATCTTTATTTTACTTTATTTTGTGAATGAATAGACTTCCTTTTTCTATCATTTCACAATGCAAGAATTTACAACTTGAGAAGCAAATTATTATTCCATAAATTTTAGAATAAAAAGGTTTTAGTTTCAATAAAAATATACCCTTAGGTAAATTCAAAGATCAATAGAACTAATTCTTCACTAAATAGCTCTGATCCTAACAGATAATTCCATTTATTTGGAAAAGTAGTTTTTAGATTTCTACCTTCAAATATTTCCCATTAGATTTTTCTAAAAGGTTCACAGCTCAAACTCCTTGCTAGGCAGTTCGGATGCGAAGATGAATATTTATTTATAATGGTTATGAAAATGTTTTATAACACTTTATAATTTTATAATATCAAGTTAGTCTCGTTTTATTAGACTGAACAGAACTCTATTTATTGAGTTTAATTATAAATTGGTATAATTTTATTTCCCACCATCATCGTGCTGAATATTCATAAGGTAAGTTATCTTAAGGTTTGGATCGAATGTTACACCAAATCTCAACCCGTGAAACGGAGACACTGAATCATATCAAAAACAATCCTTGTTTGCTAGACAATTTCACCCACATGGTATGAAGATTGACTAAGGTACTGCTTTGCTTGACCTCGGATAATTTTCAATACAAAACACTGACCCATTCCCCAAGCTAAAACTGATGCAAAATTCAATAAAGAAGTTATTTGGAAGGTTAAATTGCCTAACTAAGTTATTGACTCCCAATAAAACGCGATCCCTAGCCTAATGTGTCTATCGCCCAGCCTATCCCTCTAACCCCGCAATTTCTACTGTGTTGAGACAAGCTAGAAGCAATCAGCTTCACATTTACTTTAAACGTGTAGTGTGTGATGTCAAATCTTCGATAGTGCAATGAAGATTTGCTAGCAGAGTGAAATTAAGAGAAAGCGCTGTGGGTTCGCAGCTAGGTGTGTACCTAAGTGTGTCCCTATAACCCAAAAGTGTCAAGTTCGGGCAGTGGGATTGGGATTACGCCGTAAACTTGACAATTCCCTATATGTTTGTGTATAGATAAATATATAAATAAGGCTGCGGTGCAAGGGTGTATCCAGAGTTTTGTCAAATAAGCGCTCGCTCTAAATAAACCAATGCCCGAGTAGCTAGCAACTCGTAATAATAAAAAACGAGGAGACAGCGGCTACACACTATTCTCTAACAAAGAACCATGTCTCTGTTATTGCCTCACTAGTGAATCTAACAAAACTTTAAAATATAATTGATTGTTCTTTGCGTAAAATAAAACAAAGTCACTTCCATAATATTCCTGCATCTCCAAGGCACACCTTAGCAAGACACAAGAATACTATTTCAGCAACACTCAACTAAGATAAATTACAAAAGCACGAACTTCAAAAACAATCAATTATTTCGACCGCGATAACTAATTGCCTCTGCGCTGATAGAAATCCCTTCGCTATGCCTCCGCAATTCATAGAACCACGAAAACACCACGTTAGAATCTCTCCGAGCTAATCGCTATAATCAAATTACCAAATATAATCAAGCAGAGGCTTCCCAAGAAATCTGTCGCCAGGGAATCAACTACAAGATCAAAAATGTCGTACTAACCCAAGGGGTACCTTGGCTCTTAGTCTGACACACTTTGGCAACTCAAAAATGCAACCAGCAAGGTTCAAGCGAACAACAAGACTCTCAGTTATTTGAAATAATCACCAAGGTTAAATTCACTAGGAAAATCCGACGAATAATAATCAGCTCCCGCTACCGCGCTGGACGTTTTATACCGCTTCTCCCATGCTCCAAAAATTCCCTATGAAAAACTACTACTTCAGTTCGAAGAAGAAAATAAAGATAGTCCTATACTAATTATTACATAGGTGTGAAAGAGTGAGAGAAAATTACGACATTTCCTCCATTAAAGTAAAACATAGAACTGAAAGAATGAGCTAGAATATATGAAACATGTCACAAGCGTGAAAGGGTGAGAGATATCCCTCATGAAACAACTTCACTCAACTCTCCAAGGGATCCCTAGGTTTCAATGAAAACCCCGTAAACGTCAACCTGCATGAAGTGCAAGGGATTTCCATGATGGCGGCCCGTCAATACCAAATTTTATTTCCAAAACCCGAAAACTCCATTAACGTATCACTACATTCGAATTTTGAATATGCGATGGCCGTTTGTTGGACAAATCTCGCGCCATTATCTACCTACACTTGGCCTCTGCCTTGATAATATTGCCTTAATAATTCTCAATTAAATGTAAGGAACCCAGTAAAGGAAATTTAGTGGTACTTCGCGTTTTCAACTCAATGAATCCTAGTACTTCGCTTTTTAAACTTAGTAAATTCAAACCATTCCTAATACTGCAGAAGTAGTTCTTCCTCCTTCCGCAAGATGTCGCCCATTGATTAGTTCTCTCTTTGCCCTATAGATGGCGTTATGATTTTCTTATTAATATTTATTTGATTAGTTGAAAATTGACAACGTAGTTCCCAATTTCACAAACAGATGGCGCAATTATTTACATGATTAATTTCTCATTTTATTTATTTATTTGTGAATGTTGGGCGAATCGATTGGAAAATCAATCTGGTTCGTCTCACCTGTATGATGTCCCACTGCAGGGCAAAGGCCTTCCTCTCAGCCCAGGTTTAGCCCAGATAACTAACAGTCCGTTAGTTAACCAAAAATCTGAGGGTAAGTAAACTTTCTGCGCCTTTGCATTGCAACTTTCCTTGCAATATTGAAATGAAGCAACTTGACGTATGTGGGGTGCATTCAAAGTTATTATTTGCTTTCTTATTTCAAAGATGCAGCCATATTATTTCGTAGAGAGCTTGTTGAAAACTCAGCTTACGGGAAATTGCGAAGTCTCCTGGCTGAAAACTTGGCTTAAGTGGAATTGCAACATTTGTTTTATATATTTATGGTTCACTTTGTGGATAACAAAAAAGAACACAACTATCTGCTTTTTCGTCTAGTAAACTAAAATAATATAATAACGCAAAAGAAGTGAAAATGCGTGATTAAAAATTGTTGTTGTTTGCGTGATGTTTTTTAGGCCCTCGTTTTTCAATCCTCAGTTAGGTAGTTACTAGCCCATACGAAATTCGTTCCATTTTCAAATGATTCCTAGGAATAGTGCTTATCTGGTGATTGAAAAATCTAATATTTTAAATTTTTAATCTGTGGAATCAAGTGGAAAATATGATGCGCCACAGGTAAAAACACGCTGTAAAAACATCTTTAATTCCTATTTGGAGTATAATAGTTCTTATTTACTTTTCTGTACAAAAAAAGTCTGCTAAAACAAGAGCTTAGGATAGAACCCCAATTATCCTACAGAGTGAAATAATGTGCACAAAACAACAAACACTGATAAAGTTCGCATCACAATTGATTTACGATTTAGACATGGATTAAGTATCCAACTAGTTAGTACAGAATTACAAGGTTTTTGTTACGTTTTGTTAGATTTGAATATTTTCAGCTGAGCATGAGACTATTTTTTTTTTTAAGTATAACCTTCAATAGGGCTTACTGGTTATTCCAATTCTAATACAAACATTGTCCCAGGAGACCGAAAACAAAAAAGAAACATGTCATCAAATTAAAAAAAAAAAAACACTCTGCTGTTGATCACAAAATGACATCAAGATATTATAGAATACAGGGCAATTTTTAAATAGCTTTATTCGAATTTATAAAACAAAAGTTATTGTAAATCACATAATATACTTAAAAACATGTTTCAGGAATAAAGCTATTTAAAAATCACCCTGTATATTTTTTGTGCTATTCCGAACCGAGCTATCTACTGCAATTGCATAGCTTGCATCTGAACCAATGCTCGTATTTGAGCTTCGCTTGATGTATTTGACGCGACGATGAAACAACGATGAAACGACCAAATACCTATGTATCGTTCTGTCTCTGCAGATTTGTCACAAAAGAGCGTGATAGAACGATACCTATTTACTTAGTAAAATTCTCAATTCAGAAAACGGGCCTTAGCCTTTTAAGGCTCAGTATAAGGCTAACTAGCGCCAAGGGATGCTCAGGCAAATTCCCTCGCCATTTTAGATTTGTATTTGATCCAATCACCTTCTACCAAAAGGGTCACAATCTAATCTTTGCCGCCTTACAGTTCATTGGAGATTTAGCTCAATAAATCAGCATTGGCTAAACTGGGCCTTCAGTAAGCATCATTTGATGTTCCATTCAGGAAAGGCGAAAATAATAACAGAAGCACAAGGTAGTCAAAGAGAGCAGATACGAATTAAGGCCCTTTTATAGCATGAATTTAGATTAGCAACTTCATTCACGCAAGTGGAAATTTCACCTGAAGCACAATCGAAATAACACTCAAAATGTGTTGCGGTGCAGCGTCTGTGACGGTTACGACAATCATGCTATAAGTTCCCATACGTTTTTATTGTTTATAAAAGAACTCAGGAGTACTAAACCTTACATTTTCTTTTTAATTGGGATATTTCAGAGGTAAAGCTCCAGTAATTACTATAAAGCTCGAATAGAGGTGTACGAAAATACAGAGAAAAAACAGAAAACGGCAGATTTCGATTGCAAAATCTATCGAGCGAAAATTATAAAATCACGTTTCTAGGAACTTATTCTCACCAAGAAACGATGATTTTAAAGTTAATAAATTAAACAACTGTAGTTAACCCACAAAGTTCGAATCGTAATGGCTAGTAAAAGCCTCATTATCCCAGACACTAAAACTAAGGCCTTTGCATCTACGTAATGAGATGATTTATACAGCGTCCAGTAGCACCTTCACTCACACTAGATGGGTGAAGAGACCACTCGGCGCTGCATTGCCTGGGACATTGTTTTAGATGGAGTAGGCTTGCCCAGAACCTATACCATCTTGACAGCTTAGTCGACCTAGCCCACAGGAAAGACAGTGTCTTAGTGTCTTTGCCAGACACTACAGCGTCCAAAGGATCACTTCACCCAGCTAGTAAGTGGCGATGCCACTGGACGCCGTATTTAAATAATCTCCTTCGTTACGTAGATGCAAATGGCATTTGAATGGAGGTTTTCTTGTATAAACTTTTTTAAACATGTTTGATAAATCAAGAAGAATTTAGACCGAGGGGGTTGGCGTGAAAAGGAAGCAGTGGGCTTTATTTATGGGCTGGATAGATATATAGATAGAATTTAGAACCTTAAATAGGTACGAAAATCAATGGTATTTTAGTAAAAATTTATCTTAATTTTTCTGTGGTTATTATTTTGTGGGAGAGGCCATAATGCAATAAATTCTCAACATGATGTACGATCGGAATGCTAGCGCTTTTGTTTTGGGAATTGATTTAAGAGTTAATAAAGTATGGCACTATAAATAAACTTGCTCGGTTTCAAAACTATAGTACTCTCAAACGCACTGTAAAATTATTTTTTCATAACTTACTTAAGTAAGATTTTTGTCCACTTAACCCGGCCCAGAGACAAATGCTCCCTTAGAAATTCCCTCAGATTAATTTGTCATAACTTATTTAAGATTTTTGTCCACCTAACCCGGCCCCGAGACAAATGCTCCATTATACAAAGGATATTGTATCTAAATTCCCATATACGTATTAGCGAAGCCGTAGACCCATAACCCGTAGCACACAGACTGACAGAAAACACAGGCCCGAAACCACTGACACGAGTTTAAGGGTGGCATTAATTGTAGTCTAAGATCACCTACTTGAGCTCGATCTCAAGAAGTGAACTCTGAAAAATCAAATGCTAATGTCAAGCCTGTCCTAATGTCAAACTTGAGTAGCTGTCAGCATATTAATAGACACTATCTTGAGATTGACATTGACATTAGCCAAGGCTTGACATTAGCATTTGACTTTTCTGAGATCACCTACTTGAGTTCGAGCTTAAATCACTATCATGCCACCCTCAAACATAATACTTTTTTTCGGTAAGAAAATTAAGTAATTTCCTGATTTGGAATGCCGAAGACTCGAATACAAGTCATCATCACATTAAATAAATAAATGATAGATAAATACAGGGTGCACTCTAAGTCGATAGTGAAACTTTAAGTAGGATGTCTACTGATCAATACAAACAACTTCTACTAGGTGGTGACAAAAATGGAGCGAAAAAAATATCAGCTGTTTCTTACATTTGGCGCAGTGCTGAGGCGACCTTTTGTATGGAACAGCTGATATTTTTTTCACTCCATTTTTTTCGCCACCTAGTACAAGTTGTTTGTATTGATCAGTAGACAGCCTACTTAAAGTTCCGCTATTGACTTAGAGTGCACCCTGTAGATAAACGATTTAGGTGACAACGAAATGAAATAAAATTTGTGTGTAAACACACATCCATGAAAACGTTTTGTAAATAACAGAAGCAGAGCGAAAAATCGGTATAAAGTCCCGTTTGTTATACAATGCAGAGGCAATGGCCCTCTCTCTATAAAACATGAGTTTGGCACTGGCGCGATAAGCGATGGCCAACACTGCGTATAAACGGTCTAGGTATTGTTGGCCAGGGTTGGTACTCGACCACTATTTACACATTTCCAGTTTTGAGAGAAAAATCGGGTGGGGCTTTGGTACTACGCGAGTAAGGTCTTTGGCGTTTATTGGCCTTTTGCGTTTTTGGTCACATGCGTCGGACCCGCTGTGTCAACCGCCGCTGTGGCACACGGCCGTGAAACGTCTGACAGCTTTTTTTATTTATATTTAAGGTTCAACTAAAGTAGTGTGGCGGGAAATGCACAATTTTCACAGTTATTCCGATTTTGTAGCTAACAGAGCTATTTTTGTTCAGCAATTTTTATTTCATGACAATAAAACATATTTATTGTTTTTCAACATTCTAAACAACAAAACAATAATAATTCACCATTAATCTCATATTACCTCAAATTAATTACTAGTTTTTTGGGCAGTACAGTCGGCCACACGCTAGGATACCCCTTTTTGTTCGATTGGCGCCCTTATGCCGTGCGCGGTAAGAGCTGTCATGGGGTATCTGTGACTGTGGCCGACCGTACCACTGGTTTTTCGAGCAATAAAACAAAAAATCGTAAGTAATATGTATGCAATGGGCCTGCGCGAATGGTTTTAGTAAAAAGTATACATCACGAGTTCGATGTTCGGGCGAACTAGGTATTAGTTATTTCAGGCCATCTAGTATGTTGGTAACCTTGCGCCAGAGCTACCCTAAAGGCAGCTGTCGATAGTAGCCGGCTTGTTTGCGTCTCGTCGGAGGCTTGTCAGGTATAAATCAACCGATAGGACCTACGCCTGGACTTGTCCGGTATACCTAAACCAACGCCAATCCTGTAAACTGGATAGATATACAGGGTGCACTCTAAGTCGATAGCGGAACTTTAAGTAGGCTGTCTACTGATCACTACAAACAACTTGTACTAGGTGGCTATCCACTTAGAGTGCACCCTGTAGTATCGTGGGCCCTCTTAGGACAAATGAAAGCTCTTGTCAAAATCAAGCGCGACAATGGTATTTTGGCCATTTGTGTCTTACTTTATTCAAATAATTAAAGAAAATTTGAAAGCTCTTGAAGAGAACAATAATCAAGCCGCAAAATTCAAAAAGAAGACGCCTTTTGAAAAGCAAATTATGGCTCAAGCTCGAGCTTGAGATGATGACTATTAATGCCACCCTTAGGGTGGTATTCTAGAACGCTACTTAAACTCAGTTTAAACAGAGTTCAGACTGTTGATAAAGCAGTGCATGTTTTGATATGAAGGAAGGGATATTCAAATCAAAACATGCACTGTTTTATCGACAGTCGACACTACTAAACTCTACTTAAACTGAGTTTAAACAGAGTTCAAGGAGCTTTCTAGTTTTAACTGAGTTTAAACAGAGTTTAAGTAGCGTTCTAGTTTGAACTGAGTTTACGTAGCGTTCTAGAATACCACCCTTAGTTTGCTGGTACGAAAGTAAACATAAACCTACTTTTAACGAGTACCTTTCTATACTTATTTATTTTCAGTTCCCTAATACAAAGACTCTGGACCAATTTAGAAAATGGCCACTCTTTTAGTTACCCCATACACATTCTAGATAACTACAAGTATAAAAACACAAAAGCAACCTTTCGGCTCTTCAATAAATTATCCTTTACCGAGCTCTTACAATATTGGTCGGTAAAGTGAGCATAGAGTGAGCATTCTTTTTTTTTACGCTAGCCCACTTCCACTTGCATTTGTGGGCCATCATTTTAAATTGGAAATTATCTAAAAATTTGAAGATACCATAATGTAAGGAAATATAGGTATAGTCCGCGCGCGATGAGAATGGGATGGTACCTTGTCGAAGTCAATCGAAAATATACTGTATTTTACTTTGACAAGGTTGCATCGACGCGAGTTTGCTTACCGCGCGCGTCTCAGTTCCAAAAGGTCGCATCCCATTCTCATCCCGCACAGATTTTACCAGTCATTTTGAAAGCAAAGAAAATTTGTATCAAACTTTTCAATTGTAATATTTATTGATTATACTTACCTACTCCTTATTTCTAGTATACATAAATAATCTTTGCCAAATTTCGCCTTCCCATTGAACTCTTATCTCATACGCAGATGACACTGTTTTATTAACCTCGGCTGAAACATGGGAAGACACCTACACAATAGCGCAGCATAATTTCAATACTGTAAGACATTGGCTTGACAAAAATCTTTTAACCTTAAACCTAGACAAAACAAAACACATGTGCTTCTCCATTCGAAACAATAATACTTTACCAAATCCAAGCAATTTTAAAATAACTGCTCCCACCTCTGACTCAATAACAAACATTACTACTTCCCATGTCATTTCGAATGTTTCAACTATCAAATACTTGGGAGTCACCATAGACAGTCACCTGTCCTTCAAACCACATATAGATTTAGTAGCTAACAGAGTCCGTAAACTAATTTATATATTTGCTAAACTTAGACACATTGCTGATGTGAAAATATTAAAAATGGTATACTTTGCTTTATGTCAATCAATAATTAGCTATTGTATTCCAGTGTAGGGTGGAGCAGCCAAAACTCATATACTCGTGCTTGAGAGAGCTCAACGAGCTCTACCTAAAGTATGCTGCTTCAAACCACGTTTGTTTCCAACAGCCGACTTATACAGGGTGTTAAAAGACCGCCGACAGACCCGAAGGGCACGCATACTGGACACCAAAACAAAGTACTTTTTCGATAAATTATTGCTGGGAAATGGTTTTGGTTTTTTAGGTTATAATTTTGGAAAATATTTTATCACGCAATGGAAGTGTAACGCAGAGAAGTCATATTGCACAAGCGTTGACATAAAGTTGTGTTACTTACGCTCGAAGTGCCGATGTTTAGAATACATAGCGGGTTGCAATTTTAACGTCGTTTTATGCAAGAAATATTCAAAATTTTGATATGGCTTCTTGAGAAGAAATTTTAAGTACTCGATACTGAGCAAATTTCTGCAATAAAAAAAGTTTGAAAAGTCCGACTTTGAACCTCATTATCTCGGAAACAATTGATTTCCCAGGTATAGTTCCATGGGCAAAAATGTTCAGTATGATGAGGACAATGCGTGGTTTCCCGCTATGTTGGCGGTCTTTTAACACCCTGTATAGTCATTGCAAAGTGCTAACAGTACGCCAATTATTTATGCTGTCAACAATATTATTAAATCATAAACAAGTACTAAACAACCCGAAACCTAGTAACATCACGACTAGACGCCCAAATCTAAATTTAGGCAACCGTTCCTTCAACACCTCCTTCAGCCATCGCTTCTTTTGCTTCCTAGGACCATATCTTTACAAAACTATAAATAAGATCCTGTCATTTCATACACAAAACCAGTTTCACTGTAAAGGAACACTGACCAACTGGCTGCTCAAACAATCGTATGATGAGACCGAACATTTGCTTATCCCTGTATCATAATAAAAAACAAAAAGCACTCTTTGATCCACAGACATACACCCTCTCACACACCCTCACATACACACCTTCACACACACTCATTTCCACACACTTACACATACACAATTACACAACACACACACATTTTTCACTATCTTCTTTATTTCTTTATTGCAGTTTATTTCACGCACGAATTTTAAACTTCAATTAATATGATCTCTAATGTGATTAATTTGATCTCTAAAGTAGTAATTATAAGGCTCAACACTCCAATGTGAATTTATTTAGAAAGGAGGCTAGGTGTTCTGCGTAACAGGTCTCCCTAGTGCAGGCACCACCTCCCACAATAATCTATGTAACTGATACCCTGTAATTCTCGCCTGTTTTATTGTTTTATTGTGAAATAAACGAATTTTTATTATTATTATATTTTTTTTTTATTTTATTATTATTTTACTCCTTTAAGACCTGGGGGTCTACCGGCTAAGATGAAGCCTTTTAGAATAGAAGTTCGATTTTTGAACATTTTTCAAAAATCGAACTTCTATTTTCGCCAATGGTAATCGGCTTCATCTTAGCCGGTAGACCCACGGGTCTTAAAGGAGTAGGTAAGTATAATCAATAAATATTACGATGGAAAAGTTTGATATAACTTTTCTTTGTTTTCAAAATGACTGGTACCTATATTTCCTTACATTATGGTATCTTCCAAATTAAAAAAGAGGAAAACGAAGCCGCGTTTTAGCCGGCAGACCCCCTGAAAACAAAATGTTGCCGCACGATGTTTCATTACGGGCCAACCCGGAAATGTTCGGTATGGCGAAGCTCAATACAAAACCAAATGTATGTAAAAACCCCATTAAACATCGAGACCCAAAAAGTAAAGCGAAATAATTTTGTCTTTTGCCAACTCCATTTATACCAGTCCGGCTACGGATTCGATAAAACAAAATCAATTTAGACTGTATTTGTTAAAACCCCGTCTCGCAAATCCCATTGCCATGGGAACCTGAGCTTTGGGTCCTTGTAATAGGTTTGGTATTAACTTGTTAATGTTCTAGTCGATTTCGCAGTTCATCCGATCTTTGTTTTAAAGTGATTCAGAGACCAGACTTTTCATGTGTGAAGATTAATATTGTTTCGTTCTTTAGAACCCTTTATAATATACGTAATAGCATTTTCAATTGCAAAACCATATACTCCAGTATGTGTAAATTTCTTTCATATTTATCAGCAAATAATAGTACATTACTTAAAGCAGCTTAATGGTATGATAATTAGACGATCTTCCTGAAGTTCTATCATACATTATTTAGTACAATACATAATCTGCTACGTCGCTACGCCGTCGCGCTACGTCGTAGTACCACAAATGGAAGCTACGTCGTAGCGCGAATGGGCAATAAGTACCTACTCGTAAGTATAATATTTACCTCCTCATCCGTTGGCTTCAATTTTGCCCCCCTCCTTCTTTTGCTTTCTTAAATTCATAGGGCGCATCTACCTTTACCCGTGTTCTCTCTACTCAGTTACGTTACGGGAGACTTTGCAGCAAACATGTCCATGAAAAAAGTTCTTGACAAAAGATAGCGTCAATGCCCAGCTATAGTGACGGTATGAGCTATACAGGGCAATTTTTAAATAGCTTTTAACCTCAGACACGTCAACTTCTAAATGTGATTTCCAACAACTTTTGTTCTACAACTTTTCGAAAAGCTCGATACTTTTTATTTTATTAAAGTTTCTTATCCTTTAAGAGTGTGCATTCCTACAATTCCAGCGCTGCCTGCGCGGCGCGATTTTGTGCCCCTCCACTCTCAACCACCTTTCTAGCCCTTATTGCTACTCTGAGCTGAAAAATTAAAAAAATATATATTTCAATTTTTTTTATGTGTGGAGAAAAAATATTTCGCTTTCACCAAAGTTGTAAAACAAAAGTTGTTGGAAATCACATTTAGAAGTTGGGGTGTCTGAGGTTAAAAGCTATTTAAAGATTGCCCTGTATTAAAGTAACTTTTTACCGTAAAACGGGCAGCGTCAATCATCGCCGAGCATACAGTCCTAGCTCAACAATACCCATGTTTGTTAGCAATTTGCAGTGCCCCTCGAATATTTTTCCGATCCAATTTATGAGCAATATTTCAGCTGGCGAGGCCCCTTAATGAGTTTCGTCCGGCGTTTTCGTTAATGCCCGCCGATGTGAGCGTTTTATCAAGCATGGAAGGCCTGCGTTCACCAATGGCACACTAACCTGAGATTAACTTTTTATGATTCGCGACATTCACACATACTGCAGCTGAACGGGAAATATAACAATGAAAATATAATCACGATATGTATCATTTTTTTATTTAGCTGGGCACAGGCCCTATCCAAGAGATATTAAGACAAAAAGAGTCATGCCCGGTAAAGAATTAAGGGATAAAGCTAATTAATTATAATCAGAAGTTGCTTTCCAAAACTGAAGTGTAACCGATAAATTAAAAATGTGTTTTTTTCCACATAAGCCTCTATCTACATTTAAGTGGCAAAATGGGCCCAATATAAAAATCATTTGGCTATAATGTGCGAGAAAAAAAGTTAATACCTGGTTAAGTGATTTGGTGTAAATTGGCCTAAAGTGGTACTACTGCACGAATTTCAATAGAACGCCGAACGCTTTCAGTCAGAGATTGTTTTTTTAGGGAAAAGCCTTTTTTACAAAAAAAGAGGTTGTTGTTTTTTTGCTTAAAATGTTTATTTATTGATCTATTTGTTCATACTTAAGAAATTCCATTTTGTGACTTGCGCATACATTGCTCTACATTTTTTTAAATTCACACTCTGTTTGAATTATCATAATTATTTCGCATACAATGCTGTTTTTTTAAACAATAGTAGCTATTGTTTAATATTGATCTTTTTTATACAGTATATTAGTCTCTAGAGGTAATATTAAATATCAAAACCTTTCCGAATTAGATTCTTACGAGTACATCTTTATGTCTAAGTTAATTACACTGGTTTTTAATTTTAGCCCTTGTAATATGATTACTTATATCAAACTCAAAAGTTCATACAGTTATCAGTTAAGGCTTTAATAGGCGCTAACTAGCGCCACCAATGATAAAAAAATCATGGCTTTTTTAATAACCCCCTTTTTGAAAAAGTTGAGTTTTCTATGTTACTAATAGCAATTTTTAGAACCATCAGTCCAGAGCCGAGACCCAGGAATCTAGGCTACAATTTCACTTTTGGCAGATACGGCCGTTTTTGGCATAAACGTAATTGTAGCCTAGGTTATTGTTCCTAGATTGCAGGTTGTAGGTTCTAAAAATTGCTATTAGTAATACAAGGTGTTACAAAAGTACCTAACTCTTTTTACAGGGTAATAGCACCCGGTGATAGGGATCACAACCAAAATTTTTTTTTTGCTCTATGACGTTCCGTTAATGTTTAAATTAATAAAATGTGAACGATATGGCGGGAGAAAAGTATTTTTTTAATATTGTTTTCATTGACTTTCACAATGTTTTAAAAACTCAAAGCTATGTAAATGCACCTATACATACAAACATATTTTAAAATTTGAGCAAATAACAAAAACAAAAAAGTTATGAAGTTTTTTAAATTTTGGGGTTATAAAAACAACTTTTTCAACTTTTTTTACAGATTTGACATCCTGTTGACCAGTAGGTTACACCCTGTAAAAAGAGTTAGGTACTTTTGTAACACCTTGTATAGAAAACTCTGTTATTTAACTTTTTCAAAAAGGGGGTTATTAAAAAAGCCATGATTTTTTTATCATTGGTGGCGCTAGTTAGCGCCTATTAAAGGCTTAAAACAAAAATTTTCACGCACTTTTGACTTCGATATAAGTAACCACACTACGAATACATACACCATGAGAAATTTTTAAGCGCAATTTTACATAACCCATTTTAATCTTATGTAGTTTAAAGTGACAAAATTTTATTCAAACCCTCACATTAAAACTTTACTCTATAAAACTAATATATCTATTTAAAAAACAGTTATATTTTATTCATTATATTTATTTTCAAATGTAAAATTCTAAATAAATAAAATTAAAGTTTGGGACCCTATGTTTAGAGTTAAAATATATTTTATACTCTAGTAATTAACAAATATGGTCAGTCATGCTTTAAACAATCTTGTTATATTTAAGATTGTATGATGATGCTGTGATAATGTTAAGGTCGTACAATATACTCAAACAATTTATGACAGTTAAATTAATTTTACTTCTTTGCCAATTTTTGCCGAGAAGTGCTCTTGCACTCACAATAGGTATGTTACACAGAAAGGTCCTGTTGTACCAAAGAGCAACTTTTACTATGGAACCAAAAGCGAAATAAAAAAAAAATTGCTGCTCTACACATTAAATGGTGCAGAAGGTATCGAATTTTAGTATGGAACAGTTGATATTTTTTCGAGATTTTTAAGTTGGCGCCATGGTAAAAGTTGCTTGTATTGACGAGTTCAACGACAGTATGACAGGACTTTTTTCTAAAACGCTGCATATCAGTGAAGATTAGTAAAGTTACAGGAAGCGAATGGCTTTACAAGCCTGGTTCTCCAATCATGTGCTATTTCAGCTCCGCTTCCCTTGCTATTCTGAACCTAGCATAGCTGACAGCACGAGCAGCTGCGTTCGTAGACATGACCACAGATGGGTTAAAAAGGTAATGGAATGGAGGCCCAGAACAGGGCGTAGAAATTGACGACCTGTATTAGCTGCTAAAGTAAAAGTGTAAAAGTATCACCTGATCCAAGTGGAAGGAAAAGAGATGAGATAATCCTAATACCAAAAATAATGGCGTGCTATGGAAGAGACCTATACACAGAATTGGTTAGCGATAAGTTAAAGAAGAAGAAGAGCACGACTGCAGCGGCAGTTGCCGTCGGCCACTCTGTTCGGAATACCACTTTTTGCTCACTTTGAGAAAAGAAGAATTACTTTGTGAATATCTCAACATTTGGCACAAAAATCTATTTTATGGCACACAAAAACCTAATGAATTCTTGCAACTTTTGCCCGTTCCAAATTAAAAACAATGAAACGAAAACAATGATTACATTGGGGTCAACCTTTCTGGTTCCTTCTCCTCCCTAACCGTATAAACAGAGCGGCGAATGGCACCACCATCATATCTTGACCCCGATACGTGATGCAAGACCTCCGGCAGGGAAGATTCTTCCGGACCAATGATAGTTTCCTCTGTCAGGTTGCCACTATCATCTCGTCAAGAGCGGCGAAAAAACTCCGGAGTCAGAACCTTTTGACCGTTCATTTTGGCTAGTTTCTCGTGATGCTTCAGACGATGCACGATCTCATCGTGCAGGACATTGAAGCACATGGCCGTGAGAGCCAAGCCTGTCATGATATAAATGGAACAGAACCAAATTGTCCCTGATGATGCGCTGTTCTTCTGCGTGGCTCCTGGGGCTAGGTGACCGAAGCCAATGGTGCTCAGACTCATGAAGCAGAAGTAGACTCCATCAATAGGACTCCAGCCTTCGAGTTGGTATAAGACCAGGGCGCCAAAGAATATGTAGGTGAAAATAGCGCAAAGGCATAGGCCTATTGGTGCAAGAATTGATAGCCCTCGCAGCGAGACTTTAGAGTCTGTATCAGTACAGCTCAGAGAATCACAATCCCTTAGGAATCCGAGTCCTTGATTCTTGTCCTTGATTGAATTCGTGCTGACGCTCTGGGCTTGAGAAGCTGATATTATAGTGCCAGAAGGCGATCGGACGTAATAAGGCTCTTGGAGATGTAACGTTTGAGTTCTGTAATCGTCGTGCCTTCGGACTTTTTCTTTGCGCTCTTTGCTCATCATCGTACGTTCATCGAGACAGCAGTATCCACATTTTGTGCAAAGACAGCAACATAGCGCTCTGCTGAAAACGCTTCGGGCGAGTCGAGAGAGCAGTGCTCCCACAACAGATAAGTAGAGAAGAGTGAGGGGTATCCCGATAACCGCATATCCGATAGTTGCTGCTTTCCCCAAAGCAGTTTTTGGCGTCACGCTTCCATAACCTGTGAAAGACAGAAATAATAAGGTTAAGAATGATATTTGGATTCTTGTGAACTGCAAGTGACCGATCATTGGCAAAATATTAATGTTGGGCGAAGGCATTCAAAATTGAGTTAGCTCAGGACCTGTCAACTTCCTGTCAAAGAATGATTATCTGGCCAATGACCATACGTCTGATAGATTGATGACATTGCAAATACAAGACGGTGGTTGTAAATGGCAATTGAACGCATGAATTAGTAAAGGAGAGATGAAGCCTAATAGTTAGTTCGTTTCTGAGTAGCCTGAAAGAACGAATAAAAACAAACTTACCAATAGTAGTGAGAACAGTGAGTGAATACAAAAACGCTTTAGGGAAGCTCCACTCGTACTCATCAATGACCAAATCCGGCGCTGATTCCAGAGCTCTGGCACCGTTGTACTGCGCTGACACATCAGCCGCGACCCTGGCCACTAGCTTTTCCTGGAACCTGGCTATTTCTTGCGAAGCCAGTCGGGTCCAGTTCTCCTTGTACAAAATGTTGAGGGAAACTGTGATCTCCCAAATGCTCTCAACTGTTTGGGAACGCAACTCGGCGCTTGCTTGGGAGATTGTTCCATTTAGTTTTGAGATAGGAATTGACTTCTGGTTTTGATTGGCTTGATAGGAAGTTGTGGCTAAGGTTTTTTGGTGAATCCTTGAAGCATTGCCCTCTATGGTTAAGAATAAGAAAGCTCCAAGCAGAGTATAAGCCAGTAAGACTACAAATATGCCTAGGTTGGTTACGAAGCCAGCAACGAGGCCTTTCTTTTTGCTCTTCTTTGTTTTGACGCAGAAGCAGCATGTAGTGTCCAAGTCATCATCGTTACGGCAGTAGTTCTCTGTTTTCCCGTTCTTTTTATATTTTCCATTCGTGTGGTTTTTCTTCTTCCCGTTTTTGTCCATGTTTGGTTTTAGGCACGGAACATTGTTAGAAGTCTCTTGTTCGCTTTTCACTGCAGATTAGCCGAGTGACGGGCGCCATCTGTGAAAGAACGGAAATGCTAATGTTATTTTCTAATCCAGCATTCTTGTTATTGAAAACATGTACACACGACAGCACGTGAGACTGTACACTTTTGTTGTAAACTCGCCCGTAACGTAACCGAGTAGAGTGCTAGCGTGTAAGGGTCGACGTGCTGTCATGTGTACCTATATTATGTTTTCGGTGAATAAAGTTTATTGAAACTAGATCTTTTTAAAATTAGCGTGATTCTATAAAATAATATGTTTTTCCTCCTAAGTCAGCAGTCTAAATAAAAAGTTGTCCGACCAGGAAGAGGCGGTTTTTTCGAGAAAAAAGACGTTTAGAAAGCGAGATAACGTACACATTAGCATACAGAAAAACTCGTAAGGAAAAAGCATTGGCATGGCCATTTGAGGAGTCATGAATTTATACAAAGTGCTCTCGTGCGCAATCGGTTCCACCTCTCGCATGTTTTTAGAAACTTTTGCCAAGTTTCTAAAAACACGTGAGAAGACGAACTTGCGCCTTTTGAGAATCTCAAGATTCATCTCAAATTTAATTTTCATTTCAAAGAGAGTCTTCACTAGTAACTTCTATAATAACTTGGGAGGAAACTGCATCCAATATTTAAAATCGATGGCAAGTACCTAATCGAGACTCGATATTCCTCGGCGGGTTAACCTTTTCATTTTGTGCGGTAATCAATGCTGAATTCAGGTGTGAAATGTTGTGGAAAGAGGTAATCTTTGGGCATTGGTAATGCGACAGCTTTTCTCAACCTTTTTTTAGGGCGGACGTTTGGGGCGTCAGCTTACCATGGACCTCAACATAAACGTTTATCCAGATAGTTATTAGACTATGGACGCAACATAGGTACATGGGCTAATTTGGAGAGTGCCTAGACAAAATGTCCGTTAAAACATGTGATTATTCAAAAAACCCAAGCTGTAGGTAGAATAGTGCGATTTTTTACTGTGATTTTTTCATATAGTGCTGCAAGCAGCAGCAACCGTTATAACTACAAGAAAACTATCTTTTTTTGTCCTAACAAAAACCCATTTTGCTTTATAGTGCGAAAACAGACCACGGGTGTAGCATTAGACTACATGGACGAAGTTGCCCCCGAAACTATGTCCCGGGGCAATCGCTCTATTTGGCTTAGATATTAAGTTATGAGGTGATAACTCGCGCGGGGGCTTTACGGTAATGATATTGTCTTGTAGCTGCGGTTGGAATCTACTGTTATACGTTGCTAGTTCAGAAAGTGTGGTTTTGTAGTTCTAACTTGATCTAGATAGGTATGCAAAATACGCTTCGGTCTAGAAGTAGTACTTGAACCTTTGCATCTACAGGGTGCACTCTAAGGCCCGGTTTCTGAGTTGATAATTTTCTAAGCAAATGGGTCTCTGCAGATTTACGTAAGTATGTGCTTAATAAAATTCTCAACTCAGAAACCGGGCCTAAGTCAATAGCGGAACTTTAAGTAGGCTGTCTACTGATCAATACAAACAACTTGTACCTACTAGGTGGTAAAAAAATGGAGTGAAAAAAATATCAGCTGTTGCATACAAAAGGTCGACTCTGAAAATGAATGAAGCAGCTAATATTTTTTTCGCTCCCTTTTTTTCGCCACCTAGTAGGTACAAGATGTTTGTATTGATCAGTAGACAGCCTACTTAAAGTTTCGCTATCGACTTAGCGTGCACCCTGTATAATAGGTACGTAATTATCCGAATTTCTCAATTCGGGAATCGGCAGATAGAAGTCACTAATGCTAAGTTTGCTAAATGGAGAATTAAAGTATCGCTTTTCTCTAACGACCCCACTTAAGGCTCGGTATAAGGCTAACTATCGTCACCAATGTTAAAAAAATCATATCTTCCTTTAGAAGAAGTTTTTGAAAAAATCCTAAGATGAGCCTATGCGCCATGCTTTTCTAGATTTTTAAGTGTAGATACCCTCTTCGAAATTTACTTTTAAGCTAAAAAAATTTCGATAACAACCAAAAGCGGCCGTTTTTGGGGGTAATTGAATTTTTTTTAGCTTAAGACTAGAAATAGAGTTGGGTACCTACACTTAAAAATCTAGAAAAGCATGGCGCATGAGCTCATCTTAGGATTTTGTCAGAAACTTCTTCTGAAGGGACATATGATTTTTTCAACATTGGTGGCGCTCGTTAGCCTTATACCGAGCCTTAATGTGTAGGTGTATATTATTGCTCAGACTGCACCGCATATTTAGTACTTAGGTACAGTCAGTCACATGCTTACCCCTTCTTGATCGACTAACGCACACGCGACTCGACAAGAGCTACCATGGAGTATCTAAACGTGTCGCCGACCGTACATCAAGCAACTTCTAACTTTAAGGGTAGACGATAGCAAGGTGGCGGGAAATTCAAAATTTTCACAGTTTTTTACATTTTGTAGCTAAACTGAGCTATTTTTGTTCAGCGATTTTTCGTTCGCGAGAATAAAGCCGTATTCTTTTCATTATTGTAAACAACGAAACAACAATAATTCAGCCGATTATGTGATCTGGTCTACGAAGCAGTGGTACTGCCCAAAAAACTTGTCGAAACAAAAATAGCTCAGTTTAGCTACAAAATGTAAAAAAACTGTGAAAATTTTGAATTTCCCGCCACACTACTATCTTCCAGCCTTAACGTCAGAGTGTTAAGGCTCGTTTCAATTGAAGCTATTAACAGAAATTGGATTCTTGAGCAAACAAGCAGCGAACTCGAAAACGCTCAGCCAACGGAAAGTCACTTTAGAGGCGAAAATCCTTTAAAAGAAGTAAAATGATAATCCTTCAGAAAGCTAAGTTGTCACGAATTCGGGGCGTTTTAGTCCACCTCCATGAATATTGCGACTGAATCGACTTTGTAAACAAAAGTATTGAAAACGTTTTTTTAATAGGTTTGCTTTCTCCTTAAAATATTGAATGCGTTAAAAAGTTTCTGTTTTTTGGTCTGATGTGTGATCACTTTATGTTTCTTTCAAATCTTTTCATCTAATAACTCGTATAAAAATTCCAACTAACTTTAACCATTTCATTTTGAGAGATCATGTCGTATTGGACCACTGGCTCGATGATAACAATACAAATAATCTTTATATACGTTTTGAAAAATATTCTTTTTTGCTCAATAAGTTTCATTATCAGCAAACTCGATCTCAGTTTTGTAATAAAACTTTACTTTTGTCCTGTAAAAGATACAACAGAATGACTAGAATAGGAGCCTGATTTGATTAGACATTCTAGAGATGGATGGGTCCAATTTATTAGCTTTTCAATACATAAGTTTCCATGCTCCGAATAGAAATATAATTTCATAAATGATGTGCCTTTTCTATCGGATAGCGCAAAGGTCCCTTCGCCAAACATTGAAAATCTAATGCTTTTTGCATTTTATTGTATAATCTGTACCTACAAATAAAAAAGAAAGATGTAGCCTGTACATGGCCCACTAGTTGGGCAAAGGCCTCTGCTCAGAAATAAGAAAAAGCTCATAAAAAGTGCTAATTGCATTTATCCACTTGGCTCGCGAATAAGAAGAACAATTGATAAACAATGGCTGTCTGGACATACCTGGGTCCTGAGTCCGTAACGCAATGGTGCCTCAGATTCAGATTTTAATTCTAGAGGATTATAGTTCGCTGGTTGAAGGAGAAAAACTAGGGATTATCCTTCTATTGGGAACCTATCGACACGCCATTGCGTCACAGACTTAAGCCCCTGTCCAATCAATTTTGAAGCTCGTCTCAAATATATTTTAATCGTAGGTACAGTGGCTGAAAATAGTTAAGCCTCGCGTTGATAACCTAATAAAGAGTTTTTAGCATAAACGCATCCAAAAAGAAGATATGTTTATTTTTCCATTGGCGGCGCTAGGAAAAATAAACATATAGGTTTGGGCCTAGGTTTGGGCCTTAATAGACTTGCAAAGCTCCTAGCCCCATGCCATGGCCTTGGCTTAGTCGACCTAGAATATCTACTGAGGAAAGTCAAAGTCTACTCTAAGCACTAACCGAATAAAATAAAATTCGCTGGATCACGATACTCTTCACACGGGTACCTTTTCAACGACAATCGTTGGGATTTAAAAAGCGCTCATGTGAAGAAACACTTAGCCGCGATTCCCAATTAGTGGTAGGAATGTGTACTCCAAAGGGTAAGGATCAATAAACCCAGTGCAGGCAAGTTCCAGCAGCCCACCCAAGTGCCCGTTTAAAAATATATACAAAATATAAAAAAACCGACAACATTTATGAAAAAAAATAATATACATTTTTATTTCAGATTATTACAACATCATTAAAACATTATAAAATCTATAGTAATATTAAAAATAATCAAATTATAGAGTAAAAATTAAATAAAATTGTATTCAAATAAATCGGAACAAAAATTAAAATCTGGAGGATGTAAATAATAAAAATAATAAATGGTCTTTTAGCATCTACGTAATGATCTACGTAAGGTACACTATTGCACAGATTTGCTGCTGTCCGTTGAAGATATTTATACCAAGTTACGTACCAATAAAAAAAAACAAAAAACCATACAAAAAAAAAACCCCACTCTAACGTGGCGTGGCTGAGTGTAAACCCAGATAAATATAAATAATATGAAGTTCTTGATTGCTTCGAGTTCCCTTTTGCATTTCCGATAGTAAATATTTTTTTATAACCAAGTTCTCCTTCGGACTTATTAAGTTCAACCCGCCAACGTTTCTCGCAAATAGGATCTTGCCGCGATCAGTCACCAGTATCTATTTTTATTTCTCCATTTATTAAGTGCTCCCACTGGAGAATTATTGAGAAACTTTTCCGCTCGAGACGCTATCTCATCTCCAGTGCGCCTAGTATAAGTTTAAGGTTCAAAATCACGTCAGCATCGAAACTTCTGCAAACTATACGTAAGTAAGAATCTACGTAGCTACCTTAATTTAACGTTGGCTAATGAGTATTATTAATTTTGAAGAAAAAAAAATAAAGGGTGGAAATTGAAGCAGTGGTACCTTTTCAGTCCTCCAAGGAAAGCTGATCTTACCCCCTTCAAATGTTATCCAAGTAAACAATAGTAAGTAGTTAATTATTTTCTTACATTTTAACGCATTTTTTTTTTCAATAAATTTATTATGATTGATTGATTTGAAGGCTGGTTGCTATTAAAATTGTAAAGTTTTCGTCTTTATGTCCGCTCTGAAACGGCATTATATCTTTCCTGTTGTTTGTCAAATTAAAAAGCCGAAAAATCACCTACTTTTCAATCTTAAAGAATCTTGTGCGGTAGGAGTGCTACTTTGCGTAATACCCCGGCAGATAAGTTCTTTTACCCCTGCGGGGGTAATTACCCCCAGGTTAGGAACCACTAGGTTAGAGGGAAAGTTATTACCCTAAAACTTTGTGATGGCAAAACTGAAAGGAAACATTCCTTATTAATTTCCAAAAACTAAATATTGCAATTTTTATTTTCTTCGTAGTAGTGTTTACACAATGGCCTAGTCTTGTGTGATGTCTAATATCGAAAACGAAGCTCGAGTATAATTTCTCAATAATTTAGTAACTTACACTAGTGGTACCATTCGTTATTCAATGGAACTTCGTTTCCAGTGCATTAGATATTTAAAGAAATGTAATTAATCATTCTCTGGACTGGTCCAATGGATGTTTGTGTCCCCTTCATTGATTCGTTGAAATCTTTTAGATATTCCATCATTGGAAATGCAATATAAAAGTGTTTTTTCTTTACTCAATGAACGATAGTTTCCAGATGAAATAACTGAAATGTGGTCCAGTCTACGACAATATTTATACAGGGTGTTGTTTTAGTTACTGATACCCGACTCAAGGACGATAGTTTTGTAACGCTTGAAACTAAAATTAAGTTTATTTTTTTCTAAAGCGTTTAAAAGCGGCGACAAAAGACGTCTGGTAAACTGAGTCGACAACTTTAGATAAATAAATAAAAATAAAAAAACCAACTGTCCGACATCAAATAGTTTCATCAGTGATGAAAAAAAATTCAGTATGCGACCACTTTTGAGAGAGGTAAACGGGGAATATGATTTTGTACAATTACTTCAGGTTGTCCCTTTCGCTCAGTATTTGAAGGGTAGAGCGCACGCGATAGAGCAACAGATTTGTCAGCTATCTTATCTATTCTCTGTGCTAGTACACGCTCGGGCATAGTGAATTAGCCCGCGCGCAAAGAACACAAAACTGGCTGTGTCAGATAGGTCTCACCTATTTCTAGGGTTTGATATTAGACATGTGTAGGTAATGCTTGTAATATTACAAAAGACATATTACACAACGGTGTCATGAGATATTACACATTACACGAGAGAATAAAGCATGGCACATAGCATTTCATTACACTAGATGACATGAAACATGACACATGGCATTTCAGCACGCTGTACGTACTGCAATGAAAGTGTGCTGAAATATCATGATGTCATGTTTCATGTCTGCAATGAAGCAATACCATGATGTCATGTTTCATGTCTGCAATGAAGAAATACCATGATGTCATGTTTCATGTCTGCAATGAAGAAATACCATGATGTCATGTTTCATGCCTGCAATGAAGAAATACCATGATGTCATGTTTCATGTCTGCAATGAAGAAATACCATGATGTCATGTGTCATGTTTGGTGCCATGATATAAGGTAATATCACGCGGTATGAAATGTCATGAAATATATCATGACTTCGAAGTGCACTGTTTCGCGCATGTCTATTTGATATGTGAAAATTTTCGATTTGTTTAGTGTATTTGATACAGGACTCGATTTTGTGCATTTTTCTTGGCGCGTGGGCTATTCACTATGTACGGCGCCTTAAAGGACCAAAGGACACGAAGCTAATAGTCTCGGGATGAGCATATCCGAGCTAGAGATGAAGGCGCAAAATCAGCCAGAATGGAAAACAGATTTGAGAGTCCTAGTCCCTGATTAGGAATAAAATTGACGATGATGGTGAAAAGACCAAAAAGGTATCTTGAAAATAAATAAGAATTGCCCAATGGTTAGCTGTGAAACAGTTTGTTAAAAGATATACGAGTATAGTCCGCGCGCGATGAGAATACCTCCTTACCTATGGTACCTTGTCGAAGTCAATCGAAAATATACTGTATTTTACTTTGACAAGGTTGCATCGACGCGAGTTTGCTTACCGCGCGCGTCTCAGTTCCAAAAGGTCGCATCCCATTCTCATCCCGCACGGATTATAGCATTACTTATGCAGGGAAGGTGTCTTGATTTCCCGAATGGATTCTCTGAATTGATTGGTCACTTACCTTTATTAGTAGGGTTCGTATTGATTGATACCGACAAAACCCAATGGCACACCATGAAAATTACTGGACGGAGTAGAATGGTTCCTGCCCCAATAAACATAAGGGTTACACTCGTGTGAATTATTTTACATTCGGACCATGAGGTTACGTGAAAGCTTCGCTTTCCGTTGTATAAAGAAAGATGGTGTTATACTTCCAAAATCATTGCGTGCAGATTCTGGAATACACGCTGAAGTTCTTCTAATCTACTTGAATAATCCGGTGTTTGTATGTATGAATGTTGTTTAACAATAAGTAGGTAACTCAAGTTTAGTGTCGTTGATCGGAATGTCATGTTTGTGAGGTTATGAGACAAACATTATTTTAATTTCGAACAAGGAATTACTGAGATATTGGGTTAGAGCTTATAAAGAAAACGCGCCTGCACGCGGTTCTAGCAAAAACTGTATCGAGAGTATCTAATACATCGCGAGTTTATTGTTTGGGGCGAACTACGAGATTGGTTTGTGTCTGTTATATTCTTCATATAAAGTCACGCTGGTTCCATACGTCACATATCTCAAAGTGTCACTACCGGAGAGGAATGGGCACGGTTGTGTACCACTGTGCCTACTTCGGTTGAATGGCAAATGCGTTAGGCTCCCACATCCGACTTGCAGTCCTTCCTTAGTCCCTTCCTGATGGCAATCATTACTTTGCCCCGGCTTCCTGCCAGTTGCATTTTATCCCTTTTTGCCGACCACGATGGATAGGATTGTCTTTCCTATATCCCATTGTTGATCATACTTAGAATAATACGTACCGCATGGGATAATAGTTTCTTAAAAAGTGAGGTTTTAAACCGTTTAACAAAAATGTACAGTGTTCACAATTAGGATACCCCACGACTTAAGTGCGTCGATTGAATAAAAAATAGGTATCGTAGCGTGTCGCTGAGTATTTCTGTTGATTATCCTATGACAATCAGTCAATCAGTACCTATCCGGATATTATTATATTGATTGGTATATCGGTAGGTATTTCGTGGTGTTGCGTTAGCCCGTAGCCCCTTCCAACCCCAATAGGTACACGTAATCAGTGTAAAATACCATTTTCTTTCACTATCTGCTTAATTCTATTCGCGGGAAACTTTAATATTACCACATAGGAACCTTGCGCGGTAAAAGCTGTGGAAGTTCTCCAATTCCCAGTAAACACTAGTAAAGGCAAGGAAAGGAAAGATATAAGGACAGTTATCGTCGCATCCGCGCTGCATTTTTAAAACTCAGTCGTGAAATGCTACCGTCGTCGTCACATTACCCGATTGCACGTGAATGAGGGTGTATGCGTGTGTGCTTTGTATAGGTGCCTGCCTACGTACGTAGGTATGTTCCTTTGTAACCAGATTTATAAGCTATCGGATCTCATGTAGAGCCAAGCTTCTAACTCTGCTCGTCCTAACTCTACAAGCCCTAACTTCACAAATTCTACACCTTAGTCAAAATATGTGGCTTGGTCGTTTCGTTACTAAGATAACTTGTAATAATAGAAAAGTAATGAACAGTGAACAAAATTTTCACCTTTCGCCCATTACTAAGGCCTTTGCATCTACGTAATGAGATGATTTATACAGCGTTCAGTGGCACCTTCACTCACACTAGATGGTTGAAGAGACCACTCGGCGCTGCAGTGCCTGGGACATTGTTTTAGATGGATGGATTTTTCGCCCATAAGACGGTAGCGAAATGGCCAAGCCACATATTTTTGTTTTATTTATGCAAACAAATGTTAGCAATTTACAATAGCTTCGTCAAAATCTCACAATAGTTCCCTTCTTTGTAAGTGACAAATGAGTTAACTTAGTTCCTTCATTTCTTTTTATGCACCATAATATGGCGTCGCGTTCAAATTTTGAAGTCTATTTTCGCCTTGATTATATGATACTAGTAACAGCATACTTTCTGAGCCTAGGAGATGAAAATGTATATTACCTACACAATTAATTGGACCTATGTATAGCAGAGGGCTCTAAATTAATAATCTAAGAAGGTTATTTCAAGACCAATCTTTGTTTAGCTACAGAAATCAGTGATCCAAGGAAAGACAATGCTAATAATTGATAAACCGTAACGGGTTGTTTGACGAAATTAATTTCGGTTGTTTCGCTTTCTTCCTCGAACGAAATTGGCTTTGTCGGTGTCCTAAAATAAGACAGCGACCTACCTACTAATAATTAATGTCAGCTGTTTCATGTAATACAATTAATAAATGTTTGGTTATTTACCATCTAATAAGTATGATTCGACGCACGAACCAAAAATATTTTTTTCATATAATATGATAATAATATGTACCTAATTACATGTAAAATTGTGGAATCGGACTATGAATTCGAAACTAATGCAGATTGCTCGTTATAAGTAATAGGTTGATAAGTACCATCGATAAGTAGATACGGGATCAAATTAAAGTAAAATTTTTATTCCCATAAGTTTGTCAAGATTTAAAAAAATTGTACTACTTGAGAAATAACTTTTGCAAAAATGTTGACCGCAGCTCTTACTATTAGATTAGTCCGTGACTCTACGAGTATCACCGCATTCGAAAAGACCGAATGCACATCTTAGGCCATTAACTCACGTCCTTAATCACCGCAAGAAAATCACTTACCATCTGAAAATCGTTTAATTCTGATCGGAAGAATAATATCTAAGGAGGAGAACGAAGAAAAAACCCGAACGCCCATTTTCGCTCGGGGTAATGTGACGCGGCTCCGAAATTCAATTCCAGGTGTCGCCACTGATAAAGATTCTGCATAAATCAACTACATAATCCAATAATACCACGTTTTAGTCCCCCAGCAGCCTAATGTGCCATCCATTGAAATCTCTATTCCAATTTAAATGAGTTATGTCATCGGCCCCGCGTTCGAGCGATCGCTAGCAAGATTGATAATAAAATTTTATTATACGAACCGATTGTAATGTTCGCCTGGTGGGTTGAATTAGCGCATCGGGAGGTGTGAGGGGTAAGGCTTTTAAGAGGCCCCTTCAGGACCGTGGGAACTCAGTGACGGCCAAGCGCGTGAAACACTGTTTTCTATAGCTGTTTCACCCAGAGCGAGACGGGGCGCGGGAAAAGTGAGAGGCAATGCGGCTGTATGAGTCTACGTGTGTTCGTGTCCTTTGTAGTTGTCATGTAATAGATCTATTTTACCAAAATTTTTCGTAGTTCAGCTGCCATTTCTACATTTTATTAGGTACCTATTTAATAAAAAAAAATCTGACAAGTACAACACATTATTGATGTTCCCAAGATAGTTAGACTCCAATAGACAGTGTAATAATGTAAGTAAATAACAGCTGAAAGTAACCCCTTTTTCGGCGCGAAAAATGCATCGCTCTAATTTCTTTCAGGCTATTTTTTTTATTATAAAAACTATTTGCAAACCTCCATATTGGTCATCTACTGATATAAACCAAGTTTCAGCAAAATCCAGCCTGTAGTTTAGAAATTAAACCGGAACTACGTTTGTATGGGAAAATAGTAGTTAGAGAGCTGGTGACCAAGCGAGATATTTTTTCGTACAAGGCTGGGAGCTTCTGAGCTGGTTATTTAGACTCTGCTGATCACGAATATACTATTTTTATAGTCCGGGCGCGGTTGAAAGTTCGTTTTTTTTAGCGTTGAAAGTGTAATTTTTTTGGTTGAGGAATATTTTTTCGTACAAGGCTAGGAGTTTCTAGGGTGCTTATTTAGACTTCGCTGATCAGGAATATACTATTTTTATAGACCAGGCGCGGTTGAAAGTTCAATTTTTTGAGCGTAGAAAGTGTAATTTTTTTGGTTGAGGAATATTTTTTCGTACAAGGCTGGGAGTTTCTATGTTGCTTATTTAGAGTCCGCTGATCACGACTATACCATTTTTATAGTCCGGGCGCGGTTGAAACTTTGACTTTTTTAACGTTAAAATTCATAGAGAGACCCAAAATATTACCCCACTTGGATGGTCCATCAAGGCAAATATTTTGAAATTGGATATTATTATTTATATTTTGTAAATCCGGTGTTTGTCCTTTGTTGTGTTCACGAGATAGAGGACATTAAAGGGGGTCCAATGTATGACACCAGTTTTACAAACTCGACTGACCGAGACACACCCATTTATATAAACTGGAGTGTAGTTTTCCGATCCAAATAATATCAATTTGGTAACTGATAATCATTTTCTTCCCGAGATACAGCTGAGTACAAGGACCTAAACTTTTTTTTGTTCTTCTTATCTTCAAGACATTATTGTAATAAGATAAAACGTATTTTTGTATAGAAAGAAAATATGAGCTATAAAGCTCTACGTAGACGCGTTTACAAGACAGCTCATAACAGGGAATTCATGGCTAGATCGCATCGGTACGCCGTAGCGCCTTAGTACATATAGGTGGATACCATAGAAATCAGTGTGGTGCAGATACATTACTGAATCAGCCAGTTAGTGGAGTGGAGAGACCTGCAGATAGAGTTGGAAGTGCGAAGGATTTTATGACCCGGCCACAAGGATCGTTTTTTCTACAGTGATGAAAAACAGAGATAAGTGTTTTGCTTTGGTCTTTGGCTTTGCTTTGCTATTATAATTAGTAACTTTCAATAAAATTACTCGACTTGTCTGGTTACATTCATAGTCCAGATAATCACTGTTTCTTTATTTTAAACAATATACCGCAAAAAAATACAAGTATTTTGATGGAGCCATAAAATAAGCAATTATCAATATTTCATTCTATGTTTGAGCCAAATCGGCCGGTACACAGCAAAGTTTGACATTACCTTCGACATATTTTGCGAGTTCAATTTCGAAAAACTGAATCGACGAAAAAAACCCTATAAATATCATACCTACTCACAAAAGTTCATGAGAATCGGTCGAGAATTACGACCTGTATTAGGAGAACAGATGTCCATCCGCCGCACAGCATTTTTGCCAAAGCTGAAACGGAGACATTCGGTCACTTCGCTCGCACGGTCAAATTATTGTGCACTTCTTCAAGGTTTGTACTTTTAATTGGCAAGGAAAAATAAAAAGATGAAAATAAATATTTAAAAAATCAGAGTGTGTAGACTTCGGTCCTAATACAAAAATGACAAAGTCGACAATAAAGTATAGTGCCAACATGTTAGATGTTCAGTTGTCAGAGTTGCTATCGGCAAGTTTTTGGCGATTGTGACCAAAACAGAAAAAAGGGAAAGAGAACACCTAAAAACTACAAAAAACAGTGACTCCATCGATAACAATAAAGACTGCTTCAAGAAACAAAACATTTATTACCAACTACCTCTATTCAACATTTTGATCAATGAGCCATTTAAAAAAAAAAAAACAATTTAATGCAGTTTGTTCGCTATTGTGTCCACCCTCGAACACAAGAGGGTGCGCAGCCACTCGATCGGGGTGACGGAGCGGCCGCGATTGAAGGCGGGCGAAATGTGGTTTGCTCCTTTTGTACGGGCCCCGCGGCTTCTTCCGGCGAATGCAAAGTAACGAGGGGACTAGCTAATATGTTCAGCAATGCAAAATCACCGAAAAGCAGGCACGGCGAACGCGTAGAAAATAGTTGTATGCGGGATCAAAACAGTGAGGCACAGGGTTGAACGCCAATGATGGTAGTGAGTGAGATTGGGCGGGGAAATTAACACAAATACACAGATTACAATAATAACAATACGAAATGGGTGATAGTGGGTCAAAATATCAATAAATACAGAGGAATGGAGCGAATTACAAATTAAAATAATAGAGCGAAAATATTAGTGGGCGAAAAATGGGGCGAGAAAAATGCATCTGTCAAAATATTCGAAAAGAGCGCGGGGCATAAAAAAACAAAAGAAAAACGTTCAGAAATTTTGATGGAAAATAAAAAGTGGCCAGTACGCGGCAATGCAGTGAGGTCGCATTACCGAACATACCGCCGCCCCTGAAACCACGTATTCAGCATAAAATAAAAAAAGAGAAAAGGGAAATTATACGGGAGGAATAGTGGAATAAGGGCAAACGCAAAGTAAAAGCAAGAGCTATGGACGGGAGGCGCTATAAGGAAACATCACACCTCTATTCAATAAAGTAGTCGGTCATACAGTACAACGATGAGAATTGGGACGCTTAACCGAGAGCAGAGTAAATTGTCAGGTAAAACAAAACAATTTAATACAAATTTATGAAATCAAAATCAAAACAAGTGCCAACGGATTGTGACGATCATTCGGGCGAGGGTACGAGCTTGACAGCTGGGTAGTCCTGGGATCGGACGTGACACCAGCGGTCGACAGTAATATATTTACAAATGGACAAACATACAATAACCAAGAGAGATCATTTAATTCAAGGCAAATAAAAATACGTCAATGGGTTGTGATGTACGATGGACACAATACGATCAAATTCAAAGATATACAAGGAAAAACAATGGGTTGTCTTGGGGGTGGACGAGACACAAAAAAGCAGAGATTCACAGGGGTAGGTTACTACTTTCACAGTTGCGAGTTGCAGAGCCTGTGACAAGTAAGTAGACCTATTTACAAAATAACTATACAAATTCAAACAAAGGGCAGTGAAAAGATCTATTTGAATGACATTACTGGGTTGTTCTGGGGGCGGACGAGAGCCCAGCAGTCAGGAAAACTAAACACTACAAATAATTACAATATTCACTGGGAGTGGAAAAGATAACATAGACAACAATTTACAAAATTAGAGAAAGAATGAGATACATTGGCAGAGTGTGCCGTCAGCGGGGTGTGACGGCCACAGCTCATCCAAAAACCTGGACATCTGGGCTGTCCTGGGAGCGGACGAGAGCCCAGTAGTCGGATCAAACCAAACAATAACAAACGGGAAAAAAACTACACGGGTCCCAAGACTGGGTTGTCCTGGGGGCGGACGAAAGCCCAGTCATCGGGTCACAACAAACACAAACAATAAAATACCAATACATACAGCGGGCAGAAAACTATACACAAACATCAATTTACAAAATTACACAGAAATCGAGAGTAATCAGTAGAGTGTGACGTCAGCGGGGTGTGACGGCCACAGGTCATCAAAAAACATTTAACACATCTGGGTTGTCCTGGGAGCGGACGGGATCCCAGTGTTCAGAGCAAGGGCAGCAACAAACAATGAAAAACGAGGAAACAACTACACACGAGACCAGACTGGGTTGTCCTGGGGGCGGACGAGAGCCCAGTAGTCGGGTCAAAATCAAAGACACAAAATAAATCTTAATACACAAAACAGAGAGAAGAGCAGTGTTCAAGGATAAGGAGCTCTGCGGGTTGAGAGTCCAATGAACCAATCAATATACAAGTGACACAAATGTGTCAATAGGACACAATACATT
Source organism: Zelleria hepariella (assembly GCA_949319315.1). NCBI lineage: Eukaryota > Metazoa > Arthropoda > Insecta > Lepidoptera > Yponomeutidae > Zelleria > Zelleria hepariella. Next base: position 6,925,456 of record OX439396.1, on the reverse strand, counting down.
ACAATTCGGCAACTATTAAAATGCCTGGGACAACGGGGCATATTGGATCGGCACATTAGTGACGACAGGCCAACAGTGGGTCTGGCAAAAGAGACCAGTGAAGAGAATGAACGGAGGGCCTGGAGGGCCTGGAAAATGAAACCAAAACCAAACGTCAGAGGGAAAGCGATTGGTTGGATCTGCAAATTGTAGATTACCAACGCGAGGCCAGACCAAAACGGGAGAAGGTCGGGCATAAAAATTGCAGGTGACATCTCTACCAGAGGGGTCGGTAAGAGAAGAGTGAACCAGACCACGTGGGAGTTGAACGGCAACGTCAGTCTTGTGATGGGGTTGCAAATCAGCAAGGTCTTCAGTGTCAAAATCAACTTGCATGTCAAGGTCAAAAGAGGCGGGAGTTTCACGTGGCAGACCTTGACTGACACAAGCCTTCAACAAAACAGAGGGCAACTCAGAGGGCTTGTTGTTGAAATAGGCGCCGACAGAGCTGTCATTTGTTTCAGTTAGCTCGAGCTTGTTAGCTGTCAAAGGGTTCTGTTCCGTGTGCACAAGGATTGTACACGAGAGAGCAGCGGGCGCTGAAAAATGTGGCGGGTGAACTTCATCACCATCCCGTTTGCCGAAGTGCAGAAGGGGCTGGTGAGAGGGTGCAAGCGGCTGTGGACAAGTTTCGTTGCGCGGAAGAGAGGGAGACGGCATGCGGGGTGCACCAGCCGAAGACAGAGCTACTTCGATCGGGAGGGGAGCTCGAAGGCGCTCTTGATCGTTATCATCACATTGGCGAATGTTTTCTAGAGCACAATATAAAGGTCGTGTGGAGTCGATGCCATACTTTGCTTGCAGGGAGCAAATGTGGGACACGTACGTCTCAAACATTGCGCATAAGTCGTCAGCGCAGATGGGATGGACTTTGTCAGTTTCGGGCTGCGTGACTTGAGCGTAGATCTCATCATACAAATTCTCAACTTCGGTGAAACGACCCAATTCGTGTTGAATCCGTAACACTTCGGGAAGCGTGGGAGTCAAAATTGTGTCCAAAGTCACAAGCGTCTTGGACAAATGTGTGAACTTTATCACCGAACGTGATAGAGTCGGAGCCATTGCTTTTACTTACGCCTTTGCGTCAAACAAAAGGTAAAATTACTGGGAAATACGGGATCAAAAATAACGTTCGTATGCGAGTTGATTACGACGTGAGAGGGAATCGAGAGAAAAATATAACAACAGAGAGACAAAGAGGGCAGGGACAATTTACGGGAAAAAGTGCTGAATAAGTGGCCTCGCACTCACCAAAATGAAGCCACAAAGCCTTCCAAAAGGAGCAAATCCGGCTCGAAGGACCAAAATATGTTCGCTATTGTGTCCACCCTCGAACACAAGAGGGTGCGCAGCCACTCGATCGGGGTGACGGAGCGGCCGCGATTGAAGGCGGGCGAAATGTGGTTTGCTCCTTTTGTACGGGCCCCGCGGCTTCTTCCGGCGAATGCAAAGTAACGAGGGGACTAGCTAATATGTTCAGCAATGTCAAATCACCGAAAAGCAGGCACGGCGAACGCGTAGAAAATAGTTGTATGCGGGATCAAAACAGTGAGGCACGGGGTTGAACGACAATGATGGTAGTGAGTGAGATTGGGCGGGGAAATTAACACAAATACACAGATTACAATAATAACAATACGAAATGGGTGATAGTGGGTCAAAATATCAATAAATACAGAGGAATGGAGCGAATTACAAATTAAAATAATAGAGCGAAAATATTAGTGGGCGAAAAATGGGGCGAGAAAAATGCATCTGTCAAAATATTCGAAAAGAGCGCGGGGCATAAAAAAACAAAAGAAAAACGTTCAGAAATTTTGATGGAAAATAAAAAGTGGCCAGTACGCGGCAATGCAGTGAGGTCGCATTACCGAACACAGTTCATAGATGGCGCTTACAGATGTGACCATACAAGAACCAGATTACAGCTGTCAAAATTAATATGTGCTAAGCTAAATTCTTTGCAAACGGTTTATTACATAGAAAAGCCAATATGAACATAAACAACATGCAAGCAAACTGGGATGCTTTCCGTACGTTAATTGACAAAACCATAATCATCACTAAAAAAAGAGAAACATTTGTCGTATTAATTATTGTTGATCATTACAACATCTAATACTTACCTACTCAAGTAAAAGCTTAACATTATGAGGTAATACACAGGGTCGCGGGTTGAGAAGAACAATCTGATCTCGAAGCTATCTATTACGTTTGTTGCTCATGATCTTGTGACGACTTATCTATTCAGATGAAATGTTTATTCAAGTTTATCTACGTAAGCGTTATCCCTGGTAAATAATACATTTTTTCAAAAAAATATAACTATCCTTAGTGAGTACTTAGTATGTTTAATCAGCATAGAACATAGCCATTATTAAGAATATTACTTTATTTATTTGAACTCATATTTTATAGTGGAAGTGAGAAGGACCTTTATTTTAGAAAAGTAAGACCCCTCGGCCTTTCTCCTTTATGTGTACCTACTGGTCTATGAAGATGAAGTATCTTTCACCGTCTGAACAGATAAGATGGTGGCACTGTACAGTGTACACCGTACACAATCAAGTGCACGGAAGTGTATGAGTCATGATGAGCCAAACATCCTATTACTTTAAACGAGCTAATCTTGTATATTTATATATACAGGGTGTTAAAAGACCGCCAACAAAGCGGGAAACCACGTATTGTCCTCATCATAAGGAATATTTTTGCCCAAGGAACTATGCCTGGGAAATCAACGGTTTCCGAGATAATGAGGTTCAAAGTCGGACTTTTCAAAACTTTTTTTTTGCAGAAATGCATTCAGTATCCAGTTCTTAACATACCTTCTCAAGAAGCCATATCAAAATTATGAATATTTCTTGCAAAAAACGACGTTAAAATCGCAACCCGCAATGTATTCTAAACATCGGCACTTCAAGCTTAAGTAACATAAACTGATACCTACGCTTGCGCAATATGACTTCTGTGAGTTATACGTCCATTGCGTGATAAAATATTTTTCAAAATGATAACCTAAAAAACCAACATTATTTCCCAGCAATAATTTATCGAAAAAGTACTTTGTTTTGGTGTCTAGTATGCGTGGCTTTCGGGTCTGTTGGCGGTCTTTTAACACCCTGTATACAGGGCGTCCCACGGCTATGCCACATGGAGGGAAAGTACCTTAAATATTGTAGTTGGAACATTTTACTGAAAGAAGACATTATTTTAATTTAAAAAACAATTTAAACTGCATTCATAGATATTGAAATAATTACATGATTGAATCGGGAATCGAACCCGTTACATGAGAAATATTATTACCCTGCAGTTTTATCATACCGATCGAAAGGCTTCATCATAAGGATTATTTTTTGCTAAATAACATAGTGTCAAAAATAAAAGGAAGACCATGAATTTTAACATTTTTAATACCACATTAATCAATGTATCAATGAAAATCACAGTAACAAAAGAATAAAAGTATGAAAATGAAACACATTTTTGAATTATTTCTTTATAATTAGCCAGCCGCATTGCGATGGACAAAATTTTACGCGTCTTTCGGCTCAGGATACGGCTCGATTTGTTGCATACTGCCAGGTAAATGTTAAAATTCATGGTCTTCCTTTTATTTCTGACACTATGTTATTTAGCAAAAAATAACCCTTATCATGAAGCCTTTCAATCGGTATGATAAAACTACAGGGTAATTATTTTTTGTCATGTAACGGGTTCGATTCCCGGTTCAACCATGTAATTATTTCAATATCTATGAATGCAGTTTAAATTGTTTTTAAAATTAAAATAATGTCTTCTTTCAGTAAAATGTTCCATCTGCAATATTTAAGGTACTTTCCCTCCATGTGGCATAGCCGTGGGACGCCCTGTATATATTTGAACGAGGGATCTCGAAAACGGCTCTAACGATTTGGATGTTTGGAATGGAGATAGCTTAGACATAAAAAAAACACATAGGCTATATATCATCACGCTGGTTTACTTAGGGGCAAAGCAAACCAATAAAGATCAACATAAATTGGCCATTTGTACTTAAGTGAATGACAAAACCATTTACCGGAGACCCTGTCATCGCGTAGCGTTGAGCTTTTGACTTTACTTAATCCAGTTTCATTCAAACGCTGTTATGCAAAAAAATATTAGGGGCGCCATCTCTTAGCATTCGAGCGAAGCTCGGTCGCCCAGGTACTTGTATTAAATTATGTACCTACATGTAGCTTGCGATGACGGAAAGGAAGTATTGGTAGAGGAGCTAGGTTTTTATTCTTTCCAAAACTTCTGTTTTACGACTTTGTAGAAAGCGAAAAAAAAAATCCAAACAATATTACGGACGAATAGACAGGCAGCGTAGGCAGAGTTATAGGGTCCCATTTGGCACCCTTTGGGTACGGAACTCTAAAAAGTAAAGCAGGTAAAACAACCTTAGAAATCCTTCCATAGCTTGGACTTGGTAACTATGCATTGCCGTGCATTGTTTTTCTTGTTCTCGATTTTCAATGCTATCTTAATAATCTGAAGAGTAGTGATTGCCAAAGAGTACCAAATACCTCAAACTAATAGTAATTTCTAATTTAATCACGAATTCTACTTCATACTGACGTTCATTCAGTTACACCTTTGAAAAGCTCTATCTCCTGAACGTAACAACTGAGAACTTTCAATATAATATTTTTTCCTTTGTACGACTAAGCTTCAACTTGCAAAATTAATTCAATGAACATTTGAAGTAAAAAAAATTTTTCGGCCTTCTTTACTAAGCTATATCTCAGGAAGACGATCACTATTAGTTACCAAACTGATATCATTTGGAACGGAAAACTTTACCTCAGCTTATATAATTGTGTCTGTCTCTGTCAGGCGAGTTTGAAAAACTGGTGTCATACATTGGGCCCCCTTTAGTGTGCTCTATCTCATGAACACAACCGAGGAGAAATACCGGACTGACAAAATTTAAATTAGAATATCCGATTTCAAAATATTCTCCCTGCTGGACCATCCAAATGGGGTGATATTTTGGGTCTTTCTATAAATTTTAACGTTAAAAAAGTCAAAGTTTCAACCGCGCCCGGACTATAAAAATGGTATATTCGTGATCAGCGGACTCTAAATAAGCAGCACAGAAACTCCCAGCCTTGTACGAAAAAATATTCCTCAACCAAAAAAATTACACTTTCTACGCTCAAAAAATAGAACTTTCAACCGCGCCTGGACTATAAAAATAGTATATTTCTGATCAGCGAAGTCTAAATAAGCACCCTAGAAACTCCTAGCCTTGTACGAAAAAATATTCCTCAACCAAAAAAATTACACTTTCAACGCTAAAAAAAACGAACTTTCAACCGCGCCCGGACTATAAAAATGGTATATTCGTGATCAGCGGAGTCTAAATAACCAGCTCAGAAGCTCCCAGCCTTGTACGAAAAAATATCTCGCTTGGTCACCAGCTCTCCAACTATAGTGCTCTAACGCCCTCTTAAGGGGACGCTGTAAGACTTGGGCGGTGTTGGTAGCTAGGGAGGCAGAACTGTAGCTTCGCAAGCGTGACATCGTACGTTCGAATCATGATGGAGCACAGGGCAATTTTTGAATAGCTTTTTTCCTCAAACACCCCAACTTCTAAATGTGATTTCCAACAAGTTTTGTTCTACGAATTTAATGAAATCGCAATTTCTTTTCCTAAAAAAAGAATAAAAAATATATTTGTAGAAATGGGCACTTTTAAAAGAAACGTTCAATATACAAAGTATCGAGCTTTTCGAAAAATTGTTGGAAATCACCTTAAAATGGAAGTGTTTCAGGAAAAAAGCAATTCAAAAATTGCTCCGTATACAGCTTCATACAAAGAGCTCCATACAGCATGACATACCTAAGGGGACGTTAAACTTATCAATTCAAGCCACTTTTGGGCCAACAGGGAAATCTTGAAAATAAAAACAGCAAACAAAGTGATACTATATACCATTTTGATATTGTAAGTTCCGAAACCATATACCTACCTTAAATAAGAAAATAAAAAAAAATTGGGTACCTATTCGACTTACTTAAGAAGACTGCACCACATTATGTCTAGTCTAGTTTAAGTTAAGTTTTTGTTTGCATATTTTGTGCCCATTATTATAAAGGAAGGAAGAAATCGTCAGAAACTTGAGCGTATGGGGTGAACGTGAAAATCGCCAATCCGCATTCAGCACGAACTCTCTCTGTGAGAGAAGGCCTTTGCCCAGCTATAGTGGGACATGTACAATTGTACAGGCTACATCTTAGTTTTTTTACCCAATAAAATCTATATAATAAATAGACTGAATAACAAAAGATCCCTTTCAAACATAGATCACTTGCCTAAACTTAATAAATTTGTAAATGTAATGGTAAACGTCTTCACCATAAACAAAACACAATCTTATTCTAATTACTTATTCTGCCCGTGGCATTTTAACGAACTCTTTAATTAGATAATGCTTCAAGAATCACAAACACAAAATGTGGAGCCAGGCGTATATTGAGGCAAGTTTAATGCTATATTTCAGACCTTTGTAGAGTCTGGGAAGGCACACTAGCACCGAAAATTTAAATAAATAATAATCTTCTGTTTGAAGTATATATTTTTTCTTTTTGGATGCGATTTTTTGCAAAAAAAAATAACAGGGGGTAAGTTTGTAACGCAATGACGTGTTGATGGCGTCCCAGTAGAAGGACAAAACCAGGAATTCCTCGTTTTTCTTCTACAACCAGCGAACTAGTCCTCTAGAATTAGAATCAGAATAATAATTATCTGAACTGCAAAAGCATTAAAAGGACCGACAGCATTAATAAATCGTAATTGAAGCCGACTGGGTTGTATACCCTGGCCCAAATTTTTATTCAATTCACATTATCCCAACATAAATACTGTAGCCCAATTCATCTAAAGAGGTAAAGGGACAGAATTTGAAGCTTTTAGTAACTTTATACAATCAAAAAAGTAAAAAAAAACTCCGAAAAAGAGGCTATACAAAAAGGAATAAATTGAAAACGTTAAAATTATAATCTGTTTCAGGCTACAAAGGGTACAGCTCATCTTATCATCTTATATGCAATATCTTTTAGTGCTCGAAAATGTCAATGTCGGTCGGCATGTTAATTCCATTCCCCACAACTACAAACTAGGAATTTGACCAGAAGACCTGCTTCGACGTCTCCAGCAGACTTTAGGGGTTTGGAGTTCAAAGTAGGGCTTCATCGGAGGAACCATTCAAATATGCTACGGTAGTCATAGCCTGCATGGGAGCATATCTTAATAAACAAAGTCGTGTTAGTTACACCATTTATAACTCGAGAACGGGTGGACCGATTTTTGTGATTTTTGATTTGTTGGATTTCTCTCCGACCCGAATAGCAGAATTTCCATTAAAACAACGGAAAAACTCACGAGAAAAAAAATAAGCGGGCAAAAGCTAGTTTGATATAGATTATTGTGCAGCGCGGCGAGGTGATGCTGCCAGTGTGATGGGCGTAGCGACCCCTGTCGGGCGCTCAGGAAACTGCTACATACTCGAGCTGTCAATCGCTACTCGCTACAATCCTGCATCGCGCCAGCAAAATATCTTTCGTAGCTGAGTATATATAGAACGTCCAACTATGTTCAGTTGGACCCGGCCGGTCCCCAAGCATAAGATCTGCTTGGCGGGAAATGATGATCACCCGCTCCACCTATAATGGGCACCTTTGGGTCGGATATAATAATATCTCAGAGCGGTTTGCTAAGTTGATTTCTGTTTTTTTTGTTGTAAGTAATGTTATTAAGTCTGATAGGTTTTACATATTTCTTACACGTAGAGCAGTCTATAGGTATGTTCAAACGATGACCTTTTATGCTCTTTATTTTGGGCACGTTCCCTTTGAAGATTATGAAAGGATAAATTTTAATTTATCTCTACGTATATGATTTTCTTCTTACATTTTCGGTGGCCGATGAAAACCTTTTTAAATTTAATCATTTTCGGGGTTTCCCACGCTAGGTCGGTTTTTAAAATCAAAAGGTGGTTTCGACGAGAATGTTCTGCATAATTCATTATGTCATACGAAACCTCGAGAATAAATTGAATTTGATAAGAGGCCCCTCCAGGACCATGGTAACTCAGTGACGGCCAAGCGCGTGAAACGCTGTTTTCTATAGCTGTTTCACCCAGAGCGAGACGGGGCGCGGGAAAAGTGAGAGGCAATGCGGCTGTATGAGTCTACGTGTGTTCGTGTCCTTTCGCGAGTATGTAGTTGTAGTTGTAATGTAATACCTAGATCTATTTTCCCAAATTGTTTCGTAGTTCAGGTACCATTTCTACATTTTATTGGCTATTTTAAAAATATATTTTTTGTGACCAGTACAATACATTACTGATGTTCCCAAGGTAGTTAGACTAAAATAGACAGTGTAATAATCTAAGTTAATAAAATCTGAAAGAAACCCCTTATTCGGCGCGAAAAACGCATCGCTCTAATTTCTTTCAGGCTATTTTTTTATTATAAAAACTATTTGCAAACCTCAGTATTGGTCATCTACTGATATTTAATAAACCAAGTTTCAGCAAAATGCAGCCTGTAGTTTAGAAATTAAACATGAACTACGTTTGTATGGGCAATCGCTGCTTCAGGCTGTTTTTAAGGCGCTGGGCATAGTGAATTAGCCCGCACGCAAAGAAAAATTCACAAAATCGATTCCTGAAAATGTTCACATATCAAACCCTAGAATACGATGAGACCTATCTAACACAGCCAGTGTCATGTTGATATCCATAACAGATTGCAAGATATATTGCTTGAAAAAAGTGCGCTGTCTTTTTTTTTTCAAGCAAAATATCTTCAAAATGTTTATGAATGTCAACACGAAACTGGCTGTTTTAAATAGGTCTCACCTAATTCTAGGGTTTGATATGTGAATGCGTGATTGTTAAAATCCACCTCAGATCACTGAGGTGTCATAGCCTGAGGTGGGTTTTAACAATCATGCATTCATGTGAACATTTTCAATTTGTTTAGTGTATTTGATACAGGAATCGATTTTGTGCATTTTTCTTTGCGCGCGGGCGATTCACTATGCACGGCGCCTTAATTCAACTCTGTTCATCTGTTCAACTCTGTACCTGGTAAATGTTGAAACGTCTACACGAAAGCCAGTTTTTCTTATAACCTGTGTTGTGGCGGAACGACAAAATTTGCTTTAGGTTAGGTTACTTCTTGATGTGTCATGAAATCAACAACCCGATGCTAGGCAACGCTAAAGACTCATCTGTCGAAGCAAAGAAGAAGGAAACTCATTTCAGTAACCTATACATACTAACTTTACACCTTAGTCAAAACATTATTTGTTTTGACACTCGGAAACTCATTTCACTAACCTTTTTCGACCACTAAAAGGCGCTCTTGCCAGTCTTGACTCTGTCTTCAGTCTCCCTTGGGGATAAGTGTAGGTATCCCATAATAAATGTAGGTATCCCATAATCTTAGTCAGTAAAATGACAGGTGGAACTGTCACGTTAGTGAAAAAGGGCAGGCATTTTTACTAACATGATAAGTAGTTCGACCTGTCAGTTTACTGACTAAGATGATGGGATAGACGGACCATAGGTAATACATATTATGTTATTTCACGTACCCTCTTAAAAACACGAGCCCCGAGAAAAACATAGATAGATTGCTTTTAAAAATTAATCCCTAAAGCACACACTCGCCTCTAACTGGATGGAAGTACTACTGAATGATTTATTCTTGTGTGTCGTCAACCTATCCCCGGCGGGGCAATAATCGTCGCATATGCATGGTCATTTGGCCATTGATGCAACCTTGTTACCGGAGATAGATAGACTGTGTTGCAAGCGCGACACGGTGAATTTTTCAACTTAAGGGTCCGTATAAGGCTAACTAGCGCCACCAATGTTGAAAAAATCATATCTTCCTTTAGAAGAAGTTTCTGGAAAAATCCTTAGATGAGCCTATGCGCCATGCTTTTCTAGATTTTTAAGTGTAGATACCCTCTTCGAAATTTACTTTTAAGCTAAAAAATTTTTGATAACCGCCAAAAACGGCCGTTTTTGGCGGTTATCGAAAATTTTTTAGCTTAAGACTAGAAATTGAGTTGGGTACCCACACTTAAAAATCTAGAAAAGCATGGCGCATGAGCTCATCTTAGGATTTTGTCAGAAACTTCTTCTGAAGCGAGATATGATTTTTTCAACATTGGTGGCGCTAGTTAGCCTTATACGGACCCTTAAGGCTGAAAGATAGCAGCGTGGCGGGAAATTCAAAATTTTCACAGTTTTTTACATTTTGTAGCTAAACTGAGCTATTTTTGTTCAGCGATTTTTCGTTCCCGGCAATAACATAGTATTCTTTTCATTACTGTAAACAACAGAACAACAATAATTCAGCTGATTATGCGTTCTGGTCTACGACAAGTTTTTTGGGCAGTGCCACTGCTTCGTAGACCAGAACCCATAATCGGCTGAATTATTGTTGTTTTGTTGTTCACAATAATGAAGAGAATACTATGTCACTGCCGCGAACGAAAAATCGCTGAACAAAAATACCATAGTAAAGCTACAAAAGGTAAAAAACTGTGAAAATGTTGAATTTTCCGCCACGTTGCTATCGTCCAACCTTAAAAGCCGCGTTTTCACGGTCTTAGTACCTACACTATGACGGAGCGCGTCGTCAAAGTAGACTAAGCCTTCTGATTGGTTGTTTTCATTACAGCGCTAGGTCACGTCACAAAAATTCCAGGCGACCGTATTGAATAAATCCGTACATACTATGAATGGAGTATTGAAGTTTTCCTAATTATCGACTTGGTTGCCATCAGTGTATGAAGTGATGTAATCTCGGTCGGACTACCTGGCCAGCCCCTCTACCCTTGACACATTTTTTCAATACGGCCGCTATATGGCGCAATAAAAAAAAATATATATTTTACAAATTAAGACGCATTATGTGTTTTTATTTAATAAAACAGCCTTAGCTTTGAATAATTATTACAAAGTATTTAAAATCAAAGCATTACTATGCGAATTCAAAGAGAAATTAATTTTAAAACTTTTTCAATTTAATCGCAATAGCGTCAAGGGTAACCCCCCTGGTGGTTCTTTGAAGAAAAAAAAAACTTAAAATTCCTTTTGCCTTTGGCTACTAGGATCGGCGGACTTAACCACATAAGTCTACAATTTCTATAGGACTTATGTGGTTAAGTCCGCCGACCCTAGTATTAAAACCCTATGTATGTTCAGCGATTTTTCGTGGTTTAAAAGTTATGATTTTTTAAATTTATTTTTACGAATTTTCTTCCGGAACGTCTAAAGATAGTCATAACTTTTACCCAGTATTTTTTTTTTCACTTTTTTTTGAGGCATGATCCTTGTGGCACGGGTTTTAATCAAATTGATCAAAGAGGGCGGGTACCGTGGCTGTAGCTAATCGTAAATTCGTGGCGAAGCACGCAGGACATTCACCGCAGCCCTCTCGCCTCGAGAGCTATTACCCTCCGGTACAACTGGAGGACTGTACCGTCCAGAGCAGTGGTTCTTAACCTATGGTCCGCGGACCACTGGTGGTCCGCGGAGGCACCCGAAGTGGTCCGCGAAGCCACCCGAAAAATGTCTTAGCCATTAAATGGTTTTTAAGGCATAATTTAGTGTAAAAAAACAGCTGAATTTTCGGGCGCGCTGCGCGCGTTCCGCATATTTACAACTAAGGGAATCTCTATAATGAAAAAGGGTAAATGTAATCGGTGAATTTCCGAGTGTGCGTACGCTTTTATCCTATTTACATAGTCTCGGTTATTATTGCGATAAAAAAAGTAGGTAATAAAGTCGGTGAATTTTCGGGCGCGCTGCGCGCGCATTTATTACATTTCAAGGGTAAAGAAAGTTTTATGATAATCGATACATTTTCGGGCACACTAGGCGCGTTTTTCATATTTACAAACAAGCAAATCCCAAGGGTAACATCGGTAAAATTTCGGGCGCGCTGCGCGCGCATTTGTCTTAATAACAAAGTATTTGTCACGAATATCAGTACAGTAAAATTACTATAAGAAAGAAATTAATTTTCTAAACAAAATACGCTAAGCTTTGAATAAATTGTATGCGTATTTTATTTATAGATAATACAACCCTTTATTAATTTAGATTTACGTTTATTACCGCCAAACAGTTGATGGTCCGTGGCAAGACAGAAATATTGTGAAATGGTCCGCCACCACTAAAAGGTTAAGAACCACTGGTCCAGAGGGATACCAAAATACAGAATTTCTGTGTTGCTGTATCTAATTGTCGATTTTAACACAACATAGCTCGTTGTTATGCGAAGACGACCGATAATAGAAAGACAACATAAAGCTTTTTCTAACTCCCAGGCTCGGAAAGTAGGTAGGTATGCAATTTTCTATTTTTGATTATAATTACTGCGCTTTTTCACTGTGCTACTAAGAAAGCAAATTAATAGACTTACTACTGACTAAGTTTCGTTTACCCGCCTACAAAATCATAACGATCCACGATCCGATCAAATTTACTCAAGTTATCGTCGAACGAACATTCATACATACAAACATAAAAACATACATACAAACGCCGGATTGTTCCAGTAAACTAGGTGAACTTCGCTCGCTTCGCTCGCTCGTTCAATAAATAACGGTTAAGGTTCCTGCCCTAACTGCCCCATTTTCAAGCCCACCATGTATTTGCTCGCAAAGATAGACGAGTAAAGCAGCATCCTTTCCTTATAATCCTATTGTGCGCTACGAGAATGCCTTTGAATGCAACCTCACGGAAATATAATCCGATGCAACGATACTGTAGCCCTTATGTGTAAGAGCTAAGAGCTGAAATTCAACTGGGACTTTACATCTTGACTTGTGGGTTATGTTGTGCGTTGTATTCGTTTTACGGTACCCATGGCATATAGCAAAATAGGCATAAGAATCTCTGATTCCACTTGGTATAGTGGGAAAAAAGTACAAAAATATTAAAGATCTTTTGAACCGCTGATTTCTGTATTGAAAATTTCACAATGATTATCTCAGATTCCGATAAAAAAGATTTCTCAACCAGGAGATTGTCTCTTTCAAATATTATTATACAAGGTGTTACAAAAGTACCTAACTCTTTTTACAGAGTGTAACCTACTGGTCAACAGGATGTCAAATCTGTAAAAAAAAGTTTAAAAAAATAATTTTTATTTTATAACCTCAAAATTGAAAAATTGTCCTAACTTTTTTGTTTTTGGTATTAACTCAAATTTAAAAATATGTTTGTGCGTGTAGGTCCATTTATATAGCTTTGAGTTGTTAAAACATTGTGAAAGTCAATGAAAACAACATTTAAAAAATACTTTTCTCCCGCCACATCGTTCACATTTTATTAATTTAAAAATTTACGGAACGTCACAGACCAAAAAAAAAAATGTAGGTTGTAATCCCTATCACCGGGTGCTATTACCCTGTAAAAAGAGTTAGGTACTTTTGTAACACCTTGTATTACCTACTCAATGTTCGTGTTAGTGATGTGAATTTCTGCCACATAACAATATAGGTAGGGGTATTTCGACGGAAGTTTGTTCTTTGTTGCACAATGCTGCGATCCTCGCGATTTTAAATTCGTAAAACAGGTGCCTACTAAAAGCTTTTTTGTAAGTGGTCGGCCAGGCTTTTAGCTTAAAATCTTTTATCAACCTTTGACTTTGTAAAGAAGGAATTGTATTAAATTACTGTTGCAAGCGGTAAGTATGTTGGACCGCACCTTTTTTCCGTGAAACTTTTCAGTTTTTGTAGAATCTGGCTTTTTAGTGACTTTCGAGCCGAAGAGGTTATTTTTGTTTCTGAAACTTTCCAAAATGACAAGACAAGTGGAAATAGTTATTTGTTATGCAAGAATGCAAAATTATTGTTTGCGGCGAGTGCTTGTATTGAAAACCGAGCTAGCGAAGGTTTCTAAAATTACACCGCCAGCCAGTATTGCATGTGAGTGATTTACAATTACAACCAATAAGCCAAAAAGAGTAACTACCTACCCCAAAGCAGGAATTGTTTATTTTTGTTTTAGTTGTATCCCCGCCCCCTCCCCCTCTCTAATACACTATCTTTATCCATTTATCCCTCTGCAGGTACCTATATCATGGGGTGAGCTGGAAGTGAAGCAAAGACTTAAAAAAAAATTTTGTCTCAATAACTCGGCTACCCAATATTCTGGCGTTCCGACCAAATGATACTCGAGTCATCGTTCCACCAACCATCGTACCCAACGAGCGTTCTGAAACTTCTGAAACTGCACGAGCTAGAGATACGGAAGCTTCCGGAGGCATGCGTTCAGAAGCTGACGTCATGAACGACGAGCTTTGTGCGGGACTGCGTGATGGCATGCATTTATAGATACTATACTACATAGAGGAGGAGAGAAGTTTCGATCCACCTTCCGAACGCAGAGTTATACAGGGTGTTAAAAGACCGCCAACAAAGCGGGAAACCACGTATTGTCCTCATCATAAGGAAAATGTTTGCCCAATGAACTATGCCTGGCAAATCAACGGTTTCCGAGATAATGAGGTTCAAAGTCGGACTTTTCAAAACTATTTTTTTTTTTGCTGTAATGTATTCAGTAGGTATCTAGTTCTTAATATAGGTACCCTTTTAAGAAGCCATATCAAAATTATGAATATTTCTTACAAAAAACGACGTTAAAATTGCAACCCGCAATAATTTATCGAAAAAGTACTTTGTTTTGGTGTCTAGTATGCGTGGCTTTCGGGTCTATTGGCGGTCTTTTAACACCCTGTAGAGCAAAAGTTTCAATTTAAAAATACCTACTAATTGTCGAATTTGAGTTTGTTTATTATTACCCTGTGTGCTAAGGTTGCTCTATTTATTAGTTGGTGGATAGCAAACGGAACTTTGGCGAACCACAATTTTGGTTTTGAGTTTGATTTTACATTTTACTCAATAGGAAGGTAGTTAACCTTCAAATATAGGTTTTTGAAGTAGAACTAATGCTTCTATTTCTGATAGATGTTGAAGACCTTGAAAACATTATTCAGTCCTTTAAAGAAGACCGCAAAATCTAGCGAGCCCTGAGAGACATAAAATATGCTCAATGTCGGACGCTTTTTAACCCCCGACCAAAAAATAGGGGTGTTATAAATTTGACCGCTATGTGTGTGTGTCCGGGTGTCTCTCTTTGTGTGTGTGTCTGTCAGGGTGTGTGTGTCCGTTTGTGGCACCGTACGTAGCTCTTAAACACCCAAATTCCGATGTCGGTATTTCCACTCAAACGTAGCCTGCATTGAGTTTACCAAGCATTTGCATTTTGTCGATTCACCGCCAATTCCATAGAGCAGATAATCCGCAGAACAAAAGCACACAAGCCGCCAAAAGCAACAAAAAAACTGCGGAACTGAAAGGCCAATCAATAGCGGAATGATTGAAACGAATATTAGATACAGGCCACGTCCAATTCCAGGCACGAGGCGGCGGCGGTACATTCGTTCGGATGCTGTTCAATTAAACTCTACCGTGTATTGGGCACTTGGTCGTGTGTTTGGGGCCTGTGCCTCGCTTGTACTGCGGTTTGGACCCTTAGAGTTGGGAAAAAAAAAAAACAATTAAATTTTTTTTTTTAAATGCACTAAATTAAATCCACACTTTTTCTTCTGGGAGAATACCATTGTGCCCAGCTAGTGGGACATTTAAAGACTACCAGCTTTTGCCGGGACTTTGACTTCGATAAAGAGTTACAAACACATTATCGATGTCAGGGCGAAGTCGGACAAAGACACGATAAAAAGCTAGTTACTTTTAGTCCATTATATTATTGTAGTGTGTAAGCTATCTTCATTCCAAACATCTAAATCCAAATAGGCGTTTAATACCTATTTCGATACCATCTCCTATCGGATGTCGGCTATGTTTTGGAGCGGCCAGTCTACGGCATGTGGGAGCAAACGTATAAACCAAGTGGGGAACCCATCTTTGTCCACTGGGCACTTGCAACAGCTGTAGAGCGAATTGGTCGCAGAATGTCGAGGGCTGCGGCGCTTTAACTTTAAAATACCCAACTTCTAACTACTGACGGTTATTGCGCTGTCCTGGGGCAAGAATTTTGCGGGATTCCACGCGCAGTTGCAGCCAGTCCCGTCTTTATAACCGACTTCAGAAAAGGAGGATCGACAGAATCAGGAACACTAAATATTACCTACCTCGTCCCAAAACCAAAATCTGAGACGTTGGAGCTGCAACCGCTAGGTTAAAATGGAACTGGGTTGGCCACCTCTATACCGCATGAGCTAAGACCAAAGATCGCCACCGACTGAGTCCCACATGACAGACAGTGGCGATGCGGCAGAATTAGTTCTTACCCGGATGGCCAAAGGTGGCCTAGGACAGAAATGTGTGGAAGATAAGACGTGAGGCCTTTGCCCAGCAGTGGGACACGAGAATCCAGGCTAAATGAAAAAAAAGAGCCGGAGGTTCTCTATTATTCGACACGTATGTGTTTTTTTTAAGTGTTATAAGTTTCTACGCGGTTATTAATTTGGTAACAATTTTTGTGTTTGGCAGGTTATATTTCAGAGGTGACATTGCAAAGTTATGATTCTGGTGGGTTTTTGTAAAAAGCTTGTCACCAACTCCAAGATTTAAGTTTATAAGGAAATAAAATTGTTGTTGCCGTTTTAGTGTGAACTTGAAGTCGGTTTTAATTTTTGTTTTAAAATGTTTTACTCGCCTTTTGTCCGTGAGCTCGACCGTCAAAGGTCTTTTGTGGTGGAGCATTTTGTTGGACCTTGGCGAAGCTTTCAAACGAATGCACAAAAAGTGGAACTAGTGGATTGTGGAACCATCAAGCAGGTTGCCTACTTAGGTCACGTTTTGAGACACTAATGACAATATTATAATCATGGGAAATGCAGAACAGAAGAGGGATCCTCAAAGGAGGATCAAACTCTGCTCACCTCAAGACGCCCGCACATCTGCTTATAGTCTACGGACTGATTGCAAATCAAAGAAGAACAAAAAAAAATGCAGAACAGGAAAGAAGGCCTGGAAGACATGGTTGTGTAATAATATATAGGCAGAATAGATATTATTCAGAACATCTACGAGTACTTAAAGTAAAAGTTCTGTTGACTACAAACCCTCGATTTATATAACATTGTTATATTATGGAGTAGGCTCGCCTAGCACCTATACCTACCATCCTGCCGGACAGCTCTGACTAAGCTGTCAGGCAGGATGGTTAGCCTAGCCCACAGAATTAAAGTTTCCAAATCCGTAAAATTGGTACGGGTATGGCAACACTTAGTGACACTTCAACCGTCGCTGCATGGCAGGCTTCGCGGTTATTGAGTGAATCCTATCGGTCCACGTCATGCGGTTACCACGTACTATACCCCTAACCCATTTGGACCCAATATGACCTTACCACTTTAGACTGTGCTCAAAAAGTTTTAGATACAGAAGTGTAACTTAAAATTCTATCAAGTCTCTGTATTCTTTTAAATAAGCAACGTTAAAATTCCCATTATTCAATGTGAATTAATATCGTTAATTTTTTTTTTCAATTCGAACATGAGCCAAATCGGTTGAGGAATTGAGTTTATAACGCAAAGCGCGCGCGCCTGCGCAAATGGTTAGCAAGAAGTTACACATCCCGAGTTGACAGTTCGGGGCGAACCACTAGTGTAAATACATCGGAAGTCAATTTTTATTGTCGTTTACCAGAAAACGTGCTTGAATAAAATAGTTCTGCTGCTAATATAATTATTTAAGTTTTAACTCTTGAGTAGGTACATCGTAAATGCGGCAGCAAAATAAAGATTTACCCTTGATATACAGGCGGATAATATAATTATATTTAGTTCTTTATTTATGAGGTGTGGCGTGAATAGCAGACCGTTTTAGGGCTGAGTAGACCTTCTAACAGCCCATATTTGGTGCCATCTTCGCCACTCAATTACTGAGCCAATCAGCGATACAATACTGTTACCGAGTGAAGGGTCGACTCTAGTCAGAATCGGGCCGGGTATGGGCTAAAACATGGCGAACCATACGCGCCACAAATTAACTCTTTGGGAACTTCCAATATCAATTCAATCAGAACATACAGGGTGGCTCATTTTTAGTGGTCCATTTTTTTTTGTTGCTACCGTCCATTACAAGTGATTGTTTAGAAGAAACTTAAGGGTAGACGAGAGAAACGTGGCGGGAAATTCAAATATTTTACAGTTTTTTACATTTTGTAGCTAAACTGAGCTATTTTTGTTCAGCGATTTTTCGTTCGCGGCAATAAAACAGTATTCTTTTCATTATTGTAAACAACAGAACAACAATAATTCAGCCGATTATGTGTTCTGGTCTACGAAGCAGTGGCACTGCCGAAACAACTTGTCGTAGACCAGAACACTGATTCAAAATGTAAAAAACTGTAAAAATTTTGAATTTCCCGCCATGCTGCTATCTTCCAGCCTTAATGATGAAATTGTTTAGGGGCTATGATTTGTTTAGTAAGTTTTGTGAATTTGTCAATTTTTGGTAAAAAAATCCACCATTGTGTAAAAACGATTTTATTGTATCGGATACAATTTGGCATAGATTAGCTAAGTTACCTAGCTAGCTTGCAATGTCCCAAACTTGCAAGTGTTCATAGGCTGTCCCATTTAATTTAACGATTTTGTAATTTTAAAAGTTACCAGCTTTTGTCCGCGACTTCGTCCGCGCATATTTTACATTCATTATTTTTTTCCCTTGAGTTTTTCCATTGTTTTGGTTATTCTGCTATTCGGGGCGCAGAGAAATCCAACAAATCAAAAATCATAAAAATCGGTCCACCCGTTCTCGAGTTATAAATGGTGAAACTAACACGACTTTGTTTTATATAATTAAGATTATTGAAATCATTCAGATTTCAATAATAACTTTTATTTTTTATCAAATCACTGTGAAAAAAAAATTTAAATGTAAAACATTCGCTCATGAGCCTAAAAAGTATTTTGACATTATGGACATTCACTCTACCAAAAATCTTGAAGTAGCTATTGAAATAGCATCATAAAAATTTACATTGAATTTGGTGCTTCTAATGTGAGAATATCCAGGATGATATTATTCGGATTCTAAAACGGTACAACGTACAACTCATTCAGCAACGTATTAAGCTGAGTTCTTTCGTTCTTCTATGCTCAAGCTGTTCAACAGGGCGTAATTATTGGGCTGGATATACAAGGTGTTACAAAAGATGCTAACTCTTTTTACAGGGTCATGGTACCTGATGTTAGGGATGACAACCAAAATATTTTTTTAGCTCTATGACGTTCCGTTGTTTTTTAAATAATTAAAATGTAAGCGCTGTGACGGGAGAAAAGTATTTTTAAAATACTGTTTCCATAGACTTTCAATATGTTTTAACAGCCTGAGGCTATTAAAATACAGCTAATCAAACAACCATATATTTTTTGATTGAAGCTAAATCCAAAAACAAAAATGTTTTGAAAATTATACAATTTTGAGGTTGTAAAAAAAAAGTTGTGTTTTTCAACTTTTTTTGCAGATTTGTCATTATGTTGACCAGCAGGTTACACCGTATAAACCGTATTGTCTTTCCTCTCCTCCCTCGCTGCTAACCCTGCATTCACTCAATCCTGATTGCGTGGTACTTAACATTAAAACGGGGTATCCAACAATATGATTGTAAAGT
Organism: Zelleria hepariella; assembly: GCA_949319315.1. Lineage (NCBI taxonomy): Eukaryota > Metazoa > Arthropoda > Insecta > Lepidoptera > Yponomeutidae > Zelleria > Zelleria hepariella. The sequence continues at coordinate 6,905,705 of OX439396.1, read as the reverse complement.
ACCCATCGATAAAACAGGGGCTAGTTCCAGTTAGTGAGCTTTTTAAAAAAGCCTAGGTAATATACTACTGAAGTGATAGTATTGAAGTGAATTCTAGAATCCGAAGTGGTTTCCAGAGCCATTATAAGCCCTGTTGTCTGGGCCTTAGAAAGGTAAATTGGCACATGGCAGGTTTCTAAATAACTTATCTATTCAAATTTACCTAATAATTAAAATAAGTAAACAGTTCAGAAGAAAAATATAATATTATAATTTAGGTTATTAAAGGGTATTTCTGAAAACCGGCAACTGTACGTAGGTATGGTACGCCATTTTGTTTTCACGTAAATTTCAAATTTTACAATATTCGTGTTTATAATAAGTACAATGAAAAAGTAAAATTTAATTAAAAGGACAAAATAATATTCTATTTAATTTCTTATAGCGTAATTTTTCTATTGGGCCAACAGGATAAAATATTTTCTAGTGCCCAAACGCATCTATGTCCAAACTAGCGCCAACGAAACGGCACGAAGCCATCTAGTTTACGATCGGCGTAGAATTTATGACTTCTCGAAATGTTACCACAACCGTTTGCGGATTTGAATGTCCATCCGTTTTATAGTTCCGCAGTTAAACACGAGTCTATTGGGTGGAATTGGTAGCGGAAAATCCGCCACGGAAATTTCGCTTGATTGTCGTAGGAAGGTATCCGTAAGGTTGAGGCTATACTATTTTAGTCCCTGTATTATCTAAAAAGCAACGTAAATATTAAAGAAAAACCTAATTTGAATAACTACAGACATACACACAGACACACACCCTGACGGACAGACACATTGATCGCTGTGTGTGAGGGATCACACACAGCAATCAAACTTATAATGTGTTATAACCGTTCTTTTTGGGACAGGGATTTAAAAATCCAAAAGTCGCTTGAAGAAAATTTATATATAATAGAGTGTTAAAAAAAAGTTTCTATAGCCTCCCGCCCACCCTGTCGCCCGTTCATTTTATACTGTCATTCAACGGTTCCAATGTCGTTAAGTTGAATGGCACTATCTGGCCCGTTTTATTGTACCTAATGAAGTTGTATCGGGTTAATTCTCCCACCAAATGGCCTGTAAATCGGCTGTTGTTTCAATCAAAATGTATAGCCTCCCCACCGATATTCGGTAAGGGTCACTTAAGGTGGCATTATCCCAGCTCAAGCTCGAGCTCAAGTAAGTGATCTCAGAAAACAAAATCAGCAGTCACTTGAGTAGCAGTCAGCATATTAATAGACACTAGCTTCAGCTTGACATTGACATTAGCCAAGGTCTCAAGTCGGTGATTTTGTTTTCTGAGATCACCTACTTGAGCTCGAGCTTGAGTTGTCGACTATTAATGCTACCCTTAACGTTGGTTTGCTAGCTGGACATACAGGGTGGATTTTTGAGACGGGGCAGTAAGGGCAGGTTATAGGAAAACGTTCTTCCATAACTTTTTGAGATATTATGAAATGCATTCATAGGTTTAGGAAAAATGTACGGTCAGCGAAAAAAATTCAAATTACAAAAAAAAAAATTTGATGCCAATCGTTCCTCTTTCATGTAGAGATCAAAATACTTTAGGGAGCCAACTGAGGTAGAAATGTCAGAAATTTACAAAAACTTTCCCCATACATTTTCTAAGGAAAATTTCAGCAAACAATTTCAGAAGACGTTTAGGGCTAAGTGACAGCCATACAAAAAAAACTTTATTATGTTGACCTAGAACTCAAAATGTACTGACAAAGTTAGATTTCTGAAAAATGTACCACAGCCACCCAGTTTATTTTACTGCCAACCAGTTAATTTTTCATAAATCGAACTTCGGTTTTCGCCAATGGTAATCGGCTTCGATTTAGTCAGTAGACCCCCTGGGTGACACTTATAACTGGAGGACACGACTCAATTTGTGTTCTAGGTCAACACAATCAAGTTTTTGTCTGGCTGCCAGTTAGCCCTAAACATATTCTGAAATTGTTTGCTGAAAGTTTCTTACGTCACTTTGTATTAGGGACGAAGACATCTGTATGAGATTTCATAACTTTTTCTAGTTGATTTAGTTTTATAACTAACATAAAAAAAATTAAGGTTCTAAATTCGACGCGCAAGTATATTATTTAGATATATAAATAAGACGGCCACATTCACAGATACCCCATGGCAGCTCTTACCGCACGCGACATAAGGGCGCCAATCGAACAAAAAGGGGTATCCTAGCGTGTGGCTGACTGTACTCCAGATTTTTCTCAAATCTAAACCGACTCCGATGACTTTAGGGTTCCATAGGTACCAACCTCAAAAAAATTAACTGACAGTTAGCCCCAAACATCTTCTAAAATTGTTTGCTAAAGTTTCTTACTTCACTTTCTATCTTACGTCACTTTGTTTGTACCTTGAGGTTGGAAAATAACTTCCAGAAAAATCATAAATAATGAGAAATATTACTAAGTAAGTATAGCCAAGTAAGTTGCAGGTTTCCTCACGATGTTTTCCTTCACGGTCAGCAAGTGGTTTTGCTACTTCAAATTCACAAAAGCACGTAATTTTGAAAAGAAACAAAGTCATAGGTACATGCCTGCGCCGGGAATCGAACCTGGATCTCTTGCTTCCGAGTCTAATGTTCTACCACTAGTCCACCACCGCCTCGATCGAGATATCCAGTGGGTCAGGCCCGGATTTAAGGGGGGGCAAAGGGGGCAACCGCCCAGGGCCTCCACATAAATTAAACTTATAAAAAAAACTGTTTGTTAAATCCAAATGTGCAGGCCTTGTTAAACACTCATTCAAGCACACAAATAGTCGGCATTCCATTAGCATTGAAGCTCGTCATACACCAGCACCAAATTTTTCTGATTGGAAAATTAAAGGGTTCTCGCAAAGAAAATGGGGCCTCCACACCTTTGTTGCCCCAGGGCCACCACACTTCTAAATCCGGCCCTGCAGTGGGTAATATAAAATGAAAAGGCGGCCCAGTTATAATGTCACACATGATGTCATGGGCACCTGGTACAGACGTCGACAGTTAAGAGATAAGGCCGGGCACGCGACGTGAATTGGACCCCGCCGTACGTCGCAGACGTTTGAAAGGTTTTATTATTTACACGCTGAGATACAATTGCCTGAGTCTGGGGGATAATTCTCGGGAATCTCGCATTCGACACAGCTCGAAGGAAAAATCTCATTTTGCGGTAAATGTCACAGTTCCTATTCTCACGAAGTCATCCTCGACATAAGGCACGAGATTTCTGCGAGATGTTTGCATTTTCATATTACAGCTACTACTAAGAAACATGTGAAATCAACGAAACAAAATAAATAATTAGTATTTGCGAGATGGTTCAACGTCATCATTGTGGTATAATAAACAAAGATTTATTCAAGGATATTTCGAGTAAGAAGTGCCGTGTCTTGATGGGAAGGAATGGCATACAAATCTTAAAATGTGTGTGGACGTGGGCCCTTATTGTTAGGTAATAAACGTGATCTAGGTAGGACGACATGAATATTTGTACAGTCGGTTACAGTCTCAGATACCCCTTTTTGTTCGATTGGCGCCCTTATGCCGCGCGCGATAAGAGCTGCCATGGGGTATCTGAGATTTTGGCCGACCGTACAACATTTCACAATCCGATTTGTCATCGTATGTTTATTAATAGAACTTGACGTTTTTGTTACAAATAGTGTAGGTATGGTTCAATAGATTGAAGTTCAGTTCGCACAAATCGGATTAATAGAGCGCACGTATTGTTCTGCGCTTGTCTTATTTTCATGATTAATATGAAGAGTGATTATATTGTTATCGTGGTTTTATTGGTGTTTGTCACAAAAGTACTTGCTCAATCTCGGAAAGATCAAAATGAAAGAAATTCAATTTTGTTAAAACGTCTTACATTAGAGACCTACACTTTTCGACAACGCGTGAAGCGCAACCCAAACACTGACGCAAGATATCAAAATATTCCTACCAACAAACTTCGATGTCAAGCAAACGAAGGAATTATAAATGGAGTTTGTATGGATTGCTCCCTTCTACAAGATGACACGGAAATAAATGGAGGTTGTATGAAGTTAACCAACACAGAAGACCAACACGCAGTAAGAAACACAAATAAACCTCCCGATTTACAAGATAGAAGTTTATTCAAATTCAAAAGCAAATGCGTTAATGGATTCGAATGGAATAACGTTGTGAAAAGATGTACACCTAGTAAATCCGGTGATTATGATGATGATTATAGTGTTATTACGTTTCCAAAAGATTAATAGAACAATTATTATTGTACTTGACGTACAGAACCAGCACTCCTTTGATATTGAAAAAGCCCTTGCGCTCGAGTCGCCGGCCTTCAGTTTATTGTCAACAGAAACATTTCACGCCCAAGCCATATTGCGCCATACTCCGGGTTAACAAAATAGATTCCACAATCAAAGTGGAGTAAAGTTACTCCACTTTGATTGTGGAATGTATTTTGTTAACCCGGAACCCGGTTAGCGACGTTGTGTAAGTGCTAGTCTCGGGAGCACGCCATATTGACCGTTATGAATCAATGATAAAGAATTTAGTCATTCTTTGGAACAATTTTATGGAATCGAAAACTTTTTGAGCAACTAAACTTTTTAATAATAATTTTGCTTATGACGTAATATTTTAATGATTACCTAGTCAGTATTTTTGTGATTACATAAAGTCCTTCACCCGAATGAAACCAGAATGAAGCAAGAAGGTACGTTTAGTTGTCAATGTTTCTTACATAATGTAAAAAGTAAGATAAAAATATGTAAAAAGTAAGATAAATGAAGCCCTCTCTTCATTTATCTTACTTTTTACATTTTTACATACAACGTCATCATGTGGTATAATGTATAATAAACAAAAATTAATTAAAGGATATTTCGAGTAACACGAATCATATGCCATGTCGTGATGGGAAGAAATAGCGTAAAAATTATGCATGAATATTTGTACAACATTTCACAATCCGATCGTCATCCTATGTTTATTATTAGAACTTGATGTTTTTGTTATAAATAGTGTAGGTATGGTTCAGTAGATTGAAGTTCAGTTCGCACAAATTAGATTAATAGAGCGCACGTATTGTTCTGCGCTTGTCTTATTTTCATAATTAATATGAAGAGTGATTATATTGTTTCCGTGGTTTTATCGTTGTTTGTCTCAAAAGTACTTGCTCAACCTCGGAAAGATCAAAATGAAAGAAATTCAATTTTGTCAAAACGTCTAACATTAGAGATCGATACTTTTCGACAACGCGTGAAGCGCAACCCAAACACTGACGCAAGATATCAAAATATTCCTACCAACAAACTTCGATGTCAAGCAGAAGAAGGAATTATAAATGGAGTTTGTATAAATTGCTCTTTACTACAAGATGAACCAGAAATAAATGGAAGTTGTATGAAGTTCTCCTTTCTACAAGATGAAAAGAAACTTCGATGTAAAGAAGATGAAGGAATTATAAATGGAGTTTGTATAAATTGCAGAAATAAATGGAAGTTGTATGAAGTCCTCCTTTCTACAAGATGAAAAGAAACTTCGATGTAAAGAAGATGAAGGAATTATAAATGGAGTTTGTATGAATTGCTCCCTTCTACAAGATTTTCAAGATGAACCGGAAACAAATGGAGGTTGTACGAGTATGAAGTCAACCAACAAAGAAGATCACACAGTAAGAAACACAAATAAATCTCCCGATTTACAAGATAGAAGTTTATTAAAATTCGAAAGCAAAAATAAATGCTTTAATGGATTCGAATGGAATCACGCTGTGACGCAGGGACGATAGTTTGACATGAATATTATTGCCCAAAGTTTACTAAATGTTCTGAAAGGAGCATTTTGGGTAAAATACTCTTAAGGCTGGAAGATAGCAGCGTGGCGGGAAATTAAAAATTTTCACAGGTTTTTACATTTTGTAGCTAAATTGAGCTATTTTTGTTCACCGATTTTTCGTTCGCGGCAATAAAACAGTATTCTTTTCATTATTGTAAACAACAGAACAACAATAATTCAGCCGATTATGTGTTCTGGTCTACGAAGCAGTGGCACTGCCCAAAAACCTTGTCGTAGACCAGAACACAAATAATCGGCTGAATTATTAATTGCTGTTCTGTTGTTTACAATAATGAAAAGAATACTTTACTTTGTGTAAAAATAGCTCAGTTTAGCTACAAAATGTAAAAAACTGTGAAAATTTTGAATTTCCCGCCACGTTGCTATCATCCCACCTTAGGGCAAGGTTGCGATCATTGGACCAGCGCTTTGATTGGACCACTCAATTATTTTCTAAACTAGTCACATTAAACAGTGCCCGTATGCTTTCAGGGCCTTATCCTCACCCCCCTCGCACCCAGATGAAACCTCAGTGCCGCCGTCGCACTCGGCTATGAGTCATGTATGAAAGTGTGTTCCCGACGCTCAAAATATTAAAACTGATGCAACTAAAAACTGATGTAAGGATAACATCATTTGTTTTAATTGGGATCTCGTTACCAAATAAAGTTAGGAATATGTTTGAGATTTCATAGGTGATTTTAACTTTTGACTTCAGTTTTTTTTTCATTGTTTATGTTTTGAATTGATAACTAGTTGCTATCAATGGACCACATAGCTGTTCTGTCATTAGACCGGTCCAATCATGGCAACTTTTTAGTGTCGTAAACAATTCGCATTTCATTAACTGTCCAGTACTTTACATCGTAATAATTAATGTACTTTGTAGTATATTTTTTTCATATTTTAGACATTTTCATGTTAATTTGATTAATTAATTGGTTGCTATGATTAGAACACTAGCACATAATGCTCGAAGTCCATTGATGGCAACTTTGTGGTCCGATTAAGGCAACGGTGGTCCAAAGAAAGCGCCTACTAAATAATTTTATTTTTTAGTTTATTTCCTAAACTGTTATCTCTAGACGCTCCAGGCTAAGGCTGATGATAATACAGTTGATGAGCAATACAGGGTGTTAAAAGACCGCCAACAGACTTGAAAGCTACGCATAATAGACACCAAAACAAAGTACCTACTTTTTCGATAAATTATAGCTAGGAAATGATTTTGGTTTTTTAGGTTATAATTTCGAAAAATATTTTATCACGCAATGGACATGTAACGCACAGAATTCATATTGCGCAAGCGTAGGTATAATTTTATGTTACTTAAGCTTTAAGTGCCGATGTTCAGAATATTCATAATGCAATGTTAACGTCGTTTTTTGTAAGAAATATTCATAATTTTGATAAGGCTTGTTGGAAAGGTATGTTAAGAACTAGATACTGAATACATTATTGCAAAAAAATAATTATGTCTGACTTGGAACCTTATTATCTCGGAAACCGTTGATTTCCCAGGCATAGTTCCTTGGGCAAAAAATTTCATTATGATGAGGACAATACGTGGATTCCCGCTTTGTTGGCGGTCTTTTAACACTTTGTATAAATTATACAGTGGTTTGATTTCAACTCGTAAAGTATGGATTACAAGAGGTCAGAAAGTTATGTGGTCCAATCATCGCAACCTTCCCCTAAGTATCTTTACGATAGACGCATTTCAAGTAGGTATTCTGTAAAAGTTAGGTGATGGTAGAGATCTACTCAAGCAAGTTTTTTTTTAATATTCTTTGCTCACTTATAAAAACTGCCTGTATATTTTATTAAGATGTGATAACTTCTTTGTATGCTCAGTATTCTGTAAAAGTTAGGTGATGGTAGAGATCTACTCAAGCAAGTTTTTTTTTAATATTCTTTGCTCACTTATAAAAACTGCCTGTATATTTTATTAAGATGTGATAACTTCTTTGTATGCTCAGTTTTTATAATACTTTTAGGTAACGTTTTAAAAATAAACCTTGACCTAACAAATTCTTTATAATCTTTTATTAATATTAATTGTACACGGTATTTTAAATTAGCTTTATTACCGAAAAATTTCAACAAGTAATGTAATTTCCAACAACTTAAGCAGAACTTTGGTGAAAGCGCAATTATATTTTTCCATGCTAAAAATATTATTTTAACCAAAATTTACCTTAACGGCGGTTCCAGGAGGAAATAACAACGAAAAATTATATTAGATTTAAGTGAACCTTGTACTTATTTAACTTGTCGTTCTTTGAATTAGGTTCGAGGTTCTAACATCTATCCAATACCTATCGTATTGACGTCAGAAGCACAATACAGATATCAGTAGTTGACGCCCACTATCCGTTTTGGCAGATAGGTATTTGAAACTGATCCTCAAATTATCAACATGGAAAAACCGTATCCGAAACCGTGACATTTTAACAGATATTTCGTGTTTTAGATAAACAAACAAAACACATTACTATTTTGACTATTATAAAGGGTGGATTAAAGTTATGGAAAAGTTATGGAATGTCTCCTAAGAACGTTTTCCTGTAACTATAACGGTTAAGATACTTGCCCGTCTCAAAAATTCATCCTGTATGCGATTTTGGTTAAGTTGATTCTGATGGTGAAGGATACGGTATTTTCAGTCGCTCTCACCCAATAGGGATGTTGACAGTTTAGTCAAATGAGTGATTTTAAAACTATATTTTGTACGAAAATACTCACCTGTCAGAAGCAGAACTAGTAAGTAGTACTTTTTAAATGTTTCATTGATTCAAATGGATTACCTATTTGTAGAAACTTGAGGTGTTAAGTATAGTTGATGTTTTGCGATATCTGTTTCGATAAAGGATTTTTAGGGTTCCGTACCCAAAGGGTATAAAACGGGACCCTATTACTAAGACTCAGCGTGTCCGCTGTCCGTCCGTCTGTCTGTCTGTCCGTATGTCACCAGGCTGTATCTCATGAATCGTGATAGATAGACAGTTGAAAATTTCACATAATTATGTATTTATGTTGTCGCTATAACAACAAATACTATAAAACCGAATAAAATAAATATTCAAGGGGGCTCCAATACAACAAACGTGTTTTTTTTACCGTTTTTATACATAGGTAATAGTACGGCACCCTTCGTGCGCGAGTCCGACTCGCACTTGGCCGGTTTTTTAGACTGTATTGTTTATGCAGTTGACATTCCATTTGATTGCTTTGAAATGCTTCCAGTTCTTAATTACCCACTTTTTTTTCTCCAAAAAGTAAGTGAGATATAGCCTGTAAATACAGTGTACTGTACTGTACGTAGCCCACTACTCTCAGGAGAAAGAGGGAAGTTTTTCATTACATATGAGGCCTTTGCCCAGCTAGTGGAACATGTACACATCTTACTTTTTTTTATTAGGTATGTAGTTTGAAAATTAATATTTGTTTCTTCTTAGACTGCCGCGTAAGAGTAGGTACGTTTCTCTATAGGTAATATAATAACTAAAAGACAATACTTATACATGGTGGGCGTTCAGATGGGTCAGTAAACGGAAGTAAAATCTATAAAATGCGGTTATTCTATTTTTGAAAATCGCTGGCATGCTTCCTTAGAACGTATTTTCCTATCTCAGTTTCAGACTTTTCCCTACTGACCCATCGCAACAGCTTACCCTGTATACTATAAACTGGTATTGAGTAATTCAACTACTAAGGCAAAAATTGTCTTTGTATATATTTTTTTCATTCGTTTTAAGTAATTCTTCGAATATGGAGGAACATATTGAAAAACACTAAATGTGTTTTCGGGTTACTTTTGTTTGGTTTTTACAATATTTTCGAGTTGTTGAACATTCGTCACAATCACAAAGCACATTCGTCACATATATTTACACTTTATTTACATGTAGATGAAAATGGCGAATTTTCTTTACCTTTGTTATACAAATAATTATATTCATAATTATACTATGAGAGATATGAAAAACTGAGAATAATATAAAATTCACACTTACCCCAGAAGTGTTCCAGTTGGTTCACAGAAAGTATTTTTCTTGACAAGATATTTACAGCCTCCATTGTCACATCACATCTCTTCTGATTAGTAACATGTTGGAACAGTCAATGTTTGTCATAAAATATTAAAAGTAGTATAGTTTTCCACTTCCAAAATTTTCACTGCCGCCTGCAGCAAATGAAATATTTCCAATTCACTCATCCACAACGATTATCACTGATGTGTCAACAGTAAGTAAATCTATGTCAACTTCACTCACACTTACCACTATTCACTATGAACTTGCTTGTTTTTAGAGAAGCATCGAGTCGCAGTCACTCGACCTTCGATTAAATCACCAGGTTGTTAGTTTTTGTTTATTTTAGGGCTGGAATTAGTCATTACTGTAGAGAGATAACCGGATGAGATCGGCCATCTTTGTAAATTATACGCATGCGCCGTAGAGGATCGGTGTAACGCGCATGACAGAGCCTGAAAGTATTGGTTGTGAAAAATAAACAAGGGTATTTTTCCCGACGATTTTACTTGTCACTTTTGTGTACGATGGATGCATGCTACTACCCCTTATACCTACTGAAAACTTTAAATTAACGATCCGTAGCTACCTAGTAAATCTGGACAAAACTTTACATGCCTAGTTAATTTACATTTGACTTTCAATATAAATTATTTTTTGATTGCACATTGAATAAAATTGTCAACTTTGATATTACGAGACACTTCTATTATTAATTTCATTAGGTATATTGTCTTGCAGTTTGCTATAATGTAAAAGAAAAAATAATCTTCTTTATGTCAATCGAAGCTGAGTATAGGGCTCTACCTACCGACCGCCCCCCTAAGAACAAGTTTTTGAGTTACATATTTTTATTCGCAATTATTATGACCAAATAAAATTTACATAACACAAAAATACACAAAAATCTCAACGAACAAAATTTAGCTCTCGCATTCGCGATTTCTCTGGAGTACCTAATGTTGTTTAAAAGAATGAGGGCTACCGTTTTACCGGACACCAGTACCACTGTCAAGGTAAAGTCCTGAAGGTATAGCTCCCAAAGTAAGTTATTATTTACATTAATTAACATTAAAATCATATTTGATACCATAAAACCTTACAGACAAAACATAATATCGTGTATGCCGCAGTGTGGCGCTTTTTCGGAAAAAAAGTAGGACAAAAGTTTTCGAAACCCAAGCCCCGACCACTGGCGACGTTACCAACAGTAGGTGAACATTTCAAAATAGTGAAGGAGGTAGGTATACCTTTTGAAATTCTCAACCATTTTCAAGAGTAGTTCCCAACCGTCACTATTTATGTAGATTCAGACTTTTCTCATAGGTATTGTGAGTTAGAGGCATAGGCAGAAGGTGGTTTTGCCATTTTATTTATATGGTTAAATTTCAAGCCCTTTTATTCCCCTGGATACCCGTCTCATCAGCAAGTAGGCAAGTTGTGATGCTCGAATAAAATAGGTTTTATACTCTAGAGTGGCAAACAGCGCTAAAAGCTGTCAGGGTGCGCGACCGCAGATACGGGGGGATAAACAACGTTTCAACGTTTTACGGATCTCCCTAGCGATGCCAAACACAACGCTCCCTGTTGTGACTTATGTTGGGACTCGTTGGTACGTGAAAGTTAGGTCCTTTATAAAAAAAATACAGACAGACAGACAGACAGACAGACGGACAGACGGACGGACAGACGGATGGACGGATGGACGGACGGACGGCTGGACGGACGGATGGACAGACAGACAGATACACGAGTGATCCTATAATGGTTCCGTATTACCCTTTTGAGGTACGGAACCCTAATAATAAACTATTTATTCAACTAAACTACGAGAACCATTTTACTGGATTTAACACTCGTCTTGGTAACGTTAATAAAAATTTAAAAATGAAACTATTGACTTTCAATTAAATAAAAGGCTCAATGACACGTAATTCTTTGTTAATAATTATCAGCCTAGAGTCAAGAGTCAAAGGTCTTTCGAATTTAGATCGCAACGTTTGAGTCAGTCTTTTTTTAAATAGATACCCAAAAATATTGAGAAAGTTCAAACTATAAGTAAAAAAAAGGAGCTGACCAAAGTAAAAGGCAAATCCCGTATGGAAGCTTTAAATTAATTAGAAGTGAAATTAGGTTAACTTATGTGGTCTACGTTAATTGTTGGTGCCACACTGCGGTCTGCCCACTAGCTGAGGGTGGCATTAATAGTCGACAGCTCAAACTTTGAGCTCAAGTAGGTGATCTCAGAAAACAGAAATGCCAGGTACAGTAAAGTTATGTGCGTTCCCGGTAGATAATCATAAGCACTCATATAAATGAGTGGCAATAAAAATGTAAAAAGGTGTTCAATAGAAAATAATAGAATATTACAATGTGCAATGTGTAATAAACGATGACGCACAGACGCGTCGAAAGACACCTAGCGTACGTGTATGACGCACCGACGCGTTGAAAGGCACTGTACGTCTGGTGTGTTTACTATGGTCGATATGGCGCGTTTTTATCGGTCGATGTGTTTTCAGTACATTTTGTGTAAGGGTGGCCATGGAGTTACACACTGCTGCGATAATAACGCCACAATGGAAGTAGGACGTTCCTAATACAAAATGCACTGATAAAAGTTATCGCAATATCGACCAATAAAACGCACCTGTGTGATGGGAGCTTTTATTTGCGTTCAAGGCACTCGGTGAATGTCTCGATGACGCGTTAACGCGTCAAAGGCAGCGAATGTGTTAAAAACCATCTCAAGTATGACAGGACCTTTTTGTAACACAACAACAATATCAGACAAAATACCGTCATATGGGTAAGAGGTGAAAAATGTATTCACTATGCTTTTTGAAATCTCTTTTTCAAATATCGGAAACTCCAAGGGAAATAAATCGTGGTAAGAATCCCGTTTTCTTACAATAATAATTTATTCACTGTTCATTACTTTTCTGTTATTACAAGTTCTTTTAGTAACGAAACGGCCAAGCCACAATTTTGACAAGGGTGTAGAGTTTGTGAAGTTAGGGCTTGTAGACTTAGGAGAAGCTTGGCTCTTCATGACATCTGATAGCTTTTCAACAGTGCGAGGTGTATGGTCTCGTCTTGGCAACATTTTTTACGTGAAAATGTTTTTGGTGGGATACTGTTATCAAACAAAGGCTGCGTAGTGCGTACCCTAACCAAAGAGTAAGCAGCACAGATTCCCCTGAATCACTCGAAAGGGCTCGGGAAGCAACCTCAGCGTTATTTACTCTATTGGTATCGTTCGCTGTTTGTACGAAAATGAAGTAAAAAACATACCTAGACCAATGGAGGTTCTCGGTATTTTCGTCTTAAACATTTCATTGAAAAAAATTGCTCGGGACAGGAGTTGAACCCGCAAACTCTTGCCTCTCATATTATTTCTACGCGCTTTCTGGTTCTCCATATATCCCAGTAGGTACCTTTTTGCCTCATCTGTAAATGGTATTTCCTTGTTCTGTTAAGTTTAACCTAGAATATAATAAACTATTGTTAAAAATACAACGTGTTACAAAAGATAGTAACTCTTTTTACAGGGTGTAAATTGCTGGTCAACATAATGACAAATCTGCAAAAAAAAGTTGAAAAACACGTCTTTTTTTTTATAACCTCAAAATTGTAAAATTTTCAAAACTTTTTTGTTTTTGGATTTAGCTCCAATAAAAAAATATGGTTGTTTGCTTAGCTGTATTTTAATAGCTTCAGGCTGTTAAAACATAGTGAAAGTCTATGGAAACAGTATTTTAAAAATACTTTTCTCCCGTCACAGCGCTTACTTTCTAATTATTTAAAAATCAACGGAACGAGCCAAAAAAATATTTTGGTTGTGATCCCTATCATTAGGTACCATCACCCTGTAAAAAGAGTTAGCATCTTTTGTAACACCTTGTATTTTATGAATTGCAGGTATCATTACTTAGTAGCCTTCATATTTTATACCCCACTAAAGAAATTCGAAGAAATATGGTTTTTATGGCTCTAGTATAAATAAGTGCCGTGCGTCTGTCTGTCCTTCGATAGTTTCAAATAAAAAAATACCACATTTTTAAGATGCCTCATCCGACTCGAAGTGATGTCGTGTAAGTATCGTGTATCTCTCAACGCGATATATCCTGTCGCTCCGAAGTCGGTCTCGCTTCCTGCCACTGATTTATAAGGACACCCCACAAAGGTCGATTGCGACCAAAAACGTACAGGTAATTGTGAAATGAAAGAGGTATCTTTAGAAGCTTCTAGGCCTTTTGTTGTTATTTTAGGAGCTGCTGACGGGGCCTCAATGTGACATGACTGTGTAGTCATCTGGGGGTCTACCGGCTAAAAGGAAGCCGATTACCATTGGCGAAAATCGAAGTTCAATTTATGAAAAATTAACTGGGTGGCAGTAAAATTAATTAGGTGGCAGTACATTTTTCAAAAATCGAACTTCGATTTTGGCCAATGGTAATCGGCTTCGTCTTAGCCGGTAGACCCCCTGGTGTAATGAAATGAATAACTGTACCTGAATGAATGTGTGATGAAATGCCATGATTCATGACGTGTCACGTTTCATGATGTGTCATGTTTCATGACATGTCATCTTTCATTTCATGACGTGTCATGTGACATGTATCACGTTTGGTGTCATGATCTAAGGTAATATCACGCGGTATGAAATGTCATGAAATATATCATGACTTCGAAGTGCACTGTTTGGCGCATGTCTAGCTTCAAGTTGTATGTGGTTTTCTGATGGGATCAAAGTACCTATAGAGAAAAGCAGTTTTCTTCGCACAACCTTGACGAGAACTTTTTTCTGCATGAACCGATTTTGAGGATACTTTTTTTTGTTTCAAAGGTTTTAGTTACTTCCCATGTGGTCCCATAAAAAATAACAGTGGATAAAAATATATTCGATACAATGATATAAACCCGTACCTTTTCACCAGTAAAGTTGTTTTTTTTATGTTATATTATTCGAAAGCAATGAAATGTCATTGGAATGACAGTAGCGAATGTCATTTAATTTTGTCAAGGAGGAAAGCGTAAAATCTTTTACGCAATGAAATCAGCTTTTTTTAAGAACCCTACATACTAACTTGAAGCCGGACTCGTCACCCGTATTGCAGTAGGTACCTACCTACTAATCCTACTATTACAATATGTTGAAATCTACTACTTTGTACCGAATAAAAATAAACCTAAGATTGGTCACTTAAACTCCGTGAAATTTTAGTGGTTTTAAAGCCGAAGGTATTTTGTTGCACTGGTAATTCTGAGCCAAATTACAAAATTTCATGCCAAAATTCACTTCTCCATACAAATGGTGTCGATTGGCGATAGCCGTTTGTATTGGGAAGTGTTTTTTTTTCGCTCGTTTTGAAGTAAAATTTTGGAAATTGGCTCAGATTCACGAGTGCAACTAAATAACTTCGGCTTTAAAACCACTAAAATTCCACGGTGTAGGTAGGTATGATCAATCAATTAACTCTACACTCTATTTAAAAAAGTCAATGAATGGATGGTGAGATTGTCTCGCAGTTTTTTTTAATGTTGATGTAAGATACCTATTTACTTATTTGTACCACCTTAGAGCTGACCCCAATGTCCAATGCGTTCATAGGAAAATCCGATTAAATGCTTAAGTACTGTCCCATGGAACAAAATGTCGTTGAATCTCTCTTTCTATTGGTTCAAGAAACCTAATAGTGTGTCTAGGGTTTAAAAAACACATTAGTAGGTACTTTGCATCTGGGTACCTCTTATGAAAATAAATTCATCAGAAAAGGCTGAGTCAGAGCCCCTTTGCATTTGCCACATCCACATTCCTCTCCTGTACTTACTTCGTATATTGTATTTTGCTCAAATTGTTTTTGTGCCTTTTTTTTGCTGCATGTTGCAAAATACAAGGTGTTACAAAAGATGCTAACTCTTTTTACAGGGAAATAGCACCCAGTGATAGGGATCACAACCTAAATTTTTTTTTTGCTCTATGACGTTCCGTTGATTTTTAAATTAATAAAATGTGAACGCTGTGGCGGGAGAAAAGTATTTTTTAAATATTGTTTCCATTGACTTTCACAATGTTTTAACAACTCAAACCTATGCAAATGCACCTACACCCACAAACATACTTTTAAATTTGAGCTATTACCAAGAACAAAAAAGTTATGAAAAATTTTCAATTTTGAGGTTATAAAATAAAAATTGTTTTTTTCAACTTTTTTTTACAGAATTGATATCCTGTTGACTAGTAGGTTACACCCTGTAAAAATAGTTGGGATGTTTTGTAACACGTTGTATTTTCTCTTTCTTTGTGCTCTCTGTATACGTGTGTATGTGTGTGGTTTATGTAAATCAATGTTTTTCAAATTCAAATTCAAATTCAAATTCAAATTCAAAACTGTTCCCTAACACTTAAAAGATAGGATCCTTGCAGCATCTGGCCAAAGCAGTCGCCACGAGACGCCGATCAGCCCCTCTACCCTTGACGCATTTTTCCAATACGGCCGCAATATGGCGCAATTTACAAAATTTTATATTTTACAAATTAACACGCATTTTGTGTTTTTATTGAATAAAAGAGCCTTACCTTTGAATACACATTACAAAGTATTTAAAATCAAAGCATTACTATGCGAATTCAAAGAGAAATTAAATTTAAAACTTTTTCAATTTGATCGCAATAGCGTCAAGGGTAACCCCCCAGTACCCGCTCATTATCACACGAATTGCCAAACTGATTTGCATAAATTTCAATTAAATATGAAGATTTTCTGGTACATTTTAATTTTACGAAGCAGTTGCGTTGCGAATTTACGGGGCAAAATGTACAAAATATCAACGTAACTGGATGATTTAGGACGAGTCGCAATTTAGGGACGCAATCAAATGAATACAGACTAAAAGAATTAGGGCTAACCACCCTGGAACAGCGCAGAGAACGAGGCGACCTAATAGAAACATACAAAATCCTACACAACCACTACAATGTACCGGATCTTGCTATGATATACGAGCTAAATACAAACAAAATGCTAAGAGGGCACTCACTGAAGTTGAACCAGCAACCATGGACAAGCAACCCCAGAAAACACTTCTTGCCGAACCGTGTAGTGAATGCGTGGAATAAACTACCTGAGGCAGTAATCAGTGCCCCCTCGGTGAACTCTTTTAAAAATGGACTCGATAAACATTTAAAAAGTGCACTAAAGTGATATACACGCATCAGCTTTAAGCTGCCAGTGTATTAATAAATAATAATAAATAATAATAATAATAATTATTTTATTAAGAATCCCCTGTAGGACCGTGGGAACTCGGCGATGGCCAAGCGCGTGAAACACTGTTTTCTATAGCTGTTTCACCCAGAGCGGGACGGGGCGCGGGAAAAGTGAGAGGCAATGCGCCTGTATGAGTCTACGTGTGTTCGTGTCCTTTCGCGAGTATGTAGTTTTAGTTGTAATGTAATACCTAGATCTATTTTCCCAAATTGTTTCGTAGTTCAGCTGCCATTTCTACATTTTATTAGGTATTTCAAAAATATATTTTTTTCTGACAAGTACAACACATTATTGATGTTTCCAAGATAGTTAGACTCCAACAGACAGTGTAATAATGTAAGTAAATAACAGCTGAAAGTAACCCCTTTTTCGGCGCGAAAAACGCATCGCTCTA
Organism: Zelleria hepariella; assembly: GCA_949319315.1. NCBI lineage: Eukaryota > Metazoa > Arthropoda > Insecta > Lepidoptera > Yponomeutidae > Zelleria > Zelleria hepariella. The sequence continues at coordinate 6,888,147 of OX439396.1, read as the reverse complement.
ATTTCTTCCAGGCATTTTTTTTATTATAAAAACTATTAGCAAACCTCCGTATTGGTCATCTACTTAACCAAGTTTCAGCAAAATCCAGCTTGTAGTTTAGAAATTAAACCGAAACTACGTTTGTATGGGAAAATAATGCTCTAGCACCCTCTTAAGAGTGTATACTACAGGGTGCACTCTAAATCGATAGCGGAACTTTAAGTAGGCTGCCTACTGATCACTACAAACAACTTGTACTAGGTGGCGAAAAAAATGGAGCGAAAAAAATATCAGCTGTTTCATACATTTGGTGCAGTACTGAGTCGACCTTTTGTATGGAACAGCTGATATTTTTATCGCTTCATTTTATTTGCCACCTGGTACAAGTTGTTTGTAGTGATCAGTAGACAGCATACTTAAAGTTCCGCTATCGACTTAGAGTGCACCCTGTAGTACTGATAATTATAATAGATAACCGTGAGTTAATAGAAAAAAAGGGAATAGTTAGTTGACAAATCTGTTGCCTTCTCGCGTGCGCTCTGCCCCTCAAACACTGAGCGAAAGGGACAACCTGAAGAAAATCGACGAAATTGAGGTTTCGTAGTCCCCGTTTCTGAATTACCAAAATATTACAGAATAGAAAATCTACGTAATGACAAAAACAGGAAACATAGCAGTATAGGTACATACTTATTACCTACTTATTACCTAAGTTATATATTTTTAGCTTACACTGAATTTCGATATAAAAATATTATTAAGTGTCTATTTAGATATTTATTTAGATATTATTTAGATCTATAACTCATTCTAATAATAATAATTACTCTAAGTATAACTAAATATTCTGTGATTCATATTTATTTTTACCTAGAAAGTGTGAATTTTTCGGTTATAAAAAACAAACTTTAAACCACTTTAAAAAAAAAATCTTATTCAACGGAGTCTCAAGAACTAACTTAGAAGTTCCCAGCCTTGTACGACAAAAAAAAACATACTGAACCCATACATTTAAAATTTCAAAGTTGAAAAAATCTAACTTTCAACCGCGACCGGGCCAAAAAAATATTTCTCCCAGACTCAGCGAAGTCTACTCTATCAGCCTACCAACTCCCAGCCTTGTACGAAAAAAATTCTCGAATGGTCACCAGCTCTCCAACTAGTATTTAAAATCAAAGCATTACTATGCGAATTCAAAGACAAATTGATTTTTAAACTTTTTCAATTTGATCGCAATAACGTCAAGGGTAACCCCCCTGTTGCCGTTATCAATATCGAGCAAACACTAGCAAAAATTTATTCAGTTTTTTAATATTTGTTGTTATAGCTGCAACCGAAATACATCATCACTGTGAAATTTTCAAATGTCTAACTATCACGGTTCATGATATACAGCGTGGTGTGGTGACAGACAGACAGACGGACAGCGGAGTCTTAGTAAAAGGCACCCTTCGGGTACTGAACCCTATAAACAATGTCATAATTAAAAATATTCGCCTTTGTTAAGTTATGAGTTAGGTACACTTACACCGCATTTATAAATATACCCCAATATCTTATCAGCAGAGTGTAATATTACATACTCAATTTTGCTCACGACTTCGTCCGCGCAGATTTAGGTAAAAAGCTGCCTATATTTTTCCCCGTTATCAATGTCAGACAAAGTCGCAAACAAAATATTATGTTGTGTTAGGTTTGTAAGCCATTTCTATTAATTCAAATTCGTCCAGACATTTCAGTGTGAAAGAGTAACAAACATACAAACTGTCGCGTTGTACCTACTTATTAATATTACGAGTAGTTGGAAAGGTGATGACTAATGTGATGATATCTACATTGAACTTTACTTCAGTTGAAACAACTCGAGTGCATAAAGCGCACGTATATTCCGCGTGTATTGGTTCAACTCAACATGAATAGTTTTTTATTTGTTAGTGTGTGTTTATTGGTGTTAATAACTAAAGTAGTTGCTGAATCACAGGAATATCAGGATGAAAGAAATTCCATATCTAAGCGTCTAACTTTAAGGGTTGATAATGACAAATCTGAAATAATTCTACGACGCATGAAGCTAAAAATCAACAGTTTTACAAAAAATCAACGTATTCCAGCAACTGGAAACAAGAAGTCTGAATGTAAAACAGACGAAACATTAAAAAACGGAGTTTGTATTAATCGTATGTATGTGGAAGATGGTATTAAGTCACATAATGGTATAAACGACAATTGTTTATTGTGTCCTGAAAATAAAGGCCATATGGCATGTGAAGAAGGGAAGGAATGGAATCCAGCGGTTAAAAAATGTATGAACCAAAACAGTTCGTCATCAGAAAGCGATCCAAATTGAAACCCAACTGGATCAGGATAACAAGAAGGATCATTCGAATAACAAGAATAATTTTGAATGTAAAAATGGGACGGAATGGCATCATGTACCTACTTGAATTTTTTTTTAATATGTATAATTTGCACAATCCGATCGTCATCCTACGATTACAGTTAAGAACACCATGTTTATTAATCGTAGCAATTAGGTACTTTTATGATAAACACCAATGAACCAACGATAGTAACTATGTAGGTATGTAAACATTATTTATATTATTATTATTCTGTTTTAATTATGAAACTAAGATAAACAATCCGATTTGTGTGAACTGAAGTACAAAGTATTGAACAGTACAATATTGAGAAGAAATTTTCTGATAAAACTTAAGGTGATAACCAGGGATCGGATTTTGCTGCTGCTAATTGTTACATTAGTATGGATAAGACTTTTTTTTACCGAAAACGGAACCGGATCCGGACCTTTGACATTTCTGTAAAAAAAAGTTGAAAAAAACAATTTTTTTATTTTATAACCTCAAAATTGAAATTTTTTCATAACTTTTTGTTTTTGGTATTAGCTCAAATTTTTAAATATTTTTGTATGTGTAGGTACATTTGTATAGCTTTGAGTTGTTAAAACATTGTGAAAGTCAATGAAAACAATATTTAAATAATACTTTTCTCCCGTCACAGCGTTCACATTTTATTAATTTAAAAATCAACGGAAATTCATAGACAAAAAAAAAATATTTAGGTTGTGATCCCTATCACTGAGTGCTATTACCCTGTAAAAAGAGTTAGGATATTTTGTAACACCTTGTATAAGAACAAAATGTATCTTACAACAGGGGCCTTAGCCTGTAACACAATGGTGCCACATGGACTCCCAGCTGACTGCTTCAATTACGATTGATCAGTGCTGTCTGTCCTTTTAATGTTTTTGTAGTACAGCAAAGAATATTCTGATTCTAATTCTAGAAGATTAATTCTCTGGTTGTAGGAGAATAACGAGGAAACCCCGGTTTTGTCCTTCTGCTGGGACGCCATTGACACGCCATTGCGTTACAAGCTAAGGCCCCAGGTATACGAATACATAAACAGGTATATGAATGAAGTAAGATTATTAACTTTGGAACTGAGGGACAAGGTTGGATAGGGATTGATGACCTAAGTTTCCAGAATATTCTGAAAGGAGCGGGAGGTTATAATACTAAATATGACATTTCAGTCGCATAACAAAACCTCTAATAGTGAAATGTGCATGCAGTTGGTAATATGAACATGTTGTGGTAAAAGGGGTGGTTCTCGTTATTATGAAGCCTTTAAACTGGTAAAATGCTTAGAAGTATTCCGTAAAAGTGATAGAGATGTTTTCATTACCTACTCCTACTACCCATTCTACCCAAGCAAGTTTTTTTTATTATGCTTACAATAAAAAACTATCTTATCTGACTATCTTAATATTTAGTTAGACCTTGACCGTTTAGTGATAAAAAATTATAATACATTTTTAAAGAATAAAATATTTTTATAATAATTATTACTCTAATTCATTTACTGTAATTTTATTTTATAACCTCACAAATTTGTATTATAACATTAAATTAAACGTAATAAAAGCTAAACTAAATCTAAAATTATAAATATTGTTTTCTTTATTCTTTCTTACGTAGTTTACGGATACGTTTTGGGAAAAAGGGTTTCTTACCTCAAAAGGGAAACCGGAACTAAATATTATCATTTGTCCGTCTGTCACAGCCAATATTCTCCGAAACCGATTGAGTTGAGGATGTAAGTCAGTAACCCAACGTAAATAACGTAAATAAATGATTTCTCAATATGAGGCACACTTTTGAAGGGGAACACATACGTAATGTTAAAAAATAGTTTTGCAGACTAAGTATATTGTTTGACATATCAAATGAGAAAGCCCGTTAATGTAAGGTTCTCAAATAAATTGTTTTATTTTTTACATAATTTTAAAATAGTTTATTTAGTTTTGAAGTTTTTAAGAAAATATTCGAAAATGTACCATTTTCCTCATCTCCGAAACTGCAGGTCCTTAAAATAAAAATTAATACTGAACATTGGTCTTATCAGACTATAGACTATTACCCTCAATACATCCTTGTAGAATCTATTTTTAGAACTTATACCTACAAATTATTCTCTCAGCTCCTATTTATACCATTCTCTTAGGTTAGTCCATAAATAGAAAATGTAATTAACAGTATGGAAATCGTAGAGCCTGGTGGGACGATTCCCATACAAAAAAAAATTGCCAAATACATGAAAATTTACATAATAATAATTCGGTGCGCAAAGTTTTTTGTTAGAAAGTCCGTTATTGGCTTAATCTTATCTTTAGACAATATTGAGAAACTAATTTCAATATTTTTTATTTTGGTTCATTAGTTTGGATTTTACAACGTTTCAAAGATACGGTTTTATGACCTTCACGCGACGGTCTGCATACTGTTGGCGGTCATAGGAACAAAACATTTTAGCGCATAAAAACAAAACTACAGGACCAAAATAAAAAATATTGAAATTAGTTTCTCAATATTGTCTAAAGATAAGTTTAAGCCAATAACGGACTTTCGAACAAAAAACTTTGCCTACCCAATTACCTATTTACTGAAATTACATCAAACTGCATGAATTTAGATTTTAGATTGCGCTAAATTAAATTTTCTTGAAAAAACATTAATGAACTCGACATTTTTCGTATGGTGCATGTCACTAATTGTGATGTGATGATACTTACTATGTACTCTATGTTTATTTAGGCTAGGAAGCAAGTGTGCCGCCAATGAAATAAATGCAAAAAAAATAATTATAACATAGTATAGACATTGTCTCACCTTAACTTGGAGTAGCCCCCTCGGTAGCAAATTTCTTGTGCACACACAGGGTGTGCGGGGAGTTCCCGAGAGCAATACGGCCGGCGTCCCAGACGAGCGAAAACAGCGCTCAAGTTTGATAATTAGACACCCAAGGTCCTGCCAACTCTTGTGCACTCGATGTCCCCAGCCGTTTGTATTGTTTTTGCTAACCTACCTACCAGTATTGCGTTACGATTTCATCCAGTTAAGATGAAGGGTAGGGGGCACAATAGCGCTGCCAGAAAAAAAATCGTCCTTTTGGATGCATTTTTGAAAAATACAGACCTTAAATTTCTAACTCCCGGTCTTAGACATTTTTAGGATCTAGAATCTAGATGATAGAACCTATGAAAAAGACGCGTTAGCTCCAAAAGTAGCAGTTTCTTAAATCTGAGTAGTTTGGACATACCTAAATGCGCAACACAAAGTATAGACCAGGGGTCTACAGGCTAAGACGAAGCCGATTACCATTGGCGAAATTCGAAGGTCGATTTATGAAAAATTAACTGCAATGACCTGCCACCCAGTTCATTTTTCATAAATCGAACTTCGATTTTCGCCAATGGTAATCGGCTTCGTTTTAACCGGTAGACCCCCCGTCCTACTTATCAACCGGGGAAAGATTCACGGCAGAAGGATACCTGGATGGCACTATGGATGGATGGAGAACTTAGGTACTTCAACAATCCAGCACGAGCTCATTGTTCCGTTTGGCAGCCTCCAAGGGACAAAATTAAATAGCCAAACTGATTGCTAACCTCCCTTAGGAGACGACTTTAAAAGAAGAAGATTTTATTTCATCCTCTCATCTTAGTCAACCTAGGAAAGAAAAAGTCCAAAAGAAAGACAAAGGCCCGGTTTCTGAATTGAGAATTTTACGAAGCAAATACTTACGTATCGCTCTGTCGCGCTCTTTTGTGAGAAATCTGCAGAGACAGAACGATACTTACCTATTTGCCTAGTGAATTTCTCAATTCAGAAATCGGCAGAAAGTCAATTACGTGTGGAGCCAACTACTTAGGCCACGGATTTCCTCACGATGTTTTCCTTCGGCGTTACCAAGTTGTTAGCAGCGACCTATTGGTAAAAATAACTTTGTGGTTGATAAGCATTTTAACCAAAAATGTCTTATTGGTTGTAATAACTATTGGTGAAATCGACGTAATTTCTACTTACACTAACTTATCCTCTAAAATCCTCTGCAAAGTGGAAAATATAGGTAGATATTAGGTAATTTCGACTAAAATAGGTCATTATGGCCAAAGCTTAGTAGATTTGACTTAAAAAGTTTGCTGAGATGTCACAAAAGAAAAAAGTGGGAAAAAAAAATAGATACTGGGTAAAAGTTATGACTATCTTTAGACGTTCCGGAAGAAATTTCGTAAAAACACATTAAAAAAATCATAACTACTAAACCACGAAAAATCACTGAACATACATGGGGTATGTAAAATATTTTTGGATAGAATTAGGCGCGAGGAATGTAAAAAAAAAATTTTAACGTCCTTATTTGGACCACCCTGTATAGACAAAATATGTCACGCAAATAATAACTATTCTTGACTATTCGTGTCCGACGGACGGAAGAAATGAAGTTGCTGTTTTATCTATCTATCAAGTCTAGAAATTCAATTTAACTACTTTACTGCGACACATATATTATTTTGATACATCCAAAGCTTTGATCAAAAGTTCAAGCGTGATCATATAACCAAATAACATCCATCACACTCTTTTTACCGAAATATCCCAAGTACCTATAGAAAATTTACCTAACTGTCGCTTTGTACTTATTAATATTACGAGGAATTGGAAGGGTGATGTGATGATATCAACATTAACAACAGTCAAAAGTCAGTCATTTGAAACAACTCGAGTGCATAGAGCGCACGTATATTCGGCGTGTCTTGGTTTCATACTTTAAACAAATCAACATGAATAGTTTTGTATTTGTTAGTGTGTTTAATAGTGTTAATACCTAAAGTACGTGCTGAATCACAGGAATATCAAGATGAAAGAAATTCCATACATAAGCGTCTAACTAAAGCGGTGGATGTAGACAAATCTTTATTATTTCCACGACGCATGAAGCGAGATTCCGACTTTCCTTTAGAATCAGAAGTTGAAAAATCACCACTTCGAAGTTTTTTGTTTAAAGATTTTTCGGGTAGCAGGAATCATTTTAAGTGTGTAAATGGGACGGAATGGAATTCCTATCTTAAAAAATGTGTCTATGTTATTCATGATGCAAAATAATAAATAATTATATTGGAGTCGCATTAGGAACTTGATATTGTTTATTAACTTCGTAAGACGATATACCTACGATTACTAGCTAGACGATGGTTCCTGCGTATATTCGAAAAACGTTTTTTCCTAAATAACTCGGCCATTTTTGATTTTACAGTAAAACTGTGAGGACAAGAATTGTAGAAAATTTGATTTTCTGCAAGTTTGGTCCTTACAATTTTTCTTCTAGGATCGATATTTTGGAAATTAAACCTGAAAAACACGACAAATTAAAAATATTATCATTATCTCCTATGTTCCACGTTTTACGGCATGAATGAAGGGAAACAAAGTTGTAGAGAATCGAATTCTGAACAATTTAGTTTCCTGCCTTTATTACCCCAAAATCGATATTTTGGAAATTAAACCTGAAAAACGCGACATATTCAAAATATTATCATTATCTCCTATGTTCCACGTTTTAAGGCATGAATAATTCTCTACAACTTTGTTTCTCTTCATTCATGCCGTAAAACGTGGAACTGGTTTTTCAGGTTTAATTTCCAAAATATCGATTTTGGGGGGAAAAAGGCAGGAACCAAAATTGATCAGAATTTGATTCTCTACAACATTGTTTCCCTTCATTCATGCCGTAAAATGTGGAACATAGGAGATAATGATAAATATTTTGAAATTTTCGCGTTTTTCAGGTTTAATTTATTAATAATAATTAAATCTTAATATTCGAAGCATTCAGTGCAATTTTGATCAGTTCCTAGTTGCATTCAAACGTGCTAACATTGAAGTTGATATCATAATTCTAACTGAATGCTGGCTTCAGAACGGTACTATCATAGGCCACATTGATGGATACACACACTTTCGCTCAAATACGTATATTAATAAAAATGGTGGAGTCGTTGCGTATATACAAACTTGCTGGAATGCCACAATGTACGAGCCTCCTGTTAAGGAAGGCAATTGTATCGTCTTGGAAATACCAAATAAACTCACATTCCTGGGAGTCTACCGGTCTCCTTCCTTCAATGACCCAAGTACCTTTTTGGAATCCCTAGATGAAACTCTAGCTAATCTTAAAGACAAAAACTGCGTCATAATGGCTGGTGACTTTAATATAGATATAATGCCCAACTCGACTAGTAAAGTAGACAGTACAGAATACCTTTGTTTGATAGCTGAACATGACTTAGTTCCACTTATAAATAAACCCTGCCTCGACCACATATTAGTGAGCCCAAAATTTAAGTCGATAGGTGTTATATGCAGAACTTCTATAACCGATCATGACCTCATTCTGGCTGGAGTCTCAACTCTCCAAGCCAGGCCTGTGAAACGACAACGAACATTTACTAAACTGAACTATGAAGGCATTGGACAAGAATTAAGTCAGGTCAATTGGTGTCATGTCACTGAAGCTACAACTATATCAGAGGCAGCAGACGCTTTCACATCCACGCTAAACAGGATAGTTGAGAACAACAAACAACTAGTTCAGGTTAGCCGAAACAAATACACACTGAAACCGTGGATAACACCGGGAGTCATTAAATGCATGCGACATCGTGACGCACTACATTTAAAAGCACGGAAATGGCCCAAAAATTTAATTTTGCAGTTGACGTACAAGCGCTATAGAAATTATTGTATGGATCTTTTACACAGCCTAAAACACAGTTATGAAAGGGACCAACTAAACGAAAACATGGACAATCCAAAAAAACTTTGGGAAACAATCAAAGAAATCTGCCATACCAAAAAACTAAATAACCCAGCAACTGAACTAACAACCATAGGTGAATCCATAACTGACTCGCTTGACAAGTGTAACACTTATTTTACAAACGTTGGCACTAATCTAGCGAATAATATACTTAATAATCTACAAGAAACTGAGGAATCTCTGGCTGCAAAAACATCCACGAGTATATCCAATGGTTGTGCACAGTCTTTATTTTTTCAACCGACGGACGAAGAGGAGATAAGCTCCCTTATCAAATCCTTAAAATTGCAAAGTGCCCCAGGTCTTGACTGCATAAATAATCGATTAATAAAGTACATACAAAAATTCATCACAGTACCGCTTACCCACATATGTAATCTCAGCATATCCCAAGGGGAATTTCCTGAACAGTGGAAAGCTTCAGCGGTCTGTCCTATACACAAAAACGGTCCGAAAGATGATCCATCCAACTATCGACCGATCTCGCTTCTAACGTCTTTTTCAAAAATTCTGGAAAAGGTGGTTAACAAAAGACTCATGTGCTACCTGGAAAGAAACCATTTACTCAGTGAAAGGCAGTTTGGCTTTAGGCTTGCTAAATCCACGGAGGACGCCGTAGGGGATCTCACGGATCTCGTCAGAAAAACACTTGACGATGGCGAGGCCTGCATTGGCGTCTTCCTGGATTTGGCTAAAGCATTTGATACAGTGTCAACCAAAATACTACTTACAAAACTGGAAGCTCTTGGTATCAGAGGGATTGCACTAAGGTGGTTCCACTCCTACTTATCTTATAGAACTCAATGCATTAAAATAGGTCAGCACATGAGTTCCCAAAAAGAAATCAGTTTTGGAGTCCCCCAGGGGAGCATTTTGGGGCCGTCCTTATTTATTGCCTACATTAATGATATCTCATCCTTAAACCCCAGTGATGCCGAAACTTTTTGTTACGCAGACGATACCGCAGTAATTTTTCGAGATAGCTCATGGAACAGCGTGCTACGTAGAGCTGAGATTGGTATGACTCAACTTGGTGCCTGGCTAAACAAAAACCTGCTCACCCTGAATATTGAAAAATCAAAATACATCGCTTTCTTCAAAACTAGAGCATCAGAGCCCCCCGGGTCTTCCGGTATAAAAATACACACCTGTGCAGAATTTCTAAACTCCTCAAAGATTCCTCCGAATTGCTCATGTTTACAGATACAGCGGACAAACTCAATTAAATATCTCGGCGTTATAATAGATCAAAAACTAACATTTCAAGAGCATATACACTTCCTATCTGGACGACTAAGAAAAACCATTTACATAATGAAAATACTAAGGCACAGTGCTGAAAGAACCCTGTTAAAACGCATCTACATGGCAATATGCCAGCCTATAATAAGCTACTGCCTTACTATCTGGGGAGGTGCAGCAAAAACTTACATGCTAGAAGCAGAAAGGGCCCAAAGATCGGTGTTAAAAGTTATGCTTGGAAAAAAGCGTCGCTACCCAACTCAGCAATTATACCAAGACTGCCAACTTCTAAGTGTACGCAGAACTTTTATTGAAATGGCAGCACTAAAAGTCCATAAAAACATTTTGTGTTCTCCGAATTTGTCTCTCATAGTCTCAAAGCGTGTATATAGAGCCCCTACCTACTCCTATAACACAAAATTCGCTCAAAGAAATGGTCAGATTCTCTTCCCACATATCTACAATAAAATAAAGAAACCCTGCCACCTGAGAGATGTAACACTTAGAGAAGCTAAGTCCGCAATCCATAAATACCTCTTAAGTCTAGACTACGACAAGACAGAGGAATTCCTACCGCAAACCACCTGAAATGACAAACATCATTCACACCTACACACCCCATACATACATCCCCACACTCACTGACAGATACACACATGCATCAAACAAACACAACATAATATGTTAAACTTATAATAATTATTACTTGCCTTAATACCTATTACACATTTTATTTTATCTTATTTTTTTGCACGGTTTTTATACAAACCACTAACCACTATTCCTAGTTAGTAATCACCCAGTAGTCAACCACAAATCCGCTACCTCTTATGGCCGAAACAGCGTTCATGGCAATCTGCAAAAAGCAACGGTCCCTGCGATACAGGTTCGCCTAGTGCGGAGACCATCGGCTAATCGGTTCATTGTGTGAACGCATTCTTTATTGAAGTACCCACATTTGTAAATAATTATTGATCACTTTGTATTGTATTTTTCTTTTTGGTAAATAAACTTATTGTATTGTATTGTATTTCCAAAATATCGATCCTAGAAGAAAAATTGTAAGGACCAAACTTGTAGAAAATCAAATCTTCTCGAACCATGTTGACCTTTATGTTTCGATGATAAGAGCATACTCATTCTTTGGACCAATTATCAAAACAAAAAAGTTGTTTAACTACAACTAAAAATAAGGACATAATAATTTTGTCTACTTAATTTTTTTTATAATCAGACTATATTATCTATATCATTAGGTAAGGTCCAAGAATATTGACCCAGAGTGAAACAACTAAGGCCTTTGCATCTGTATCAAAAACCATTGGTCACTATTAAACCTTTCTTATTACTTAACTTTTGTTTATCCTCTTTTATTATATGTATGTAATTTAACCTTAGAGCGACCGCGTATTTTCAGCAGGCAATAGCTGAAAATCAGTGCTTTGCTCCCGGGCAAATACGAGTACCTACCTACCATGCACTGAGCTATGGCCCTTTTGCGTTACTGTGGCCCACACTCACAGTCACTATGTTTGTATTTTTCAATAGTTTTATTTAGGTTTAAGTTTACTTTTGTTTGTACCTATTGTTCGCTATGTATTTGTTTCCAATGAGGAAATTAATAAAGACAATTTTTTGTCATTTATTATACCTACCTACAATAATTTATGTTTAAGTGAAATATAATATTATAATAATAATCCATTTAGGTCTCTTATTCCTGGGGGTTACTCTTGACGCTTTGGGTTCATATAGACGCAGTTTTATAATCAATTTCTCTTTGACTTTGCATAGTCATGCTTTGATATTATAAGTATAAGTCCAATAAGTATTATAAATATAAGTACGTTGCAATGTTTATTCAAAGGTAAGGCTGTTTTGTACAATAAAAATATAAAATTCGTCTTAACTCGTGATATCCTATGTAGGTATGGAATTTTGTAAATTGCCCCATATTGAAAAATTGCGTCAAGGGTAGAGGGGCTGATCGGAGTGTACACAAATCAAAGTTTCTTCTTTACCAAACTATGTAGGTACAGTAGCCCGTCGACTGTAAAGCACGTTGCATGCAATGAATTTGGACTCGTATCGTAAAGTGCATAAAGTGGACTTTTCGTTGAAATATTAATTGCCAGTCCGACATTTAAATAGAGACCCATTTTCAAATGTCCGTTCGTAGCAGCCTTGATTCACAGTGCGGTTCGGTGTTTAGTCCGACATTCGCGTTGTTGCTTTCTGCATTATACCTTAGCAAAAAAACATAGGTCTTTGCATCTTGGATAGACAATTCGGAAGGCAAAGTTTTTTGTTCGAAAGTCCGTTATTGGCTTATTCAAAACTTTTGGCTATTATAAGAAACTAATTTCAATATTTTTTATTTTGGTTCAGTAGTTTGGATTTTACAACGTTTCAAAAATACAGTTTTATGACGTCACGCGACGGTCTGCATACTGTTGGCGGTCATAGCAACAAAACATTTTAGCGCATAAAAACAAAACTACTGGACCAAAATAAAAAATATTTAAATTAGTTTCTCAATATTGTCTAAAGATAAGATTAAGCCAATAACGGACTTTCGAACAAAAAACTTTGGGTTCCGAATTGTTACGGAGTCCAGTGGCATCTCCATTATCACTGCTGGGCAAGCTAGAGTAAAATGAGTAAAATAGCTACCGATAGAATACTACCGGGATATTACGCAAAGTAGCACCCCAAGGTAGCCTTTATTGAGAACCTTTCACATTGAAGTAGGTTATTTTTCCTGCGCGCTTTACGCGCTTTTTTATTTGACAAACAACAAGGTCAACAAGATAAAATGTATTGCCGTTTCAGAGCAAACATAGAGAAGAAAACTTTAGAATACAAAGCAATAGAAACCAGCCTTCAAATCAATCAATCATATTCAAATTATTGAAAAAGATAATTGTTGCGTTAAAATGTAAGAAAATAATTAACTACTATTGTGTAATTGGATAACATTTTAAAGGGGGTAAGATCAGTTTTCCTTGGAGGTCCAAGGGGTAGGGAGAGTGAAAAGGTTAGGAACCACTGCATTAACTGAAGTGACCTCCCGGGGCGCTGTGATGGAGGGCGGTCCGTGGAACAGCGACGTTAATAAATATCAGGGAACGATAAAAATGGAGATCAACGATTCAGACGACTGGGCCCGTTTAAATCCTTTAGCTATTAATTCGTTGAGAAGTCTATTTCGTTAGGACCTCGGCATTATTTTGGTTAGCGACGCCGCCTTTTCTTAACCAACTTCAAAAAAGAATGAGGTACTTACTCAATTCGATCCGTTGTTTTATGTGTCTTTGAACTTTTTTCTCGATTTTGATGATTACGTTTTTGATTGAAAGGGTATATTCCCATGTGGTCCGATAAAAAATGGTGAAGATCTGATGAAGAACTCCACTGGTGAAAAAGTGCTCTTGCATTGATTCAGATTAAATTTGCTTCTGTTCGTTGAGGAATTCCGCTTTCCATCTACGAAGTTCTTCATCAGATCTTCACCTTTATACCTCTGAAGTATGAACGTTGACCCAGAAAAACATCTGTCTTACAGACCTTAGGACCTTTTATCACACAACGATTTATTGATGCAAGGAAGAAAACAATAAGAAAGCCAATGCAGCTAGCCCATACACGAGCTACGAGCGTAGCAGCAAACGGCGTAGGCCCACCGCTACGAGAACGCTACGGCGTAGTAACGCGTAGCGCCTCACGTGCAAAATAATTGATTCAACGTGGTGACTTCGAGAGGGGAAGAGTTAAAAATAGGACAAAAAGAAGATGGTATAAAGTAAGTAATTAAGAAATCGGTTGGTAGACCAGCGATGATCCGACAACATAGACCAAGTAGCAGAAAAGCAGTGGTTGCTAATAATAAAATTATCAAACCGTGTCCATGACGAAGAGCAAAATAAGTTTCACTGTATATGGACGAGGACCGGCAATGGCTGCGTGCGCGCAGTGAGATGCTCGCGGCGTTGGCTTGAGCTCTGTCTCTTCTCCGTACTTAAGGTCTCTGTATAAAATATAAACTAATCGGCTGTCACGACGTCGATAAGAGTAAGTGGAACCGCGTATTTATAAAAAAGAAAATACATAGATAATAATAATTAAGTAAATGTTATTATTTTGATATTTCAATAATTTTAATTATTTCTACTTGTTTTTTAGCCGTCCTCCTAGAAATGGGTATTCCATCACACCTAGCTTACCTAATTGAGAGCCTATACGCTGAAAGCACGGCGCGAGTAAAGATCGACAACTGCACCTCGAAACCATTCAAGCCGGAGAGAGGCGTTAGACAAGGCTGTATACTGTCACCAAAGCTGTTTAACCTTTACGGTGAATACATCATACGCATGGCAACTGATGGTTGGGATGGCGGTATATCGATCGGTGGAAGGAAGCTATGCAATCTCCGGTATGCAGACGACACCACCCTTATAGCCTCCAATGAGACCGAAATGGTAGAACTATTCCGTCGAATAGAAACAGAGAGCCTAAAACTTGGACTCCGTATCAACAAAGCTAAAACCAAGGTGATGGTCATAGACAGGAACCAAGTGTTGACCACAAGAGCCGCTCTTCAAGACCTTGAGTGTATAACGGAGTTCAATTACCTTGGTTCTCAAATTTGCAATGACGGTGACTGCGATAGGGAGATTATACGCAGACTTCAAATAGCCAAAGGTACCATGAGCCGGTTGGACAAAGTCTGGAAGGATCGTTCCATTCGTAGAAACACCAAAGTGAGACTTGTCAGATCCTTGGTGTTCTCAATAGCTATGTATGCCAGCGAGACTTGGACCATAAAGAAAAATATGTTGAGACGTATAGATGCATTCGAAATGTGGTGTTGGCGGCGACTGCTACGGATTCCGTGGACAGCGATGAGAACAAATGAGTCTATACGCGAAGAGCTGAAAACACGCATTCCACTCTCAATCATATGTCAACGACGTATCGCTACGTTCTTCGGTCACATAGCCCGTAGAGGACCTGATAGCCTGGAAAAACAAATTATGACGGGAAAGGTGGAGGGAAAGAGAGCTCGAGGCAGACCACCCGCTAGATGGACGGATATTATAACCAAAGCCACGCAAAAACACCTGCACAAACTGATCCACATCGCGAGTGATAGAGCGCAATGGAGAACTCTACTCTCTGCCAACTTCAATGATGGTCACGATCCTCAGCATTGAGGGAACGACTGAATGGATGGAATGGACTTGTTTTTTAACAGTATCAAATGAATTTCCAGTCACTTAGTATTTTCACTGAGGCTATATGTATGTAGTTACCTAGTTGAGCCCTTGCAGGGGCTTGGCGAAAATTTCTTGGCGTTGATATAAAATTTCAATAATTTCGTGATAAAATCCCAAGTTTTTAAGTTTACCAAACGGGCTAAATTAAAATTCTGCGCTGCGTCCGCCATTCAATTTACATTTTGATGAAATTAAAGTAGGTGGTATGCAAAAGAAGGTAGGTACCTATAGCCATTTCAGCTGTAACCTAGATGGTCTAACTTTGGATTTAAGGCGCTGGGCATAGTGAATTAGCCCGCGCGCAAAAAAAAAGCACAAAAACGATTCCTGTATCAAATACACTAAAAAAATCGAAAATGTTCACATATCAAACCCTAGAATTAGGTGAGAGCTATCTAAAACAGCCAGTTTTGTGTTGATACCCATAACAGATTGCAAGATATTTTGTTTGAAAAAAAGTGCGCCGCCTATTTTTTTTCATCAAAAATATCTTCAAAACGTTTATGAATGTCAACACGAAACTGGCGGTTTTAGATAGGTCTCACCTAATTCTAGGGTTTGATATGTGAAAATTTTCGATTTTTTTTGTGTATTTGATACAGGACTCGATTTTGTGGATTTTTCTTGGCGCGCGGGCTATTCACTATGTACAGCGCCTTAATCAGCTGTCATCTCGAATTCAAAGACAAACCAGATAACATTCACTAGGCTAATGTTACGTAAGGAACACTTTGTCCATATAGTAGTTAGTACAGTGCCATAAATAAGTAAGAAAATCAAACAAAATGGGTATCTTACCGTGTCGCTGACGTTCTTTATTAAATGTATCTGACAAACTTTAGCTGCGTGTAAACATTTATTTTCAGAGTTTATATTGTGTGTATTTATATTTTCTAAGTACAGTCGGCCACACGCTATGTCACCCCTTTTTGTTCTATTGGCGCCCTTATGCCGCGCGCAGTAAGAGCTGCCATGGGGTATCTGTGACTGTGGCCGACCGTACACGGTGTTATTGCATGTATGTACCCTAGTTAGTTTCGTTTCCTCCCAAAAATTGTGACGGTTCAATTTGATAGTAACCTGTATTAGTAGTGTTAACTTACCTTTTATTGAACAAATCACATCTCACTCTGCGACAAAAATAAATTAAGTAAATTGGGCACCAATAATAATCCTAGGATCTCAAGGAAAAGCTCATTAAACTTGTAACTGAGCTAGGCATTCGGCATTAAAACACTGAAGAGACTCTGTAAACGGGTGAAATAATAGACGGAGACAGTAAAAATGTTCTTTATTACTTCCATATAATTAAATTTTGCAAGTGAATACTCCTTTTACGGCCCTCCACCACGGAATGGGACAGGTAGGGTCAGAAGTTCAGTTTTTCAGTCAGCCGCTGAGAAAGATAAAGTATGATAATAATAGATAGAGATAGATTTTATTATGGACCACAAAAAAAAATTACTAGAATGTTCTTAACCTAAAAGTATCGCGGTCTTATCGCTAAAAGCTCTTATCTCTTCCGGACAACCTTAATGGTTAATTGAATAATAATTATTTACCTACAAAAATATCAGCGAACAACCCGTTTAAACTAAACAAAAGATAAGTTAGTCCCTATTGTTAGCTGACACTTGGTAACTAGAAAATAAAAAAGTTCGATTGTAACTGTACTCGTATCAAATGTAAGGAGCAGATTATATTTTTGCTAGATTTCGCATGGCCTTTCTTTAACACCCTGTAGTGTATAAAAAAATATTCTGTGAATCAGCTAAAAATTGTACTTAGGTACATGATTCAGCAATGCTTGTTGTATGTTTTTTTATCACTTATCAGCCATACGCCCCAAATACGCCCCCAAAGATTTGATCTAGATTTTTTGCGAGGTGTCAAGTTTTAAGTGCTGGTTCTGCGTCTACATTACTTTTTTGCACAATGTTGAACGCTATAATTTAGTACCTATTTAAATTTCGTTTCATTCTGATTTCGGACAGCTTATTCGAAGAGTTGTTGTTGATCGGTATATTTCTGGATGTGATTGTACTTCTGTTAGAACCTGCTATGTGTCTCATTTTCAGGGAAAACTCGGTTTTATTATATGCCCCGGGATCAGGATTTTCGTCAAAGACCTAGGATCTTCAAGATGATGAAGTGATTTCTTAAATTTTAATCGGCAATAAAGAATGTAATTTTACTTACACCGGATGTGGGAAACGCAAACGCCTAGGTACATAAAAATATAAAGGGTGTCTCAATAAGAATGCCCGATTTTATTTAAAGAAAAAACACATTTTTTTTTAGAGAG
The DNA here is from genome assembly GCA_949319315.1 of Zelleria hepariella. NCBI lineage: Eukaryota > Metazoa > Arthropoda > Insecta > Lepidoptera > Yponomeutidae > Zelleria > Zelleria hepariella. The sequence continues at coordinate 6,870,162 of OX439396.1, read as the reverse complement.
TGCTAATATTTTTATTGCGTTAGAGAGTACACATGTTCCGATTAGTATGGAATAGAATATCCTGCATATGACCCCACGGCTCTGGCAGCAGACCCATGCTCATTTCATGTTCGATGACTTTTTCACAGAGTGGCGGCTCTATCTCACCTTTAGCTCGGGAATTGTTCGTGGTTTATTCGCATAGACCTGAGATTTAACAAAACCCCAAAGGAAAAATTCGCAAGGCGTTAAATCGCAAGATCTCGGTGGCCAGTTGACATCGGAATTTCGTTTGAGAGCGGTTTCAGCGTAGCTTGTCCCATTTTATTAATGGGTTTTCATGGGTTTTTGTAATGATAACGCGTTGTGCTTTTGTGTAGCGCTACATATTTAATAATCGGAACTATCATAGATGACAACTGTCAAGTTTCAGAGCTGAGACTTGCATCGATAAAAAATGGCGCCTAGATCGGGCACTCTTATTGAGACACCCTTTACATCTACGGAACCACAAAAATTTTAATTAGTTAAAAAAAAGTTAATCGCGAGAAACTAAATATTATTTACTTTAACGTCACTAGGATTATTCTCGGAACGAATTCTACAGCTGTTCAAAAGAGCAATTTTTCCTGCATCGAGGTCATGGTATATCGATTGAAGGGATGTGTCGCGTTACACTTAGACCTTAGTATCTGGGACAGATGATACAGTGTCCAGTGGCATCCGCACTCGCACTAGAGGGGTGAAGCGACCACCCGGATGCTGCAATGCAGGGGACATAATATTTTGACGAAGAGTCCAGGCTTGTTACCGAAACAATTTTTATATTAGGCAGTGGGCACGGAAGTACCTGAATAACTGAAAAGAACGAAGGAAAGATTTTAGACCGATAGGACTTTTTTCGCTCTGGCATTTCGCAGGTTTCCTTTGCCTTCGCCTCATTTCTCGCGCGCTTTTCTTTTTCTTGAAAAAAAAAGACAAACAAAGGAAAGGTGTCAAATATGGATGCCGTTTCACGGGAATCAGCCGGCACATAATGGGAGCCTGTTTCGGGCTGGCCCATTTACCCGATGGCGCTTTTTTTGTTTTTTGCATACGGCGAGAGATGTTTGGACGCATACTTAGGTGAGATACCTACCTACGTGCCTTGCGTACAAATTTTCTATATCTTTTTTCTTTGACGCCATTTTGTTCTGTTTCAATTATTGTTTTTTTTTCTGCATTATGAGCCAGTACAGCCAGCTATAGGTAGACGAGTTAGATAATGGAAAAGAAAATCAACGTAGAGGGCGCTAAATATCCATTGAACTAAGATTGTTATTTTAGCCTAAGTAGTTTTGTAAAAAAATTCGCACTGTGCATTTGTAATTAAATACATTATTATTTATTTATATAAATTGTATAACGTTAGAGTGATAAACACTAAGGCGCTATACAATTGAATTATTATAATAGATTAGAACACTCAAACATTTTTCAAATTCCCCAGTTTGTAATAGCAGAGGAAAAAGTGGGTAAAGGCGTTGAGACGAATAAACTTAAAATTCAGCGACTTTTCGCGGTTAGATATGAAGCTACAGCTGCAACCGATTTGAGACTACTTATCGAAGTACACCTACTATCGAAGTTTAAATTTTGCTAAAGAGAATCTTTGAGTAGTGAGAAAGGAATTCTGATAAAGAACATAACCTAATCATTAGCATCATTTTCACCATTTCATCCTTTGTATGAGAATTAGATAATCGTGAAAGAGAGTTTAAGGGTAGACAATAGCAAGGTGGCGGGAAATTCAAAATTTTCACAGACTTTTACATTTTTATTTTACATAGCTACAAAATGTAAAAGTCTGTGAAAATTTTCAATTTCCCGCCACGTTGCTATCGTCTACCCTTAAACTAGTTTAACCCTTTTGATGATTGATATTAAGAGGCTTAGTAAATTAATACCTACCTAACCTAGTTAATACTACAGGGTGCACTCTAAGTGGATAGCGGAACTTTAAGTGGGCTATCTACTGATCAATACAAACAACTTGTACTAGGTGGCGAAAAAAATGGAGTGAAAAAAATATCAGCTGTTCCATACAAAAGGTGGACTCAGTACTGCGCCAAATGTATGAAACAGCTGATATTTTTTTCGCTCCATTTTTGTCGCCACCTAGTACAAGTTGTTTGTATTGATCAGTAGACAGCCTACTTAAAGTTTCGCTATCGACTTAGAGTGCACCCTGAAGTGAGTAAAACCGTGATTTATAAGAAAAAATACCCAGTTAGGTACTTATAAAAAAAATGGGTGGTGGTCAACAAACGGATGGTCACGAGCTATATTTGGTCCCTTCATCCATTTATTTGGAGATCACTTCAGTGAAACAGCCCCAACGTTGCCGGCAACATGCTTCGATCAAGGATAAAACTAGATACAACATGGAACTCTGAAATGTGTCTGGGAAAATAGATGCCCAAATTGCCTTTGGGAGCTTATTTGCTCGTAGTCCATGCAATTAAAGTAAAACTGTACACTAATGCAATAAGGTAGACATTCGAATATTAGACGTATGGTCGAAATGATGTTTCGTATTGTTCTATTGCTGATATCTTTTGTTTCTGTGGGGACAAGTTTTTATTGTGATTTTAAACGTACTGCGGATTCTATGGGATTTAGTTCGGTGGCAACATGACATCGCGTCAAACATTTTAAATGTAGCGTCTAATGTTCACTTGCCTCAACCAGGATTAGGCCCGGTTTCTGAGTTGAGAATTTTGCTAAGCAAATGTGTAAGTATCGCTCTGTCACGCTCTTTTGAGAGAAATCTGCAGACAGGACGTAACTTACCCATTTGCTTAGCAAAATTCTCAACTCAGAAACCGGGCCTTAGCCAGTTAACTCTGAGTTAGTTTTATGCGCTAAAATGTTTTGTTTCTATGACCGCCAACGGTATGCAGACCGTCGCGTGACGTCATAAAACCGTATCTTTGAAACGTTGTAAAATCCAAACTGCTGAACCAAAATAAACAATATTGAAATTAGTTTCTCAATATTGTCTAAAGATAAGAATAAGCCAATAACGGACTTTCGAAAAAAAAACTTTGTGTACCGAATTGTATGGAAATGTCAATTTACAGAGAGTTAGTTGGCTAACCCTGACTGAGGCAAGTCTGCCTTAGATCACGATACAAACGTTTAGTTACAAGTCAAATATCGATAGGTAAGTAGGTACCGACAAGGTATAAAATTAAACATAGTCTTAACTTCAACAGTTAGGATTTATTTAAACTTTTTGCTACCATGAGCTCAAGGAATTTCACATCCTCTCTCAAAATTACTTGGACTACCTAATAATATTGATTAAAAATAGTGGATACAAGTACCTAACAACTGGCCTATATTAGGTAAAATCCCTTGAGCAGCAGAGCTGTCATAAAAGGTTTTTTTTTTTTCGAAAATATGTACTTTTTTATAGCAACAATAAATAAAATAATTAATTAATTAAAAGTATAAATAAACAGAACTTTATTCAAAATAAAACAAACAAAAATCTTCTTTAAATTTGTCAACTTTATAACTGAATTTGAATTTAAACTAAATAAATGTGTTCTTTCTTTCTTTCTTTCTTCTTTCTGAATTACTTACCTAAACTCTAATTTTTAATTCGCGTCCACGGAATGACAGTTGCTAGTATGGTACTGACAGATAAAGCCTTTATAACATCTGCCATTCCGTGGACTCGATTTAAAAATTAGAGTTTACTCAGGACGCTTGTCCTGATAAAAAATATCCGATAAAATTAAACGAGCGAGCGAAGCGAGACTTTGTATGTATTTATGTCTGTATGTTTGTTCGACGATAACTTGTGTATCGTCGGTCGGAGTGTCATGAAATTTGTTAACCGGGTGAATGAGGCAATAATTATTTGTTATGCAAGGATGCAAAATATTTTTTTGCAGCAAGTGCTCGTATGGGACACTCGTCTCGATTCGCTCGCTCAATTATTATCATTATTTCTTAGCTTAGCTATCATGATCATCATATCTATTGGCCTATCTACCTATATCAATAATGATGGCTTAGCAGTAGATATCTGAACATAATGTAATAAAATCAGAGCGCATCGCCAACAAACTGCTTTGCAGTTTGGCGAGATTGTTTCTTATAAATATAATTAATTAAGAATTTAAATTAATAAAAAAAAAATTCAGAGTGGCGCTGGGCGCAGGTGCGTTAATTAAAATTTTCCTAGACGCTATTGGTCCAGTCCACCCATACCTACCTTTTACAACAAACTCGACAAACTCTAGACAAACGTACTCAAGATTAAATTTTAGGGTCTGTTCGTGACTTCGGCACTGTGAAAGGGAAGTCCGCACTCTGAATGAAAAGCCCAAGAAAAAAAACCGGCCATGTGCGAGTCGGACTCGCGCACGAAGGGTTCCGTACCTATAAAAATATCTATAAAAACGGCAAAAAAACCCGTTTGTTGTATGGGAGCCCTCTTAAATATTTATTTCATTCTGTTTTTTAGTATTTGTTGTTGTCGCGGCAACATCATAATAAAAAATAGGAAATACATCATCTGTGAAAATGTCATCAACTGTCTAAACTCTAATTTTTAAATAGAGTCCACGGAATGACAGTTGCTAGTGTGCAACTGTCAGATAAAGCCTTTGTAGCAACTCTCATTCCGTGGACTCGAATTAAAAATTAGAGTTTAACTACAGACAGACGGACGGAGAGCGGAGTCTTAGTAATAGGGTCCCGTTTGGTTACCCTTCGGGTACGGAACCCTAAAAATCTACTCTTCTATGACGATTCGTCCCTCCGTGGCAGTTTTCAACGGCGAGTGTTTCTTGATATACGTCTCTACGATATCATGGTCGCGCCCGATGACGAGCTCGTTGCGTCGGTCCGTTTTGAACATCTGTTGGAGAAAATAAAAAAGCATTTATCTACACTCATGCCGTAAGATTCGAATTATGATCTTAAAGGTTGACACATAAGACTGAGTAGGTATTACAACAACAGACAACTGTAAAAATTAAAAATAGTAGTTTATGCAACTGTCATATAAGAGAGATTCTTAGAATACGAGTGTGGGTTTATGTTTTGGACTGAGTATTATATCACAGATAACTGTAAATATTAAAAAATAAATTACGGTACAAGTTTTGTATGAGAATTTCTGCCAACCTGTAACGTAAAATAACTTTGTTATTACGATACACTTCCGGTGTAAATTCTCATAGCTGATACATTTCCGGTTAAAATTCTCCTTGCAGTAAACTATTCTATGAATCGAGCACTGGCTGTACGTAAGTATGACTTCTTTGCCTATATACCAATTGGAACAAATAAAAAAAGCGTCCGCTTTCTTTTTCTTTATTTGTGACATTTGTGTTTACTTTGGATTTGTTTTGCCGCAATTATTAGTTTTTTTTTTCTGTGCGTTTCCGTGACAATTAAACTAAAAAAAATGGAAACTGATAAATGAGTGAAGATAATGGAAACCCACACTCGTATTCTAAGAATCTCTCTTATATGACAGTTGCATAAACTGCTATTACGTACATAGTGAAATAAAGAAAGACAGCCAGCTCTGTGTGCTTATTATGTAATAAAAAACTAGTTGATAGTCCTCTAAACCGGTTTAATTGCGGGAACATTGCTCTTTTCGAAATATACAATCTTTTTTTTTTTCGATAAATAAACCTGTCGAAAAAAAGAGATTTAGTCGATTTTTTAAAATATTTTCCACTCGCCGCTGCAGTGCCTGGGACATTGTTGGAGTAAGCCTACACCCAGCACCTTACCATCCTGACAACTTAGGCCCGGTTTCTGAGTTGAGAATTTTACTAAGCACATACTTACGTATCGCTCTATCACGCTCTTTTGTGAGAAATCTGCAGAGACAGGACGATACTTACCCATTTGCTTAGCAAAATTCTCAACTCAGAAACCGGGCCATAGTCACCCTACCCCACAGGAAAGGCAAGTCAATACGTGTGGAGACAACTAAGCCGCGGGTTTCCTCACGATGTTTTCCTTCGCCGTTAGCGAGTGGTTTTGCTACTTCAAATTGACGTTCAAATGCGTGGTTTAGGCCCGGTTTCTGTATCGTTCTGACACGCTCTTTTGTGAGAAATCTGCAGAGAGTATTTGCTTTGTGAAATTCTGAATTCAGAAATCGGAGGTTAGCGGTACCTATACTGTGATATTAGGTGGACGTACCGAGAAGCCATCTCCGCCGTCGGCCAAGTAAGCCGGCGCCGTCACTTGGTAGTACTGAGTGTCGGTCAACGGCGCTCTGTTGTCGACACCGCCCACTGTCACCGACGCCACGCGCGCCCCTTGGGGCTGTCTCAGGTCATACTTCACGAACAGGCCTAGAATGGATAGAGAATTGAATTAAATTGAATTAAATTCGGAGAAGTATAATGCCTCATACGCTCAGGTTTCCTCGCGATGTTTTCCTTCACAGTTAGCGAGTGGTATTGCTACTACAAATTCACGAATGTAGGTACACACGACAGCACGTCGACCTTTACACGCTAGCCCTCTAAACTCTATTTTTTAATTCGAGTCCATAGAATGACAGTTGCTAGTATGGTACTGACAGATAAATCCTTTGTAACAACTGTCATTCCGTGGACTCGATTTAAAAATTATAGTTTACTCGGTTACGTTACGGGCGACTTTTCAACAAAAGTGTACAGTCTGACGTGCTGTCGTGTGTACGTAACTTTGAAATAAATTAAAGTCATAGGTACATGCCCGCACCGGGAATCGAACCTGAGAACTCAGGGATCGGAGAAGTATCCAGGATTTCTGAAAGGCTAATATAACCCTAACCTAAACTCCATGCATAACGCTTAACTGAGAAGGTTCCTGCAGTAACAGAGGGGTGTAAGAGGGGTGACATGTGACGTCTCGCTATACAGGGTGTTAAAAGACCGCCAACAAAGCGGGAAACCCCGTATTGTCCTCATAATTTTGCCCAAGGAACTAGTTTTTTCAATTTCGTAGGTAAATTGAGATATTTTTGTTTTACGACTATAAAATATTACCCCTTTATTCTAAACAACAGAACAGAAATAATTAAGCTGATTTGTTTTTCTGGTCGAACCACT